>JBAFXK010000028.1:0-326994 GCA_037113605.1 Calophaca sinica
TGGCATAAACTTATGACACCATAAGAGATTTGCCCAGCTTAGAGGCTAAAAACATAAGAGTAGCTCTATTAAAACCTGTGACAAAGGAGTACAGAGTTCTATTAACATGAGTGAATTACACAAACCATAGTACAAATACATCTTTGTAGCAAAATAGTGATTTTATTACCTGTGCAAGTGCATATGGAAAGGAGCAGAATACATTCCAGCAACTCTTTCTCTATAAAGGACACTTTACTTTCCCAACCGCTACCACTGGATTTGTCACAGATGCTGAATTCTGGACCCCAAGAAGAGAACAGTGAGTATACATTGAACCCCAAAGCATTAAACAGGTCTTGTCTATTTGAGCTGGAAGTCAACAAAACAATCAGAATTCAAATTAAAGCAGGTCTTGTCTGTATTTGAGCTGGAAAAACAAGACTAACTAACTCTAACATGTCTTATTTTTAGGTTTGCTGAAATTTCCTATGTTTCACTTACTAGCCTTTGCTTCCAAGGTCCCAGAACATTGTTCCAAACATCAAGGCTATGAAAGTGGTGAAGAAAAACCTCACAGCAGTGTATGACAGGTTGCGCCAATATGACCAATGTTGTTTCCATAAGCAACCCAAGCATTGGACCAAAAATGACTGTGAGTATTGAGTGGAGAGAAATAAAAGATCCTTTGAATTCCAGGTGTAAGTATTTGCCCAATTCTTCTATAAGTTGCTTGTTTCTCCTGAAAAATAGTTTTAGAATGGTGTAAGTTCTTTTTAAAAATGATCATTAGTACTTAGTACTATAGTTCATTAAATCCATATCCAAGTAAATTAGCTTACTTATACGAATCAGAATTTTTGTATATATCATGAAATCGGCACCTAAAAGTAAGTTCTTGTGCTGAAGAAGTAACTTCCAACATCCAAGTTGCTGGGTTATAGCCATCTTTTGATTTTACTAACCCCTTTAATGCTCTGGATAACAGAAAGAAAAAAAAAATAAGCTACCCACAAGAATTATAGCTATCCACTTTAAATAATTTTTTTATTTTTGTCTTTAAAAATAATATTATTGAATTTAAGTTGCAACAAACATTAAAATACTTGATCTGTTGAGTAGAATGACGACCCAATGGCCCAACATATATTTTCTTGTCCTCCCACGCTTCATGAGGAATAACTAGAAATCATATGTAATATATATCAAGAGTCAAGTCCAGAATAGGAAGAATTATAAAAACACGTATTTTTTATCACACTATCTTCTCCACCTCATCAAAAAGCTTCAAATATGTCAACACTTGGCTGATGGATTGTGCAAACAACTGTTCTCAATCCTGTGTCGACTTGTGTTTCTGATAGTTCTCATAACTAATTGCAGCAACTCTAGCTTATGGCCCAGATGTAGGCTCATCCACTTGAAAATTATGGATGGATTGGCCACTAATTCAACTGCAATAGTTAGCCTTTTTCGCCTATTCCCAGTTGAGAGACCACTCACACCAGGGAAAACCAGCCAGTGATGAGTTCCTCAATGAGGTTGAGCTCCACTAGTTCCATCACTTCCTCAATGAACATCTACAACCCGACTTTGTCAGATCCAAGAAGTACTTTTAAAGAAAAAAAAAATCAGCCCAAGTTTTAAAAGTTGTCTTAATAAACATGTCAAACTTTTAGTAAATTGCTATATTGTCAATGGCGAATGGCTAAAATTCTACCATACAAACGTGGGATTGTGACCTGTGGCTCTGCCATGGCGGGTGGCGCTTCACAAATTGACTATGGTGGATGGCACAAAATCCGCCACACCATTCCGCTCTGGTGCCACCATATCCGCTATGCTCTTAACAACATTGCTTTAGACTTTACCACTGCAAAATAAGTAAAAAATAAAAATCATAAGGTGTCTTGAGTTGTGTGTATTAACCTTTTTCTGGTATTAGAGAATCAACTTCTGTTGGTAAGCAGAGAAGCCATGCTGAGTAAAGCAAGGACTCATGAACAGTAACATGAGGAGAAGTGGATATTATTCTGCTCACAATAACCAGAGATTCTAGCAAATGTTTCTTGCTTTTTAGGAGTAGCCTGGGATTTTTATGCTCCCATCAATATACCCACAAGTTTTACCTACCAAGCTAAAACATCCATCAAGAGTAGTTTTACGAACTCCCACTTACACCCATCAAGGCTGTGAGAACACCTAGCCTGAATGCATCACTAACACCCTTCAAGAGCACTAACCTATCCTCAATTACACCCTGATCCTTCATTTCCTGCCAATTAAAATCTCAAGAGTTAAGGTTGAAATTGTTTTTTTTGAAGGTCTAGAGCAAAGTTAACTGAAAACATTGTTTGAAACCAAAACCTTTAGATTAAATTCGCTTACCCCACCATGTGGCATGTCTACAGAGTATACAACTTAGTCCAAAGGTGACAGAATGTGGTTCAAAGGAAGAACCATTCCCCTTTTCTTTCCATGGCCAGAATCCACAGCATTATCAGATTCTCACTGAACTTGTTGCATAACAATTGAAAATTTGTTGAGCATTTAAGAACATCTTATGATTGACTAATCAACTGAGTGTGCATGCATTTGAGTGCTCATATGAGTGGTATAAAAAAGGCAGATCACCTATGCGTGGTAATTCAACTTCTCAGGCTCTTTCATGAGGTGTATTACTCTCTGATTTTTCATTTATTGTTTAGCTTGAGGCTTGTCAGAAGACACTCACGATTAAGGTAAGTGAGTCAGTCGCAGTGAATACAAAGTTGAAAAGGAACATAAATCCAATCGTTGCACTAATCCCTATCCAATACCAATATGCCAAAAATGTGTAGAGGAACCCAGGAGACTTCAAAACTTGAACTCCCAGTGTTTTATTTGAACCTGGGAGTAGCTGCAATCAAAGAGAAAATGAATTAAACCTGCAATTTTCTTCTAAAAGTAAATTACTTATAAGATTGTAAGTTTAAGAAATTACTTGGTTCCCAACTATTTCCAAAATTCACTCACAACAATAGCATTATGTCCATACATTAAGGTGACATCCAGTAACCCCAAATCCTCCAACCCTTGATATCCTCTGTTTCATTGCAAATGAAATGAATAAAGAACATCAATATCAAGTTCCATTATATAGTATATGTATGAATGTTGCTACTTCTGTTAAGTGAAAACTCACTTCTGGACATAATGAAGCCACCCAATGTAAGAAGTGCAAGAATTGCAAAGGACCCAAATGTGTTAGCCACAATCATGTTCCTACCAAGTGCCGCAATAGCCTGGAACAATCCAGAGGCCATCTGATTTATCAGTAATAGCAGAAGATACTGCTTTAATAATTTGCATAAATAACAAGATTGATTACACTACAAACAAGGGGGCATAACTAGTAGTATACACATGTTTCAAACAGATGAGGTGCAACTATTAACACCTCGTTTTGATAACACCCCACCTTTTCAGAAAGTTTATTTCGGAAAGTTTGTTTTTCGTACTCATTTTTGTCGTTTGGAAGTTAAATTCAGAGAATTTTTTCCGTCCAGAAATAAATTTCTAGAAAGGTGGGGTGTGTTTTCAAAATAGAGGGTGTTAATAGTTGCACCCAACAGATAAAGAAAGGTTATTTGCCTCCCAACATTTGGATCAAACCCAATTACGTAGTAGGTAAGAAATACCCAAACAGCAACTTCCACAAATGTGATTGGAATCTTGGGGATCCATGTAGGAATGGCATATGCCCATGAGGGAAAAAATAGAATGTCTCTTTGCTTGTAAAAAATAGGAAGCTTTGCTGTGGGCATTGAAAGCTCAGCCAATCCATTAAACATAAGCATTGCTACTGTGAAAAATAAAGCATTAGCATAGACACCTCCATCATCCAAGGAATCCTTGGATGTCTCAGTTCGTAAAAATAGTGTCACTGTCAATGTTGCCATGAGGATAAGCTACAAAACATAGGAAGAAGAATCAAATCAAAAGTTTAAACCACGTGTACAAAATATTCTTAAAGTCAAGTATAGTGTTAAAAATAAGGTTTAATTACTTTGTAGGTCATTGAACTAAAAAATTGTAATTGAGTCCACTGGACTTATCTAAAATTTATAATTAGATCTCTGATTTTTAAGCGAGTCACTGAACTTTTAAATAATTTTTAATTAGGTCCGTGATCTTTTAATTAATTTGTAATTAGGTCCCTCGGTTTAGGGACTTGATTACAAGTTATTAAAAATTTATGGACATAATTACAAATTATTCAAAAGTCGAGGGACTTCGTTCTCTATATTCGAGGACCCAGTACAAATTGTTTCAAAATTTAGGGACCAAATTATAAACAATTCCGGCCGAATTAATTAAAAACTAAAAATAAAAGCATTTACTCACAAAAAGAAACTAGAATCTACCTGGCAAATCTTGAAGATGTAAATGAAAGAATTCCTTTTCATAAGCAAATACTCTCTTGAGAAGTTAGCCTTTAACAAATCCTTCTTGTTAACACCATACTTTTTAGTAGTTAATGTTGCTGGATGACTCTTAGACTTATCAAATGGAGTTGCAAGCTCATCTCCACTTTTCCTTCCAACATGGAATGACTGAAATGCACGAGCAAATTGAGTATGATTACAAACCTGTATGGTGTATCTCTTACTTTTAATCTGCTCTTGATCTTTCTTTGAAGTTCCGTAACAAGAAATACATTACGTATACATATAGGGCTAAATTAAACTTTTCACCCCATATCTTTATTTTAGGTTTTTAATTTGATCATTCTTTTAGTTTTGTTCCAAAGCCAGTCCTTATGCTACAAAGTTATACCAATGCGGTCTCTCTTTTATTTTTTGTTTCAAAATGGTCACTTATTTTATAAAAGTTATCCCAATATGGTCCCATTTTGTCCAAAATAGATGGTCTCGTATTTTGTAAAAGTTATACCAATTTGGTCCTCTCTGTACCACAATTTAAACGAAAATAACCACATTGATATAACTTTGAAAAATAAGAGACCATTCTGGAAAAAAAAAAGAGGGAAGAAATTGAAACCTAAAATAAAGATAATGGATGAAAAGATTAACCATACACATAGTATTGATCAAAGACTTCAAATGAGGGAAACAAAGAAAAACTTCAACTTACTTCTTGAAGGAAGTCAACAACACCTTTCCTCTCAGCATATTTGAAACCCAATGATTCAAAAAAGTCAAGAACATATTCACGGGGTCCTTGGTAGACAATTTCACCATCAGATATAAGAATAATGTCATCAAAAAGTTCATAAGTCTCTGGTGCTGGCTGGAGCAAAGAGATAACTGCAATTCCCTTAATAATGTGAACATATTGCACGAGAGAGCTCACAATTTGGAAAGTTGTTGAACTATCCAAACCTGTGGATATTTCATCCCTGAATAGAGCATTTGCTGGTCCAACCAACATCTCTCCTATGGTAACTCGCTTTCTTTGTCCTCTGATATCACAGAGCAACAATTCATCCCCCCACCATATTGTATCCACACATATATCCAACCCTAAAAATGCACAATTTTTAAGGTAAATACCTTTGTGGCTTGATCAAAGATAATCTTATGAAACTTTTAGGGCATGTTTGGGTGAGGCAGGTTTTGGGGAGAGAAAGGAGAGTTTATTTTCTTTTCTAAATTAAGCAAGCTATAAAATGTTTCTATAAGCGAATAAAGAGGCGATTGAAATGTTATATCATCATCTATCATGTTATTTTTATTTTTTAAATCTAATTGTTGGGTGCCAAATTTACAATTTGGATTCTTAGTGAACATGATAGTGACACGGCGTGCCACAGCGTAATTCTGAGAAAAGAAAACAAATATAAGCTAAGTCTATAAGGTTTAGGGATGTTTTAGACAATGCCTGAGGAGTCACGAAGAAGACATGCCTGCTGGCATGAGGAGCGGTCGGAAGTACCCATCAAGCTCTGAAGACTTAGCGAAATTTTCATGAAAGCGCCAAAAGGATCAATACGACTGCCTTGGTGAAAGAAGCAAAATCGAAGCAGCAACAACTTGTCGACGCAGCCCGGTGCTTAGTAGCATAGTTAGTTACTTAAGCTAATATTCCGTCGAATATAGTAAATACAATGTAGCGCTGAACATCCACTACTATACACGTGTCTAGCGGATAGATAGTCGATTATTTTCATTCCTCTATAAATAAGTGGTTGAGCGATATAAGCGAGGTTGGATACTTGATCGATTTCTCAACATCTCAACACATGCGAGACTCATGATTTGAGATCAAGTACTCCTTCCACCCCTTTTCTATCAATGCAATTTAACTTTCTAGTCATTTACATTCTTGCATTTTTATCTTCCTGCACCTTACTTTCTTGTGCTTTACTTCATTGCACTTTATATTTCTGCACCTTTAAATTCCTGCACTTTTTTCTTTTTAACTTTCTTTACTTTTCATGCAATTTACTTCCTACACGATTTTACTTGCATTTTCGTTTACTTTCAGTCTTTAAAACATAAAAAATCTAGGAAAAAAAAAACAAAACCATTCTGGGTTCATCATTTTCAACCTCGTGTTTTGTCTCACCCCCATTTCTCTAACTCCCATTAAAACCGCTTTCCCTCTCAATTTATATTTTCATAACCGTCCACTCGACGAGGGTCCTTGGCGTAACCACCAAGTTGAGCTTCCACGGTGATTACGGCAAAATCTTTGGCCTCTGGCGGCTAAGCTGATTTCTTAATGATTCTTTGTTTTCAAGAGTAAAAACCCATCGTTTGACGAGATTACCGTGTTGACTTGTAGGACTCACATCGTTTGAAAATAATCATTTGTTTCGTTTTGGGCCTATCGAATGATTTATGTGTCTGTACCAAAAAACCCAGTAAACAAATTGTACGCCCGGGAAGTGAATTATTTCATCAAAATCACCTGTCGAGGCATGTATTCCACAGACTCCCCTTTTTGATGATGACAAACATCTCGGGAGGAAATTAATAAAGTGTAATGATAATACAACAATGATATATAAGCGTAATTTTTCATAAAGAGATATCAGTGTTTAAGCGCATATTTTTGTGAAAACTCCCCCTCACAATATGCATGAAATAATTCACTCCCCCTGAATCATATAACTCTTCCCCTTTTGGCAACATCAAAAAGCGGGAAAGAATAAGGAAAAAAACAAGGGAAAGGCATGGATAGCACATGCATGATGACCATCATATTTGTATATATCAAAGATACTATGGTAAGTCATATAGTTAATGAAGCCGCAGGTTTTAAGTTAGAGAAACAAAACAGCGACTCAATCAACTAGAAAGTCATGACAAAACAACATACTTAATGAAAGATAAAATACTAGGATGAGGGTTACTAGTCCTCATCCAACCCATCATGATCAGCATCATTATCAAGAGCGTCCTCATCATCATCATCAGATGCACTAGAAGCAGCAAAAGATGTTCTCCGTGGTTGATGTCGGCGAATAGGGTTGTCAATAAAGATTTGCTTATTGCGCAAAGTGGTTTCTAGCCTTTCCACTTTCTCATGCAATGCATTGACACTCTTGGTTGTGTTCTTTTATTCACAGAGGATGGCCTATTGTTCATGGAGGGCGGCCTGAAGAAGTCTTTGTGATTTGAAATTCCTAATCTTTGAGTGCGGTGAGCCCACGATCACGAGACAAGGATGCAGCGGTGGCGGCTGACTTGGCGAGAAGATGGTTGGAGTGGTTCCCCATTTAAGTACCCTTTCTTAAGCTTAGGCTCCCAGCGGCCGACATGATATTCTAATCCAATTTTGTTAACGGATCCTTGATTAAAAGCAATTATAGTATTTATCATGGGAATATTTAAGCTCCCGAGAAAGGGTTACTTGAGCATGAACCAATAGCAGGAGTAACCAAGTGACCATCTGGCAAAGACCGGGAGCTCTGTTGTCATACATATCTTTGCATAACCAAGCCCGGCCCAATCTACTTGTTTTTCATTTGCGGTACCCACATGGCGAATGCATCAGTTATGCAAGCGAGATGTATTATTTCTTCTAGGAAATAATAACCTAGCAACAACATACTCTGACGATCTACCATCGGAGTCAAATAACCCGGCCCGATGAGGGTGACACCTACATCCTTAGGATCCCACAAAAGTCATTAAGAGCTTCATTATATTGAACTCATTAGCTAAAGAGTCTTTGCGGGTGTATCATCGAAATTAAGGGACCACCAGGGTAAACCAACTATTCTACCAAAACTAGTAGAGTCGAGGCAAATTGGCTTATGGCATACCTCGAGAGAAGGGTTCCATTTGACAGACGTGAATTCTGATGAAAACTTTTACCATGTCGGGGTAGATATCCTCTGTGGTGGCGGCCCCGGATGAGATTGGCATGTTCAAGAATCTCCATGAGTTCGAACTTGTTCTCGAGAGAAGAATTCAGCATCCGAAATCTTGGTTGTTGAATTTCTTTGTTAAAGAAGGACTTTCCATACTCGTGACTTGCTCGTGAGGAGAAGTAATTTTCTTGAAGTTCCTGCTCAAAGTTCACTGCACTCCTGATGAGTTCTTTGCCTTTTTGGTGGCATGATTGTTAGGAAAGAAAAAAATAGCAAAGAAGCAACCAGAGGCGCTTAACTTTGCTGGTTTGGGAGAGAAGAAGCGTTGAAAGAGTTGAAAGAAACGAGAAATGGCGCATTAGGGTTGGAAAAAATTGTTTAGAGCTTTTATACCTATCCCGTAATCAATTATATAGGTGACCATAATCGATTATGGCTTCTAAGTGGCGTGATCTAGTTGGCGAGAGAATTCGACCAATAGCGATTATGGGATACTCATAATCGATTATGGTTGCATCACGAGGTGAGAGTCTCCGTCTTTGTAAATGTTTAAGTAAGCGATTAAGTGAATAACCGTTTATATAAGCGATTATGAGGATAATAGTGTGAGCTCTTCAATGTCGATTAGATAAATGTTTATGGTGATCCGTAGCGATTATTATAAGCGTTTAAGACCATTATGTTTCCCATCTTTGCGGCCCGATCCTCAAGGCGTATGTAAGCGAGACCTCGATACTTACTTACTTTGACAAACTTACCACGCTTCATCTTTGTCGAGATGGCATGATGTGTTGGAGTTGAGATTTCTTTGGCGTTGCTCATTCCAAATCTTTTAAGCAACTCCTTGCAATATTTGGATTGGTTTATGAAAATCCCTTCCTTTGTTTGTTTGATTTGTAGACCAAGAAGTAGTTGAGCTCTCCCATCATGGACATTTCAAACTCACTTTGCATGATGTTAGAAAACTCTTCACACAAAGACTCATTAGTAGCACCAAATATTATATAAATCGACATAAATTTGAACAAGTAAAATGTCATGATTTTTGCGTTTGATAAAAAAGTGGTATCAACTTTTCCTCTTTCAAAACCTTTTTCAAGTAAGTATTTGCTCGACCTCTGCTTTTGAGCTCTAGGAGTTTTAAACCATATAAAGCTTTTTTCAATTTGAAAACATGGTTTGGAAATTCAAAGTTTTCAAAGCCAGGATGTTGATCAACATATACTTCTTCTTGAATAAAGCCATTTAAAAATGCACTCTTTACATCCATTTGAAAAAGTTTGAAATCCATGATGCATACAAATGCAAGAAGCATGCGAATAGCTTCTAATCTAGCCATGGGTGCATAGGTTTCATCGAAAGCTATGCCCTCTTGTTGGTTATAGCCTTTTGCAATAAGTCTAGCTTTATTTCTAACAATGATACCGTTTTCGTCAAGCTTATTCACGAAAGACCCATTTGGTCCCGATGACTAGGTGATCTTTAAGCCTAGGAACAAGTTCCCAAACATCATTTCTCTCAAATTGGTTCAATTCCTCTTGCATAGCAAAGGGTCAATGTTCATCAAAGATGGCTTCCTTGACATCATTGGGTTCAATTTGAGAGACAAAGGCTATATGATTACATACATGATTAAGAGAGTTAAGTCGTTACCACTTTTGAGATATCACCTATTATGTTATCAAGAGGATGGTTCCTTGAGACTCTCCATTCTTTTGGAAGATTTTAGTGAGAAGAAAATTCTTGAGAAAGGTTGAGGCAAGGACTCTTGATCCTCCTTTTGTACTTTTAGTCTCTCTTGTTTCTCTGTATGAGTATTTCCAAGCATTTACTGCAAGATCATCAACACTTTCTTCTCTTGAAGATTTGGGGTTAGATTCATCAAAAGAAACATGCCGCAGATTCTTCAGCGATCAAAGTTCTTTTATTAAAAATTTGAAAAGCTTTACTAGAAGTGGAATATCCAAGAAACAAACCTTCATCGACTTTAGCATCAAATTTGCCAAGATTATCTTTACCATTATTTAGAACAAAGCACTTACATCCAAATACGTGAAAGTGGGAAATATTGGGCTTCCTTCCTTTGTAAATTTCATAGGGCGTTTGTTTTAGAATAGGTTTTATGGGGACTCTATTCATTACATAGCATGCGGTATTTATCGCGTCTGCCCAGAAATAGTTAGGAATGTTGGTCTCATTGAGCATCATCCTCGCGAGTGCTTGAGATCGATTTTCCTTTCCACCACTCCCATTACTGTGTGGTGTTTTAGGTGCGGAAAAATTATGCTCATTCCATTTTCAGTACTAAATTCCTTAAATGCCTCGTTTTGGAATTCCTGTAGTGATCACCGGATGGATACTATGTTCATTCCTTTTCATTTTGGATAACCTTAGCATGTTTTGAAAGGCAGCAAAAAGCGTCATTTTTATGAGAAATAAATAAAGTCCATGTATAGCGAGAATAGTCATCCACAATAACAAGGGCATAGTAATTGCCACCAAAGCTTTTAGTTCTAGATGGTCCAAATAAGTCCATATGTAAAAGTTGTAAAAGCCGATTTGTAGAAATAATATTTTTTGATTTGAAAGAGACCTTTACTTGTTTTCCTTTTTGACAAGCATCACATAATTTATCTTTTTCAAAACGAAGTTTTGGTAAGCCAATTACTAAGTCCTTTGAACCAACTTATTAAGATGATCCATGTGAATATGGGCCATTCTCTATGCCATAGCCAAGATTCATCCTCCTTACTAATAAGACAACATGCATCATTTGAAGGTATTTTATCTAAATCAACCATATAGATATTTCCAATTCTAGGTCCAATAAGAATAAGCGAGTTTAGTCCACGAGAATTCATGACCATGGATTTTGAAGAATCAAAAACCACTTTGTTTCCTTTATCACAAAGTTGGTGATACTTAGCAAATTATGCTTCAAACCATCTACATACAAAACATTCTCAACAATGGGATTAGGACTCTTACCAATAGTGTCAATCCGAGAATTTTACTTTTGTTGTTGTCATAGTATCGGACATAACCACTATTTTAGGTCCCGATGAGGAGAACTTACTTTTCTCCACTGTCATGTACTTTGAGCAGTCATTATCAAGATACCAATTTGAGTCCTTGGCTTTCAAGCACACCTACAACATCAAATACATTTTTAACCTTTAGTACCCAAACCAAGTTGGGTCCAGGATATGAGTTAGTCTTGGGCGAGTACCCTTTGGAATCCATATTTTTTGCCAACCACATTCTTGTTCTTTCTAATATTGCAAATAGAAGCGGTGTGACCTTTTCTACCATAGTAGAAAACATTTAATGAAAGGACTGTTTGAAGTGTTGTTGTGATTGACAAGTTTAAAAGATTTTCATGTGTTTTAGGATTATAACCCAAGCGGCTTTTCCAAAAGTGCCTTTTTGTTTTCCCAAAGAATGTTTAAGTTATCCACTTCCCATAGTAAATTTTGCAATGGTGTTTTCCAAGTCTTGATCTTGTTTTCAAAAATTGCATTCATCACACTTGAAAATTTTAATCTCTTGGTTTTACATAAAAGTACAAGTAGAAACTTTAGTCACAATAACTTGTTTTCTTTAAGAACTTCAATCTCTTGGTTTAAAGTAATAATTTTTGATTCAAGAGAAGAGATGGTTTTCTTAGAAGAGGAAATAATTTTTTGAAGTCTAATTGTTTCATTATTAAGTTCTTCACAAGCTATAAGCAGCTCATCATAAGTTAAAGGAGATTCATGTTAAAAACCATTTCCCTCATCTCCCTCGTGATTTGCCATGAGATATAAGTTGGCCTCCTTATTTTCTGATTCATCAGACGAGTCCATGTCGTTATCATCCCAGACAATGTAAGCTCTTCTTCCTTTTGATTCCTTGTGGCATTTTATCAAATTTTTCATTTTCTTACGATCCACGAGGACAATCGGGTTTTATGTGTCCGCTTTTGACCACACTTGTATCATGTTGGATTGAAGGAAGTTCCTTCCCTCATTTTTTCTTTGAGGATTTTGCAACTTGCTTATTCTTCCCTTTTGCCTCATGAACCTTTTGAACCTTCAAACCATCAGGCTCATGTCTTCCTCATTCTCATCAAAACTATCATCGTTGTCGGATTCCTCTTTTTCATTAACGCTTGCTTTGAGAGCAATTCCTTTCTTCTTCTTATCACTTTCCTCACTTTCAGTGAGTCGATTTAATTTGAGTTCATGTTCCTACAAGGTTGCCAAAGACATAGTAGATAAATCTCTAGATTCAGATATAGCGGTAACCTTGGGTTGCCAGTTTCTATTTAAACATCTAAAAACTTTATTAATTAAATCTTCATTCTTTGGAGTTAATCGTTTATTATATGGATAAACCGTTTTTGTATATCTTGTATGTTTTCACCGGTTTCATCTAAATAGCTCATACTCGTGGGTTAATGTGTTTATTTGAGCCACTTTTGACCTCGGTAGTACCTTCATGGAGTCAATTAAAGGTGTCCCACATTTCTTTAGCGGTCTTGCAATTTGAGACCCTATAGAACTCATTGTGGCTTAAAGCAGAAATGATGATGTTCCTAGCTTTCAAATTGTATTGGATCTTTCTCTTATCATCTTCGGTCCAAAGTGATCTTGGTTTGTCCACCACTTTATCATTAATTGAGTGAGTAGGGACAAAAGGACCATTTTCCATAGTATCCCAAATATAGGAGTCAACACCCTCAAGAAAAATTTGCATTTATCCTTCCAATAACCATACCCTCACCATTGAAGAATGGGGGGTCTATTCATGGAGCTTCCCTCGTTATTGTTTGAAGTCATTCTCTTGAGACGGTTAAATCCTTTAAACAAGAGTCTAGCTTTGATGCCACTTGCTGCCAAGTGACTCCAAACACAAGAAGGGGGTGAATTGTGTGAGCGGTGTCTTTTTAAAAACCTTTTAAAAAACTTTTACAAATAAAGTGCCGAAATATAAATTGCAAGAATTTAACTGCGGAAAGATAAATGACTTGAAAAATAAATTGCAGAAATTAAATTCTAATAAAATAAATGATAGAAATTAAATAACTGAAATGTAAATGACTGAAAGTAAAGGCTATAAAATAAAGACCAAAGAAAAATAAATAAATTGCTTGAATAATAAAGAGATTGAGAGAAAAGAAGAACACACAGCAGTTTATACAGGTTCGGCCACCAAACACCTCTGTGGCCTATGTCACATCCCCGAGCAAAGCACTATGGGATTTTTACTAAACCACTAGCTTTTAAATCGAGGTTGACTAGAAACCTTTACAACTCTAAACCAGAGCAATACGTTCAAGAGATATCACCTCTCTATGAACAACTTAGGATTCCACCCAAAGAAATAATTTTTACAAAAAAAAAAAAGGATGTAAATAAGATACACTCAAAAGTGCGAGATATAACAAATTGAAGCTCGAGAAAAATACAAATAAAACTATGTAGTATTAAAAGCTCTCAAATAAAAATTGTGCTCAAATAAAGTGAGTGATTGAAAAAAGAAATTTACATAAAGTTTGACCTGACAAAGCGACATAAGTTCTTCTTTGAGCGTCTGGTCTGTTCATTTATAGGCAAAGTTGGAGCGATGTAGTAGTAAATGGGAAAAACACGGTTACGCTCAATTAGGAGATTTGATCCTGATGTAATCGATTATACAAATATATAATCGATTATACATTTGAAAAAGTTGAAATTGGGCGCATTTTTGAAAACCATAAACAATTATATAATTGTGTAATTGATTATTCATGGTTTGAAAAACACGGAGAAATAACAAAGTTAAAATAATCGATTATAAAGAATTGTAATCGATTATACAAAGATGGAAAAACACGGAGGAAAGAAAACATGTCATAATCGATTATGAAATGCTTATAAGCGATTATAGTCATTCTGTTTGTTGCATCAAATGCTTGCCAAAAACAAAGATTGAGTTCAAGGTAAAAAAGAGAGGTATTTTGGCCATGGCACGAAATATTTTCAAAATGCTTTGTGCCTAAAATAATTTAAGAAAGATGTCATAACATCAATTTGGGATAAAATCTTTGTAAGTGTGTGATTTTATTTTAATTGAGAGCATTTTTATTACTACTTACAAATAGTCTTAAAAAGCAGAGATAAATACCCAAAACCCTAAGACTCAAAAACTTTTGATCCTTGGTGTAACGATCCAAAAATTTAGGAGCATACCAATTTTATTAAATTTAGAAAAAATTGGAAAACCTCAAAATTAGTGATCTTTGTAAACCATACTGAGTTCGGGAATCGATTGCATGTGAGGAAGGGTGAGGAGTAAACCACATGACTCCCCAGCACTTTGTCTATGTGATTACCCAAAATTAATTGTGCAAATTAATATGTGCTTCTTCCCAAAATTAAATAAAATTAATATTGAGTGTAAAAAATGAATATAAAAAAAGGAAACTAAATTAGAAAAAAATTAAATTTGACATGATGGGGCTTGGCCCGCTCCTACGTATCCTCCAATGCAATGAGGAACTCAAAAGTCACGTAGTTCTTCTAAAAAATATTTGTGTGTTGGTTTGATTTAATTTTTTTTTAGGGTTTAATATCACCAAATTGTCATAACTAAGGCGTTCTAAACCGAGGATCAACAAGATGTCACATCTCAGCTAATCCTTTTTTGTTTTTTTTTGTTTTTATATATTTTTTATTTGATTTAATAAGATTAGACTAAAATGTAAATTAGACAAAATGTATAATTAAAATTAGGTGACGAAATGAATTAGGCTTTGTCAAATAGCAAATAAGTATATTTACATGGGCTGAAGCCCAATGTTCCAACCCAAACGAAATAATTAAAACTCACTTAATAATAGTAATAATAATAATAACAAAACAAGTGAAATGAAATTAACAAATAGAAAAGAGGAAGGGTCAGTGAACCCTTGTTATTTCACTTATGTGAGAAGTAACAGGAAATGAAGAAAGGTACTTACAGCTGCAAGAGAGGGAAAGAAGAGGCGGTGGCCATGGCGGCCACCAGCGGCGGCTCAATGAGCTCGAGGCGGAACCTCTGCTTGATGGAGGATGGCGTGCGATGGTATTGCGACCAGCGATGGGGAGTTTTTTTCTCTCTATTATTCTTCTCTCTCCACTGTCATTGTTCCTCCTCCTCTATATTTTTTTGAGTCATTATTGGATCTCTTTACTGGCACTGAAATGGCAGTGAGGGACCTTTTGTTTTGCTTGGTTTGATAGTGCAGTTATGGCACTGTGACTCTAAGGTGCTAGAGGAACTCAAACATTAGCCATGGGATTTAAAATGTGGATAGGTTTGATGAGTAATTTTGGTGGTGAAGATGAAGAAGTTATGTGGGGAGTTTTAGGTAATGAAAAAAAAAGATGAAGGTTAGTCTCCATGAGAGAATGTTTGGGTGCTCTCTGGATGTTGCTCTCTCTCTTTGTTTTCCCAATTTTTTTAGATCCCCCTTTTCCCTACCCTATTTTGTTGTTCGCTGCCTCCTTTTCTCTGAATTGAAGCTCTATTTATAGAGGTATGAGGATTCTAATAGGACAACAATGATTGACCCTTGTATTGGCGACTTATTCTGAGGGACGTGAGAGATAGCTGGAGGTTACAAAGGATGCAGTATGGTGCCTACAAAGCTGCTAGGTCTTGGCAAAAATGGGAAACAAGCTAGGAACAAGGAGAAAGGGACCTTGGCTTCATCCTCAAATCGACTGCCCTAACACAGAAGCTGGATTCCTTTTCTGACCAGTGCCTTGCCTTGTACACTCAACCTTCTTCTCTGGATAGTAAGATTGTAGTGTTGTTTACTCAGAAGGTTGGGTTGGAAAAGGACTTGAGGACTGGAGGTGATGGCTTGGCCGAGGCCAACAAGACATGGGACTCCTTCAAGCAGCAACTAGAGGAAGCAAAGAGGAAAAAAGTTCATGCTATAGCTGATACTTCAACCACTCAGCAAGGTGAATCCATTGATCCAATTGTCCCTATGTTGGAAACCATAACTGACCACCCCTCGGGTTCTTTGCCCGCCCATTTCTGAAGATCCTTTTGCAACTCACGATCTTTCAGCAGTAGAACAAGGCTCGATTGCATAGGAAGAAACAGCAATTGGTTAAGCTTGGTGCAATAGCTGCCCAACCTTTTTTAAAGCTTTCTTTTATTTTCTTGTCTAAGTATTTTGGCTAGAGTGGTTGAGTGCAGTGGTCACGATGACATCACCTTTTTCCAAATTAATTTTCTGCATTCCTCTAATATGCCTTGCCATATAGTATGGTAGTAGTTTTTAAGGTATTTTCATTGATATACATTTAATTCTTAAGCCTTGCATGTTAACTAGCCGATAAGCACCATCATTATAAGCTTTACAAACAATAAATGGCACTTTCCAGGTTTGGTGACCATTTCCCAAACTTAGGATCTTTAATCTAATAGGTAATATGGTTTTTCAAACAAGGTCTCCTTTAGCAAACTTCTTTGACTTTACATGCTTGTTGTAGGCTCGGCCATTTTTACATTTCTTTGCATTCAATTACATTCAAGGTGTTCAAGGCCATGAGTCGATCCTCATTGACTAAATCTAACTCCAAAAGCATGGTTTGCTAGTAATCATCTAGATTAGCGAGGCTTTGCTTGGCTACTCGTAGTGAAGTCACATTTATCTCTAATGGCAACAACTTGCATTTTGGCGATATGTTAGCGGATGAGGGTAAATCCAATTGCATTGCACTTGGAGTACCTTACAGCCCACAATACTTCATTCAGTGCTTCATGCCATTTCTTGGGCTTGTCTTCAATATTCTTCTTGATTAGATCAATAATAATTTTATTAATAGCCTCTGTTTGCCCATTTGCTTATGCATAATAAGGGGATGAGTTAATCATCTTAATCCCAAATTGCTGTGCAAAGGCCACCACCTTTTCTCTAGTAAACATAGTGCCTTGGTCTGTGGTGATGGTTTCAGGAATTCTAAACCTATAAATGATTTGGAATTGTATAAACATAATCACCTCATCACGAGTCCACATTCACCATCGGTTGTGCTTACCCATTTGGTGAAATAGTCGATCATGACTATGATAAACGCATGCTTCTTGGAAGAAGGTGGATAGATTTTACCTATCAAATCCATTGTCCATCCCCTAAATGGTCAAGGTTTTATTATTGGATGTAAATTCTCAGCTTGAACCTTTTGTATTGGACCATGCAGTGGCCACTTCACACCGTTGTCATATTGATAACAATCAGTTGTAATGGTAGACCAATAATACCCATACCTGTATATTAGCCATTTTATAGTGGGTCCAACCCTATGAGAACCACAAATTCCTTTATGTACTTCCCCATAACCTTCATGGATTCATCTTTATTGATGCACCTAAGCAATACTCCATTGATAGCCTCCTATAGAGTTCATCATCCACTAATACATAGTAAAGTGCCCTGCTTAAGCTTGAAGTCAAGCCTTTACTTGAGCGATCTTTGAGATAGTCAATTAACTCTTGTTTCCAAGAGTCGATCGCACTATCTGGGTACTCTTCATGCTTTACTTGACTATCATGTCTTTGTACCCTAAGGCTTATTGAGCCAAGTCATTAGCCTCTTCATTTTCCTATTTGGGAATGTGAAACACTATGGCATCGACAAGCAGTATGCAACAACACCTTCATTTGTTTCATAGCATTCTTTCAAGTTGGGATTATTGCACTTATATTCCCGGGTTAAATTTGCTTTATGATTAAGCGTGAGTCTCCGTGACTTGAACATAATTTGCCTTCATGGCTACCAGAATCTTAAGTCCCAAAATCAAGGCCTCATAATCTGCTGATTATTAGAATAACCAAGATCTAGTGACACATGAATTTCCAACCACTTTCCGGATACCGGCACCTACCCCTTTTTTGGTTCTTGACCCATCGAACATCAACATCCAAGGTTTCAAGTTGATACATGCAACTCGATCGACTAAGGGTCATTGACCTCAACATAAGGATCTTTGAGCCATGAAGTTAGCTACTACGACCTTTCATTCTCTTAATGGAACATATTTTAGCGTAAAATCATTTAACTTAATAGCCCACTTCATCGATCGACCACAGCCAAGACGGGCTATTAAGCAAATACCTAACAATATCAATTTTACACAAAACCAATATTTCTTTAGGCAACAAATAATATTCTAGTTTTGTACATGCATAGAACAATGATAAACATAATTTCTCAATAGGGGTATATCTGGTTTCGACATCATTCGATGTTATTAAGATAATACCACGACTCTTTCTGTTCCATCATCAGCATCTTGCGCTAGCAAGTAGCCGATTGACTCTTCTTCTGCAGCAATGTAGAGCTTGAGCGGTCTTCCTGACATTGGAGGTGTTAGCACAGGAAGATTAGCCAACGCCTACTTTATCTGCTTAAATGCTTGTTGTTTCTCTTTTTCCCGTATCATGTCATCGGTATCTTTTAGCCTCGACAAAGGGAAAAGACCTTCATCTTTCAACCGAATTAGTTATGAATCTCCTTAAGAAGTTGATCTTGCCTATCAAACTTTGAAGCTCTTTCTTGTTCCTAAGAGGTCTAGCTTCCAAGATGGCTTTCACCTTGTTTTTGTCTACTTCAATCCCTTGATGGTGGACCAGGAATCCTAACAAATTGCTAGCTGCAACTCCAAAGGCACACTTGACAGGATTCATTTTTAGCTTATGGGCTCGCATCCTCTTTAAAGCCTGCTATAAATCTGCCAGATGGCATTCAAAGTCCCCAAACTTGACAACCACATCATCAGTGTATACCTCCATGGTCTTATCGACCAAGACATGGAAAATGGTGTTCATAGCCCTTTGATAAGTAGCTCCAGCATTCTTGAGCCCAAAAGGCATGACTACCCACTCATATATCCCCAAGGCTCCTGGACAACTGAAGGCTATTTTGTGGGTGTCTTCTTTTGCTAAGAAGATCTGGTTATACCCTGAGTATCCATCCATAAAGGTGAGAATACCATGAGTGGTTGCCGCATCGACTAGCATGTCAGCCATAGGCATAGTATACTCATCCTTTGGTGTTGCCAAATTCAGGTTTCTGTAGTCAATGCATACCCTTATTTGGCCATTTTTCTTGATTACATGGACTATATTGGACAGCCACTCTACATACCTAGTCGTCCAGATGAAGCCAGCCTTCAATAGTCTCTCAATCTCAACTTTGATCTGAGGCATTAATTAGGGATTGAACCTGCGAGGAGCTTGCTTGAAAGGCTTGTACACTTCCTTAATGGGTAACCTGTGCTCCATTAACTCTCTTGCCAAACTAGGCATTTCATAGTAATTTCAAGCAAAACAATCCTTGAATTGCTGGATTAATTCAACTAGATTGCCTCGTTTGTCCTCCTCAGTAACCCGCTCACCTTGATAGTTACGGGTTCTTACGGTGTACCCAAGTTGATTTCAATCAAAGGTTCTTCTGCCTCAAAAACAGGTGCAGCTTTGTGAAGAGGAGATCCAATTCGATAGGTTCAGCTACAAATACCTTGTCAGGCTCAGCTGCCGTACCCTCTTTCCTAAAGAGCAAGTCCTCTTCATCATCTTCACTCTCAGTGACTTCTGATTTATTTGGACCTTTCGCTCGATGAGAAAATGGGTCATTTGAACCATATATCTGTCTTAATGTATGGGAAGCTGGCATACTCATCGGATAGGCGGGATGAGAGGCAGAAAACTCTTGGAGAGAAGGGAGACATTTGGAGCGAACAAGCGAATAGAGGTAGGCGAGGATTCATTTTGTGAAATCAAGCCGTTTGCTCTTCTTTTAGTTGTAGCCATCATATTCATGCATTTACGATTCATGTGACGGTATTGATACTCCTAAAAGGTGTTCTATTTGCTCGTAGTTCACGATTGATACCCCTTTTGCCGGATTATTGCCGATGTAATCATAAAAAGCTAATTTTTCAGGAATTTTAGACCAAGCTTTTGATAAACTTTGATTTTCGGCTAGCCCAGCACCGGTAAGCAATTACCCCCAGAATGGAGCATGCCGGACCTTGTTCGGACAGTGATTGGGGATGAGGCTATTCACGTCAGGCTTTCTCAATGATTCATATGTTGATATTATGTTACATGGACAAAATAGTTGGTTATGCAACGAGGTTTTTTGTCCCATAATCCCTCACTACGTCTGAAACCAAGTGGATTTATTTTTTGTCCCATAATCCCTCACTACGTCTGAAACCAAGCGGTTTTATTTTTTGTCCCATAATCCCTCACTACTCTAATATAAAATGATACGTAAAAAAATCTTATTAATATTCATAATTAATTATGACATCTATCACCTTGGACTCGGCCTAAAGATCTCAGTAGGCCAGCAAGTCTTCAAGCACTTGTGATTCTTTATTCATTAATAACATATGTATTAGTAGTGATTCAGACTGAGACTTCAACTTGAATCCCTCATTGGTGAGATTGCATGCCTTCCAAACACCTTCTTCATAGTCTTACGGAGCGGCAATAGGCCACTAAGTGTGGAGAATAGAACAATGCCTCGGCATCTTTACCTCGGTGAGAAGGGGTTCTTATCATCTTCCACTATATCTCCACATTGTCTCGACCCAAAACATTAGTTTTTGGGAAGTGTAGAAGGCACACATTAAGCGGTGGATCAATTTACGCCCAGGAATTATGCTATAGGAAGGTTTGCTATCAACCACAAAGAAGGTGACTTGATGGTTTTGGGGCCTCTTGAGCGTGAACACAAGAAGGGGTTGAATTATTGCTCAAATTTTTGCAAACTTTAAGTTAAAAACACTTTTGAACTCTTGATTTTAAATCTATAAGTTATCGGATCTTTGGAGAATAACTAGGCCTTTGGAATTGAAGTTTTAAGAAAACTTGTTTTCTTTGCAATATAAGAATAAATGTAAAGCGATAAAGCAAAGACACGGAGATTTATACTAGTTTACCACCAACACAGTAGCTATGTCTAGTCCCTTCGTTCTGAAAGATTTTCACTATAATCAGCTGATTACAAATTCCTTAAGAGTATTCTACTATCACAAACTTGACAATACTCTTAACTTCTCAAAACGACTCAGTACATTCGAGCCTTTGAGGAACAAAGCCTTAACTAGGCAGAACAACTTTTACAAAGTAATATTCTTTTGAATACAATCAAATAACTCTCACAGAGAGGATGAAAAGATTGAGCACAAAACAAATAACTTTCTAAAAGAAAGAATATCAGACGATGAGGTTCAGTTCTTGGTGTCCAGTTCTTGATTGCTCACTTGAGTAATAGCTCTTTTAGAATGTAGTTTCTAGCAGTTTTTGGCAACCTTCTTCAATGAATACCTTGGGGTATTTATAGGAGTCTCTGGGGGGCATTACCGTTGCAGTAAATTTCAGCTCCATATCATTGAGTGATGTAATTTGAAATGTTGTCATTTTCTTCCTTTCCAGAGAATATCGGAATAGTACACATTACCGTTTTTGTACTATTTTCTTTTCTGATTGCCTTGTCTGAATTTTGTCTTATACTAAAGGTGTCACCTTTGATACCTCGTACATCAAAAAGAAGGCAGAAAATCAAATTTGAATTCTGTTCCAAATAGCTGAGGTAGGAGAGCATAAACGTGACCATCACATGCTTCATTAATAGATCAGATGCTCACTCAGAATAATCAACGGATGTTCGCAGCAATTGAGTAATCCACGTGTCAAAGAATAACACTACCGGACGCTTGCTATACACAAGACGCTGGAGTGAACCGGGTGCTAACACACATGGAATATATTCAATTTCTTGTGAATTTCTCCTTCTTGCTTGAGTGACTTATAAAGCGTAAACAATTTTATTACCTGCACCCTTCAAGACTTATTAGAAGATAATTTGTTCACTTGCAAGTACATTGTTATCATCAAAATTAATGAGGAGTCTAAACTTCTCAATTGTTTAGGTTCCAACAATCTTTCCCTTTTGATGATGACAAATATACAAGGTTGATGAACAAAAAATTTCAAAGAGTCTCCCCACAGGTTCAACAACTCAAATAAAATTAAATAATTCAGGTATTAGAGTGATTTTTAATTATCAGAGCATTGTGATCGTAAAAGGCATACAAGTATCGGAGCATATATTCAATTAAACGATGAGAACGGATGTAGAGATCATTGTATCAATACCAAATATACTCAAACAAGTTTTGAGGATCAGATGCTGAAATTCATTGTACCAATTATAATAAAATTGTACCAGTAAATGATTAATGTTTATCAGAGTACAAGACAATGAACATCAATGAGTATCAGAACAACAAATCACATACAATGAATATGTTATGAAATGATTTATGCATGACATGTGTGATACTTCAGCATGTTCATCAGACTTTCAACTTGTTCATCAGACCTTTCTTTTACTCCCCCTTTTGTCATCAGACAAAAAGAGTGTAAAACACATCATAGTCAAAATAGTAAGTAATAATACCAGAAAAATTTGAAGATAAAGATTAGATAAAATATATTTGTACCAAAAAAAAAATAGATAATTGTACCAAAAATTAACACACAATTAAAATATCTGAAATAAAACAAAGTGTTTTTAGGGGTTTTGTGGAGGAGGTAGAATTTGATTGAGGCATTCCATAAGAAGGTTCACAGTGCTTTTCAGCTAGTTCACCTTCTGATTTGTAGCCATAATAGCTTCAAATTCAGCTCTAGCAAGAGGACAACATCATTTGCACGAGAAGGAGCGGGGCGGCTTAGGAATAGGTTCAACAATAACAGCTCGTTGAGATTCCAGCTTCTGGTGCTCTGCTAGCACTTCCTATGACAGAGTCAGTTTCACATTCTTTCTTTCCTTGACCCTCAGAAAAACACCTTCATTTGGTAAGCTCCATTTGATGATTTTTCTCAGCTTCTGTTTCTCAATTTTCATAGCCCATTCCCATATTTGTACAATCTCTTCAGGGTAAAGCATACGAGAAATATAGTTTCCACAGTAAGCGGATCTTCAACATATCGTCAAATTTTGCAAAAGCATCTTCTCCAAAATTGCTTCTTATAAAAACTCACATTCCATCAAAATGAAGATAAGTCCTTCATTTTGACCATTAACGAATCTGACCAAAGCAAATTCTCCCTATCATCTTCTTCAATATTGAGAGGCCTAATGTGAGGTAGAATGGCTTTGTCTTTCCAAGACATAGTCATTTTACTCCAAGCGAATCCAATATCAAAGCGTTTGCATATAACTTGACCCATTGGTCTTCAATTTTCATAACACTTAGAGGCCTAATAACGGAACACATAAATATGTCATCAAAATGAACAACAACAAGGTTTGTATACATTTACCCTCTTGATAGAGCTAACGATGGGATGGTTGCCTTTTACGCATTCTGACCAGGAAGAACCAGATCTCCGATCATCTCCTTTGAGGAGGTTCGGATACACGTCGAGCATGGTCTTGAGATAGCTTCTTAGCAAAGCTCGAGAGAATGCTTTGACATCGTAATTCTTAGGAGCTTCTTCATACTCCTTGATACCAATAGATGTTGGAAGTTTACGAGTTGGTTCCTTCCTTTACCAGGATAGACCAAGGTAGCCACTTTTGCCTATCGAGGCCTGATCTTTCTGAGATGTTGAGGAGGGATCTTTGTTCGGATAAACCAATTCCATCTTCTTCATTTCAAGGCGATGAGCCATGAATGACTTTTCATCATCTGTGATCCATCTTAGTATTCCTTGAGTGAGAGGTTCATGTTGTGTGAGAACATGAGGAAGATCAGCGAGAGAGAGGAATAATTCCTCTGTTTGAAAGAGGTCTTAACCTTCCACCAAATGACATTTCCAACTTTCTCACCATCTTGAGAGACGGTGAGGCTTGAGCGAGGGTAATCTCTAGTCTTGCAATCCCAGGTGAATGTCTTCAAGTACCACAAAGAAGGGTGATCATAGATGGAATAATACACTTCTTCTCTTACTGGCCGTGGTTTGTTTATAGATAATCTGATTTCTTGGCACAATGGTAGTTAGTAGGTTTGAGAGTGAGAGAAAGTGGGAGAGGAAATCACCTTGACTTTGTATGTTTTGGTTTGGTTTGGAGGGATTTTGAAGAGTAGGTTGAAAGGGTGAGAGTGGAGTGATGAAATATATGTAGTGAGGGATGTGTTTGAGGAGGGTTGTGGTGAGGAAAATGTAAGTGTTCTGGACTTTGTGGTTAATTGGGAGGTTTGTGGGTTGGTTGGTGGATGTTATTGAGTGATAAGGGCAGTGGTGTGAGATTTGGTTTTTGTGGTTTTCTTGGCTAGTGTTTTGGAGGGTGATGGTTGTGTGGAGTGTGTTTGTGGTGATGAAAAAAAGAGAGTAGTGGTGCATGAATAGTGTCATCAGAACCAAAGGTAGTAATGGAATCATCAATAGTAAAATCCAGTACCTTTGCGTTAAGCTCAGAGTGCCTAACCAATCTCCTTCTTTTTCCTTGTGGGGCAGCAGGAGGAGGAGGAGGTGGAGGAACTTGCTTCTTAGGGCCAGACGCTGAAACAGGCTTTTCAACTTCTGCCTTTCTCCTTTTCTCCATAATGCTTTTGATGGGGACTCGGTCCTCGTCATCTTCTGGATCATTTCTCCTTTTAGGTACAGGAGGCACCTTCTGCTTCTTGCTTCTTGTCTCCCTTACTAGAGACTCACCAGTTCTCTTCACATCAGATGCTAAACTTCTGGTGGGTTTTGTTTCAGTTTCTTTACTAACTTTAGTTTCTGTTCCTTCTCCTTGTTCTTTTTTCACCTTCTTGATCATATCAGCATTGATCAATTTCATTCTCACCAAGCTATTGACTCAAAAAACCTCAGGACGAACAATAGCACTAATTCCAAAATACTTATCTCTTTCTTCTTTGTTTATCAAGGCACTAAGCCTTCTCGCAATTCCATCCTTAACCATCATTGTAGTAAGAAGAACTCCATAAGGAATAACCTTGATTATGTTCTTCTTTCCACAGAACCCTTTCTTGAACCAACAAGCGCATTGACAATATTGTTGAAAATCAACCTGGGCAAGTTGATTTTGTGACCAGCCATATAATTTCTCATAATGAACTTCTGCTCATAGTTCACTATGTCACTTGACCTAGTCTTCAGAATAACGCTCTTAGCGATAATTTTGTGTAGAACTATGTAATGACTTTTCATATCCTTGGCAGAGGGAGTTACATCATTTTCCTTCAACTGGCGATAATTCTCGAACAGAGCCTCGTTGACATTTTCCATTCCTTTGAAAGAGTCTTCCCAACCAGCATAGTAACTAATGCCTTCACAGGGGCACTTAATGGTATCAACAATGGTGTTTATAGTGAACACCAACTTGAAACCTCTGACATGACCTTCAACTATTCCACCCAGAAGCATATGAATGTTTCCCCAGACTTCCTTGATAACGTTAACCATAACATCAACAGATTCCCAAAGGAAGTAGTTTTTTCACCCCAGATTCATCAAACCTTCATCTAAATCAAACCCATAAAGCTTGAAACTTTTCAAGTTGATTCTGTTCTCAGTCAAGACTTTTGCTTCTATCATGGTGTCGAAGATAGCAGTGTATTGTCCGACCTTAACATCAGTCATGGTTGCAGTTGGAGAGTAGGTGATGGAGGTTTTGGGTTTCAGAGAAATCAAACACTGAGAGAGAGAGAGCAGTTTTCGCAGACAAAAACAAAGTGAGTGTGAAGCGAAAGAGGTGGAGTAGGGGGAAAGATGTGATAAAATAAATCTGATTACATTTAAAAAAAAAACCTCCTCACATTTTCTCTGAATAAAAAATAAATCAAAAAGAAAATAAAATAAAGATTCCCCTTTTCATTCAATGCAGTTGCCAAAATGAAGTTAAAATCAAGAAAAAGATTTTATTGAAAACCTAAATAATCATGACTCAGGTTAGGTGGAATGAGATACTTAAGTCCTACACGCGCGTGATACGTGTGTGCTCGGGCCTGCATAAGCGATTTCACCAGGCCGAAGTTATGTGATGTGAATGACATATCATATGTATACATGTGTGAATGCTTATGTCATACCGGGTGCTGAATGATGCATATCATAAGACGCTGAGATTAATTATTTTTCTATAAGATGAAAATTTAAGTTTCTTCTTATAAAATTGAATCTATCTTCAGCAAGGGGTTTTGTAAAGATGTTAGCCCACTGATGATCAGTGTCTATAAATTTTATTTCAAGAATACCCTTCTGAACATAGTCTCTTATGAAGTGATGTTTAATCTTAATGTGCTTTACTCTAGAATGCAATATTTGATTCCTAGTAAGACAAACTACAGATGTATTGTCACAAAAGATATGAATGTTACTCTCTTTTATCAAGTAGTCTTCAAGTTGATATTTTATCCACAGAAGTTGAAAGCTGCAACTTGCTGCTGAGATGTATTCAGCTTCTGCTGTTGAGAGTGCAATTGTACTTTGTCTTTTGCTTGACCAAGTCGCAACATTTTCTCGAAGGATTTGGTAGCCTCCTCTTGTGCTTTGTCTTTCAATTCGATCTCCAGCAAAGTCAGCATCACAGAAACCTACTAACTTGTAATCTTTTGATTTCTTATAAAGCAAACCAAGATTGGTAGATCCTTGCAAATATCTAAATATTCTTTTAACAGCACTCAAGCGTGATTCTCTAGGATCAAATTGAAATCTAGCACACAGGCAGACGTTGTACATAATACCAGGTCTTGAAGCAGTAAGATAAAGTAGAGGTCCAATCATACCTCTGTACATTTTCTGATCTACCTTCTTGCCAGTTTCATCTTTACTAAGAGTACATGTAGGATACATAGGTGTGCTCATTGGCTTGCAATCCACCATCTTGAATTTCTTTAGCAATTCCTTGATGTATTTGCTTTGATGTATATAAATACCATCATTGCATTGCTTAATTTGAATTCCAAGGAAAAACTTCAATTCTCCCATCATGCTCATTCCAAATTCAGCCTGTATTAGCTTTGAAAATTCTTTGCAAAGGCTTTCATTAGTAGCTCCAAATATAATATCCTCAACATAAATTTGAAAAAGTATAAAATGCTTGTTTGATGTTTTTCTAAATAGAGTAGTGTCTACTTAACCTCTGATAAAACCATTTTCCATTAAAAAAGAACTCAGTCTATTATACCAAGCTCGAGGAGCTTGCTTAAGACCATACAGAGTCTTTTTAAGCTTAAAAACACGTTCTGGAAATTCAATATCTTCAAAACCAGGAAGTTGTTTCACATAGACTTCCTCAATTATAAAACCATTTAAGAAAGCGCTTTTCACATCCATTTGATAAAGAATTATCTCATGGTGTCACGAAGAATGAAAGTAAAATGCGAATAGCTTCTAACCTTGAAATAGTTGCAAAAGTTTCTGTAAAATTAATACCTTCTTCTTGTGAGTAACCTTGAGTAACTAATCTTACTTTGTTTCTCACTACCTTACCATCTTCATCAAGCTTGTTTCTAAATACCCATTTAGTACCAATAGCTTGCTTATCTTCTGGTAGAGTGACAAATTTTCGCACATCAATTCTTTGGGCCGATTCAACTCTTCTTGCATAGCGAATCCAACCTTCATCTTCAATGCTTGATCAATCGTCTTAGGTTCCATTTCAGAGAGAAGTGCAATATCTACATGCTTTTTGAAAGAGGATTTGGTTCTTACTCTATCTCCAGGTTCTCCTATGATTTGATCCTTAGGATGATTGGTTTTGTATCTCCAACATTTTCTGGTTTCAGCTTCGGCTTGAGTAGAATCCTGTGTCTGGTCACCACCAGATGCTGAAGATGCAAGTTCATTGTTTGTTGTACCACCAATATATGTTTAACTCTGAAAATAATTCATCTAGCTCTAACATGGCAGTGTCAGGCTTCTTGTCATCAAACTTGACATGAATAGATTCTTCCACTATCAAAGTTTTTTTATTGTATATTCTAAAAGCTTTAGATTTTTCAGAGTATCCCAAAAAGATACCTTTGTCAGCTTTGGAATCAAACTTACTAAGTTGATCCTTTGTATTCAGAATATAACATATACAACCAAAGGGATGAAAATAAGATATGTTTGGTTTTCTACCTTTCCACAGTTCATATGGAGTCTTCTTCAAAATAGGTCTAATAAGAATTCTATTTTGAATATAGCAAAATGGTCCTGGCCATTTCTTGGAGGGACCTATTTTTCCTTTCTATAACACCATTTTGTTGCGGTGTTCTAGGAGAGGGAAAATTGTGGGAGATGTCATTTTCTTCACAAAACTTTTGAAAGCTTTCATTTTCAAATTCTCCCCCACAATCACTTTTAATTAAAGAAATACAAATTCCTTTTTTATTTTGAACTGATTTGCAGAAAACAGTAAATACCTTGAATAACTCATCCTTGTCGGCAAGGAATCTAACCCATGTCTATCTAGTAAAATCATCAACAATGACTAACCCGTATTTCTTTCTAGTTAAAAAGGTCATCCTTGTTGGACTAAAAAGATCAAGATGCAAAAACTCAAGTGGTCTAGAGGTTGAAACAGCATTTTTCGAATAAAAAGAAGTTTTAACTTGTTTTCATCTTTGACATGCCTCACAGAGAGCATCAGATTGGAATTTAAGATTTGGTAAGCCTTTAACAAGACTATGCATAGTTTTGAGATTAATCTCAAACTGGCATGACCTAATCTTTTATGCCAAATCCATTGTTCATCTTCAACAGACATGAGACACTTGACATCTTGTTTTGCAAGTTCAGAAAGATCAATTTTATAAATATTTTGTTTTCGCTTTGCTGTAAAGAAAATAAAGTCATATTTCTTGCTTTTCACTGAACATCCAGTTTCTATAAAAATGACCTCATAACTATTGTCACATAATTGACTTATGCTCAATAAATTATGCTTTAGTCCTTCAACATAAAGTACATTATCAATAGAGGGAAGAAAGCCTTTACTAATGCGACCAATTCCAACCATTTTACCTTTCTGATTTCCTCTGAAACCAACAAATCCTTCTTCTCTAGGCCTTAGCTCTTGGAATATATGTTTTTCTCCCATCATGTGACGTGAGCATCCATTATCTAAGTACCAAGATAGGTGTGTTGACTTTGCTGCTAAGCATGTCTTCAACATAGACTATTTTATCTTTAGGTACCTATATCTTTTTGGGTCCTTTCTTGTTAGTTCTTGAAGGATATTTGTCATTTTTAGTCTTAAAAGCAGTACATGTACTTTTCAAATGACCAAGTTTGTTGCAGTAAGTACAATGCAAGCATTCACTGTGGTCATTGGATTTATCAGATGCAAGATTTTTATTTTCTAAAGAGGGTTCATCTGATATGTAGCCAAGACCTTGAGTTGTCATTTTACTGACACCCCAAATCATTGAAGCTTGCTTGCTTCGAGTTACACTCTCTGCAAGAAACTTTTGAAAGGCATATTAATAATCATTTGATTTACACTTAAGATTTCCTTTAGTTTCAGAGGTTTCAGTTTGAGAGCTCTTAGATTCTGGTTGCTAACATGTCACCAAACGCTGACTATCCATCAGATGCTGATTTTCAGTTTTCAGCTTCTGGTTCTCTTCACTGAACTTTGAGTTTTCATTTTCAAAACTTGAAATTCTTGTGATAATTTTGAAAATTTCTTTTTCAAAGCTTTGTACTCAGTGGAGAGAGTAGCAAAGTCCTTAAGAAGATCATCAAATGCAAGTTGAAGTTCAGAATAAGAATCATATATTATTACCTCTTCAACTTCTTCTTCAAAGTCTAAGTCAGTATTTGCCATGAGGGCAAGATTTACTTCTTCTTCATTATCTTCCTCAGAGGAAGATAAATCCAAATCTTTCCATGTGGTCATGAGACTCTTCTTCTTTTCCTAGAAGGAACTTCTTGTGGGCTTCTTCATAAGATTATGACATTCAGATTTGAAGTGCCCAGGCTTTTTACATTCATAACAAACAACTTGGCTTTTCTCTTTGTCCTTCTTGTCCTCGACATCTTTCTTGTGGAATTTCTTCTTGAAGTTTCTTTTCTTCCACATTCTTTGGATTTTCTTGGATATGAACGCGAGCTCATCATCTGACCCATCAACATCTCTTTCTAAAGCTTCATCTTCTGATTCTTCTTGACTGAAGGGCTTTAGAAGTATTGGCTTTATGTTTGTTGACTTTCAAAGCAATAGACTTGCTTTTCTTCACGAGTTCTTCTTTATTGATTCAAGTTCTTGAGCTTTCAAAGAACTCAAGAGATCTTCAAGTCTTAAGACATTTAAATCTTTTGCTTCTTGAATAGCAGTGACTTTGGGTTTCCACTGGTTGGACAAACTTTTCAGGATCTTTCTCACATGGTCAGGTGTGGTATAACTTTTTCCAAGGGCCTATAACCCATGAACAAGTGTTTGGAACCTTCAAAACATAGATTCAATGTCTTCCCCATCTTCCATTTTGAACAGCTCATTGGCGAACCAACATGCTAGATTTAGTCTCTCTTACTTAGGCAGAGCCCTCATAAAACAAAACAAGAGAATCCCAAATTTCTTTGGCAGTATCAAATTTGCCACATTTGTCATATTCCTTTTCTGAGATAGCACAGATAAGAATGAATCTAGCTTTTTGATTGATTTGATATCTCTTTTTCTGCTCATCATTCCAATTTTCTCTGGCTATTGCAACACCAGCAGTATTAGTGGGAAGAATGTAACCACTTTCAACAATATCCCACAACTCAAATTGTTGTGTCTCAAAGAAAGCTTTTATCTTATCTTTCTAGTAGTCAAATTTTTCTCCAGTAAATAGAGGAGGACGGTTCATGTGACCACCTTCTGCAGGCATGTTCACAGTATATGATCTTTTCTCTTAGCACTGTTAAGTACACAACCAAGAGGCTGAGCTCTGGTACTAACTGAACGTGAATACAAGAAGGGGGTTGAATTGTGTTCAAAACTTTTCGTAAACTTTAAGTTAAAAATACTTTTGAACTCTTGATTTTAAATTTGTAAGTTATCGGATGCTGGAGAATGACCAGACACTAGAATTGAAGTTTTAAGAAAACTTGTTTTTCTTTGCAAGATAAGAATAAATGTAAAGCAGTAAAGCAAAAGACACAGAGATTTATACTAGTTCACCACCAACATGGTAGCTACGTCTAGTCTCTTCGTTTCTGAAGGATTTCCACTATAATCAACTGAATACAAATTCCTTAAGAGTATTCTATTGTCACAAACTTGACAATACTCTTAACTTCTCAAAACGACTCAATACGTTCGAGCCTTTGAGGAACAAAGCCTTAACTAGACAGAACAACTTTTATAAAGTATTGTTTTTTTAATACAATCAAATAACTCCCACAGAGAGGATGAAAAGATTGAGCACAAAAACAAATAACTTTCTAAAAGAAAGAATATCAAACGATGAGGTTCAGTTCTTGGTGTCCAGAAACTTGGCATGAAACTTGATTGCTCACTTGAGTAATAGCTCTTTTAGAATGTAGTTTCTAGCAGTTTTTGGCAACCTTCTGTAATGAATACCTTGGGGTATTTATAGGAGTCTCTGAGGGGTATTACCGTTGCAGTAAATTTCAGCTCCATATCATTGAGTGGGGTAATTTGAAATGTTGTCCTTTTTTTCCTTTCCAGAGAATATCAGAATAGTACACATTACCGTTTTTGTATTATCTGCTTTTCACAATTGCCTTGTACGAATTATGTCTTATACTGAAGGTGTCACCTTTGATACCTCGTACATCAAAATGAGCGCATAAAATCAAATTTGAATTTTGTTCCAAATAGCTGAGGTAGGAGAGCAGAAATGAGACCATCACGTGCTTCATTAATGATCGGATGCTCGCTCGAGAATAATGGGACCGGACGCTTGCATCAATTGAGTAATCCATGTGTCAAAGAATAACCCTAGAGTGAACCGGATGCTAACACACATGGAATGTATTCAATTTCTTGTGAATTTCTCCTTCTTGCTTGAGTGACTTATAAAGCGTAAACAATTTTAACACCTGCACACTTCAAGACTTATTAGAAGATAATTTGTTCACTTACAAGTACTTTGTTATCATCAAAATTAATGAGGGTCTAAACTTCTCAATCATTTAGGTTCCAACACCTACCGTTACTTCGGCTATCAAGACTCCAAGAGCTATAGATGGTTCCTCCATGAAGTTAGACATTTTCATGTTGGTAGGCACCAGGTCTTCAAGACCTTTCCCAAGTTTCCTCATGGTTGCAATGGGCATCGCATTTAGAACAGCCTCGCCATCCACAAACACTCTTTCGAAGATCTTTCCATTAATGTAAGCCTTGATTTATAGAGGTTTCAAGTGTTTTACCATTCCTCAGTAGGCTTCTCAAAGACCTTTTTGGTAACCTCATCAGTCGATGGTTCAGCTAACGTGGCCCACTATGTTTCTTCTGCAAAAACATCACCCTCCAAGCTTCCTAGTTAGGGGCTGTTTGCCCAAAACTCCTCAGGGAATAAGCTAATGGCCTCTATGTCAGCTAACAGGCCATCAGCCTCTTCATTGAATAAGAGATCCAACAAAGATTCTTCCATGGTATCATCTAGCTCCTAGTGCATCTATGGAATCACTGATCCTTTTATGGTGATTGCTTCATCATCCACATCGACTGAGGCAATTAGGCCTTCAGCTTCAGGAATAGGATCCTGTTCATCGACTGGCTCCATGCTCTGGGGCACTTCATCTTTCTTAGCCTCTCCAGCCTCCAGTTTTAGAAAGGCTTTGTCTAGCATGTTGCTCACAGTCTCTAAGGGAATTTCTTTCTTTTCCCTGTTCTTAATATCAGCTAGCATCTGCAGAGTTTGATTCGTTTTCTGGACAGATCTCATTCTCTGCATTTTTCTCTTTTGAGTTCTTGTCAACACAGTTGGTATTACCTTCTTGTCTTTGGCACACTTGTTCAAGAACCAATGCCCTTCTGTGACATTAGCAGGAAGCTTCAACATTCTCTATGGCCTTAGCTTTTCATCATTTATCACTATTATTTTTAGAGAAGACATGCCTCCTTCCATGGTAAACTCAGCCACCCTTCTCTTGTCCTTAGGGATAGGCTCCTCATCAATCTTGGGTAAAGATAGTCTACCATTATCTTTAATGGCTAGTCGATCTTGCCCCCCAGTCTCAGCAATGGGCACCTTCCCTTTTACCTTGGCAGATCCTTCTACTGAAGTATGGCCATGTTTCACATATTGCTTGACTAATTCCTGAGTGAGCCTTCCTGGCTTGGGTGGTCTCTTTCCCTGCCTATGCTCTGTAATCGGCTGAGGATTTCCCAATCTGTCAAAAACAGAAGTCCTAGTAGCCTCAGGTTTTAGCCGATCACTATGGTTTGATTCGGCTAACCCTTATTTTGGCCTCCAAACTAGTTGAACAGATATCCTCCGCATGTGGCTAGACTCTGCATCTTCAGGCTTTGAGAATGAAACCATGTTTATTATGAGTCAGTATCCACTGTCATTTTACCAATTCCTTTATATGCAAGTTTGAACCTTCCTTCCTTTGTTCCCTTCTGAATGGCCTTCCTGAGAACCATGCAGTTTACAGTTGCATAATTATAGGAGTTATGTCACTTGCAGTACTTCTTATCCTTTAGCTCTTCAGAAGGTGGGATCTTGTTTCCATCCAGCAGCTGAATCTACTTATCTTTGAGCAAGTAGTCAAAGATTTGATCTGCCTTGGAAATATCAAAAGAGTATTCCACCTTCCCTTCTCCTGACTTTTACTTTTTCCTTTTGGCAGCCCTCAGGGCTAGGCAAGAATAACCTTTACTTTTTACTATCTCAGTTGCCATGATGTCTGCCGTGGAATTGCCTGAGTCATCATCAGAATCTTCGGCATCTATAATGGATACCAATTGAGGGCCTCTCCCTCTACTGGCTCGCCTCTTTTCTTTTTCCTGGACAAATTGTTCAATGCATATAGCCCTGGAAACTAACTGATTTAAATCAGTGCAGGCTTGACCAACTAGATTTTCCTTGAGTTGAGGATGCATATTGCTAATGGCCATGGCTGTATATTTTGTCTCAAGGAACTACACTGAGCATTTTCCAGCTATCATTCTGAACCGCTCCAAAATCAACAGTCGACTCATGTACCTGTTGTCTTAGGTTCATAAGGTCAGCCGTAGTGACTTCAAGTTGAGGCCAGTAGAATCTGTCATCAAAGCATCTCTCCATATCTGCCCATGTCTGTATGGAATTAGGTGGTAAAGAAGAGTACCATGTAAATGTTGCCCCTATAAATGACAAGGGGTACATCTGCAATTTGAGGAACTCATTACGGTTCCCTTCACCACACTAGCGATAAAGTCGCCTATGTGCTCCGTAGTAGACTTGCCATCTTTCCTAGAGAAAGTGGCAAAATCTGGAGTCATCTATCCCCTAGGCAGAGGCACCAATCTATCTACCCATTCAGGGTATGGTTTGCTGTAGATTGGCCTATCCAGAGGCTTCAGTTTGCACACCAAAATACTTCTTGATGGTATCTGCAATTACAGCTGGGTCCAGTAACTAAAAACCATGTGGCCTCACTTCCCCTAAGTAAAGAGTTGTTGCATGCGACTGTTTGTCTCCATGTTGGGGACTGTGCCTGGAATATTTGCTCTGGTGGATTGGGATAACCTGGCTGACTTGGCATTAAAGGTGGGTGAACCCCCATGGCTGCTCCATGCTTTCTTCAACTAGCACCTTGTATTGAGTTATAGGAACACTTGTGTAAAATGGTGGAGGTCGGATCTATCCCCATGACTACTCCATCACTAAACCAGGTGCCCTTGAAGGAGTTGACCCCATGTGAGTGCCTGCAAACACCTCAGAATAAGGTGGATAGAATGGGGGATTAGCCGATACAGGTGGAAGATTACTCCATGGCTGCTGACCAGCATAACTCCCAGGTGGTCTTATCACACCTCGTCCTGTGCCAAGAGGTTTCCCCCCAGTGTACTGTGGGTTAGTTGCCTGCACAGCAGTACCATAGGGCTGCACATATGACATTACTTGCAACGTTCCAATTTGCCCCACTACAACTAGTGGCCTCCTAGCCTTCTGCACCTGTCCAAAATGAAGATTAGCCTGGTTAGTTGTATCATTCACCACTTGTTGTCCTCCAGTATTCAAAGTGGCAAAAGTACTAGGCTGGGAATTAATTGGATTAAAAGGTCCCTGTCCCATATTCGGCTGAACCTGAGTAGGTCCTGCCAGCACATATGTAGGTTAAACTTGTTGTATCCCTGCCGGGGTTGTGCTCGGCTGAACCTGAGTAGTGTACCCCACTTGCATTAGAATAGCAGAATTAATAGAGCTTTCGCCTGAGTGATCCCTCTTAGCCTCTATCTCTCTGGCTTGTTGCACTTCATTATGTACCATGGGCTTCACAGTATCAGCCAACTGTTGTGACACTTGGTACATGATATCGTTGATTTCCAAATCGAGTTGTTGGCATATAAACAAAGTGGACATCACCAATGGTTGATCAATAGGCTCAGGCTCTGCTTAGGCTTTTGCCAGATTGCAAGTGCATACGCCGATAGTAATCTTGATTAGGGGATTCGAGCGTGTTGATTCATTTACCTTTGGTCCCACCAGGCGTGCCAATTTTGTTGACTGGAATGTTACTTAGCCGATGATTGACTAACTCCACAATAGTGATTCCCTTTTCTTCAAGCGATTACGCTAAGGAAGGAACTCTGTTCCTCAATTATGGGTCCCTTAACTCATTCCAGAAAGGGTTAAGTAAGTGAACTAAAGTAAAACGGAAACGTAAAGGTAAAAATAAAGTGCGATTGAGCGAAAATAAGTTGTTTGTATTGATTGATGTGTCTAAAAATTATGTACAACTTGGGTATTTATAGTAACAACTAAGAACTACCCATATTTGCCACGTACAACTGGCTAACAATGATAAACTCCTAATTAACAGTTATTCAGTTAAGTCGTGCCATGTTTCACTAACCACGTTCCAAAAATCTAGGCACCACTTTGCATCATGGCCACGTCTCAGCCAATGTCTCTTTCAGCTTGGATCTTATCTTTCTATTCCTTCGTTCAGCTCCTAAAAACTTAGATATAATTTTGAATTTAATTAATTTTGAATTCAAATTATTTCAAAATCCATCTCCATTACTTTCGGCTCATGGAGCAATTCAAGAACTTGACCCAGAGAATGACTTCATGCTAGCCCAACAGGCCCAATATCTTCATATTAATTCAATAAGCCCAATGCCCTTGCCTAGCTCTTGGTTTCCTACTTTCGGCTTTATTAGTTGCAAATTCGGCTGACCTGTGAATCAGCTACCTTTATTCGACTAGCTTCCTTCCATCGGTTGCTATTGAATTCGGCTGATACTTAGGAATATTTTGGGTGTAAATGCTATGAATTATGACAGATTATAAATTCACCATCGTATTGAAGCATAAGCTTGAGAGTGGTAAGGGAAAATAAGGTCATTCATGGCAGACGTGTGAATCAGAAGATTGATTTATTCACATTAAGTGAAATATGTGAAGCAAAGATTCACATTATTCCAAGCTGTAAAACGTCTTCCCATTTTCCTGCAAAATCTATCAAAAAGTTCTTGAAACGAGGAAGGATTAGCCGAGCTTCCTTCTTGTCGTTGTTGACGACCCAATCTTCGTAGAGATCTCCACCATTGTTAAACAGTCAACCTGAATCTCCGCAAAAGGACATAGAGATGCCACCCAGTGTTGCCACAGCGGGGTTAATCCGTTGATGGTGCTGCTGCTAGGTGTCATTCTTTATTAACCGTCAGGATTAAGACAACCGAGAAATAGATGTTGTGTGGAGGAAGAATAAGACCGAAGGTTTGATTTATTTTCATGACACGAGCGAACGACTGTTCCTAGGCATATTTGGGTGGTTAGGGTTTCTCATTTATGATGTTGTGATTCCCAAATCTTGAGGTCGCCGGAGGGGAAAGAGAAAGGTCGAAGTCGCTTCTATTGTTTCGAGTTACATGGAATATAGACGGAGGTCGAGCTTCAATTATGAAATCAAATGGGTTCAGATTTTGGGAATGGAAGATTTGGGTTTGATGTTGAAGGAAAGAAAATGAGAACTGAAATAGGGACGTCGAAGTCATCGAATGGGAAGCTTACGCCAACGATGGTGACGGAGAGAAGCCCAAACCTTCATAAAACCATGGTCGGCTGATAATAAGGGAAAGGGGATCGTTTTTTCGTCGAACTGTGTGGCTAGGGAAGCATTATACCATGGCCCCACAGTGGACGCCAATGTTCTCGGGTGGAACTTGGAGAAGGAGCTCAAGAGAAGGTTGACGGAGGTGGCTCCGCCAGTCAAGGAGGGTGGTGCCACCGGTGGGTACCTGCAAAGCCATTCTGATGCCAAAGTTAGGTCTCCTCAAGTATAACAATGTCATAGGGGTATTAGGGTTACATTATCTATATGGGTGGATGTCCTTATATAGCCACTAAATGGGCGTATAAGTGAGCCTCCTATTTGGGCCCGGAGAGATGATTAACTTAGGGAAGGTCGACCGACCGAAGTGAGTATAAAGACCCCCTGTTCAGTCAGCCATGTGCTTTTCTATCAGCCATTAGCTTGAGTCCTTCGGCCCCTGACCAGTCAATCTGGTACGGTACATAGTCCTTCGAGCGCCGAGCCTATTATGGCAAAAGCGCTCCACAAAGTGCTTCTACCTTCGGCCGGTCAATCCGGCACGGTACATGACCCCACTGACTCAAGATCTTGGATACACTACTACTGAGGATTAGTCCAGAGACTAAGCCGTGGAGATACCCTACTATGCCCAAAAGGCTGATTAGGGTGGGTTTCAAAAAAAAAAAAAGTAAAAAGTCTAGGTTGGATTCACTTTTAACTTATTCTAACTTGTGAGAATTTCTCCACTAAGAGAAGTATTTAGTTTTTTATATACCAAAAACTCTTATAAAAATATTGATACTTCTGGAAAATTAGATGAGAAAACATTTAAAAAAAAAGAGATATCAAAGCTAATTTCGATTAATGTGAGAATTTATTATTTAAAAGATTTATACTCGTTACTAGATTTTTTTTTTATTTTCCAATTTTTCTACTTACAGGTATTTATTGAAAAGTTTATCATTTAAAATTTATTTTGATGAACTAACTAGGAATTAATATTGATTTGATTTGATTTAATTCAATTTAATTTAATATAAAAATTAAGAATATATATAACGTGAAAAAAAAATATATGAATTCGTATAAAAAATAATTTGAATTTATTATATAGAGGTGAATATTTTCTTTTGTTACCATATTATAGGTGCGAAGCAACTTTGTGTTTTTAACCAACATCGTTGGCATAAGCTACTGGGACAGGGGTTCGACTCAGTGCTCCAAGGATCGATTCTCGTAGTGTGCAAAACACGGTATTGGCTACTTCTACGCACTAGCGCAAATTAGTCTTTCGTTGTTTGTGTTAGGACCTTTGCGTGGGGGTTTCTCCTGAACCAAAAAAAATATTACAGGTGCGGAGTATATCGACTTTGCTGACAATAATCTCTCTCTGTTTTTTTATGAAGAAAATTTAGAATGAGGGTTAGTGCTCCAATACAAGACAAAGAATACCTCCGTACTCTAAGAATACTTACAAAGAAATTTACATTTACCTCATCCCAATGAGACTAATGAGGATTTAACTGACTATCTTTAGTGAGGTCTCCTCTCCCAACGACGTGTTTTCCATCCACAAAGCCGAACATGAGACATTGTTAAGGGTCCGAGTCCAACTTCACTCGGACTAAGTCCGAGTAATGATAGTTTTACGATAAAAAGGAAGGTATTTCGGGCATTCCAGATCAGATTTAAAGTCACACTAAAAACCAGTGACCAAGGATGCGCTTCCTTCCCCTAATTATTGTCTCGCAAATTAGCAAGAAGCCAATGATTCCAATCTGTGTCAAAGTAGAAGGCCGCCTGGTTTAAGGGGCAAAGAGCACGCCAGACCGAGCCAAACTTGTAGCAATCCCTAAAGAGGTGAAGTAGGGTTTCATCGTGATTACTGGAGATGCATTTCCTTCCCCTAATTGTTGTCTCGCAAATTAGCAAGAAGCCAATGGTGCCAATCTCTGTAAGAGTAGAAGGTCGCCTGGTTTACTCTCCTGGTTGGCTTAGCAGTAACTTCACTTATCTTCCTCTTTTCCTTCCTTACAGGTTTTCTCCCACCTTCTTCTTCTTTTTGCATCTCACCAATAACCTCTTCGGATAAAAGCTTCATTTTCCTCAAGTTTTCACTAGAAAAGGTTGGTACACTCATGGTTTTGAGTGCAACTCCAGTTTCTTCAGTGTGAAGTTCTTGAAGATGCCGAATCAAGCCTTGATTTTCCATTATAGGAGAGAGCATCATTCCATAAGGGATGTTCAAGTTTTTTCTTTTTCTGGAGAACATAATGTTTCTGCGCAGATAATCAAAAATGAGGCTTGGCATGTTGAGTTTGGCCTTGGTCTCATAGTTCCACATAATGAACTTGTGGTCACTGCTCACAGTTCCACGGATCCAAACTTCGGAACAATGCAGTGCATTATGATCTTGAAGAGCACTCTGAACCTGTTCTTCATGTCCACAGCTTAGAACTACCAGGTTTCTCATAAATTGAGTCGTTGATTGTTTCCCAGCCACAAAATCCTTTTCCCAGCCTTCTTTGATAACAGCTCCAAAATTAGGGCATTTGATAACATCAACAATGATGTCCTGAGTGATCAGAATATTCTTCCTCTGAACGTAGTTGTGAATGGTGTTGTCCTTGCACCGAGCATACATCCAAAATTCCTTTACCAGTTCCTCATATACTGGGTAGTTTTTCATACAAAAGAAATCCATTATACCCATATCAATGAAATCAGTTCGGAAGGGGTACCCTTTACCAGCTAAGTCTTGGAAGTTAACTTGGTGTTCCACCATCACCTTCAGTTGGTGTTGCTCAGCGTTCACCAAGGTAGGTTGAGGTTCTTCCTCAGGAACATAAGCAAACAGTTGTGGAGCGGCCATTACAAGTACAGAGAATTGCAGAGAGAAGGTAGAAGACGAAAGGGGTTTAGGGTTACAAACAGTGAGGCTTCTCGAGAGATAGTGTGAGTAGTGTGTGTAGTGAGTGAGTGAGTGGGTAATAAAGCGTGTTGAAGAAAGCAAACCTCCTTTTTCAATTTTCAAAATAAATGAAATAAATAATGTGTCATTTCAAAGCTAAACGTGTCACACATCGAGTAAGCGAGGCGCAAGAAAGCGTCCTCGGGTAGTAAAAGATAATAAAGACTCAATGAGAGTAACTCTCACCACTAACGCATCAACCAGTCTCATAGAGACATGTGTACACAAAGATTCCTGAGGCACCTTTGTGATAAATGCAACAGACTCATATGCACGATATCAAAAGCAGATGATACAAATATTAAATAATAATAAGATAATAAATTATAAACAAATAATTAATAATTAAGCAATAATCAGAGCTAACATAAAAATAGAGGCACATATCAGACATACTCACATATGCAAACAGAGGCACGGGTAACCAATAGAGGCACGTGTACAATAATGAGGCAGAACAAAACAAATGCAGATATAAGCAATCAGACGCAGGCATGTCAGAGGCACACAAAACAGAGGCAACCATATTCAAATTAAACACTTAATCCTTTATAAGATGAAAATTTAAATTCTTTCTTATAAAGTTGAATCTATCTTCAGTAAGGGGTTTTGTAAAGATATCTGCCCATTGATGGTCAGTATCAATAAATTTAATTTCAAGTATCCCATTTTGAACATAGTCTCTAATAAAATGATGTTTAATTTCAATATGTTTACCACATGAATGCAAGATATGATTTTTAGTCAAACACAAGGTTGTCAAACTCGAGAGTTTAGGTAAACTCATGGGCTGGAGTGAACTCGACTCAGAACTCGACTGCACTCGTAAGAGTTTACCTATTATTAAAAAAAAATAAAAAATATATACATGACATATATACTCATATAATACCTTCAAGACACCAATAATTCAAAATTTCAACTCCATAATAAAACAAAGTAACAAAATACCATAGTAAAGTGTTGCATACAAATTCATAAAAACATAAGTTTGGAACACAAATAAAATTTACATAGTCAGTATAGAAAAGAAAACTGAGACGTATAGCCAAAATAAACTCGGATAATAAATTGACTAATTGAGAAGGAAGATAATAAATTTATATCATATAAAAAATTAAGATAATAGTTTTCTATCAAATCATATAAACTAAGTCTAAGATAATAAAAAAAAAAAACTTTAAAAACCGGAAGAAGAAGAACGATGCGAAATATCATAAAAGATTGAGACATTCTTTTACTTTAAAAATCTGGATGGAAGATTATTATAATATTAAGCAGAAACTAACAGATCAGTGAGAAGGAATAAAACAAACATACGAAGGAAGGAAGAAGGAAGAAAACGCGATGCTCTGTTTTTTGTGAGAGACGTTCGTCGTTCATGTCGCCGTGCGCGTCGTCGGAGACAAGCTCGTCGTTTGCATTGCCGTTCGCATCCCTAGGGTTCACGTGTTGCTCTATTTTTCAGTTCCTCAATTCATCACTTTCTTTTTTCATCTGCTGAGTGCGCTCTAAATTCGTAAGGAGGAAGGAAAGTAAGCTGCTATTTGGGCCTTGTGTTTTGCGCTGAAAATTAAAAAAAAATCGCTTGACTCGAACGAGTTTACTCGATTTCACCGAGCCGGAAACGATTCCACGCGAGCAAAATCGCAACTCTGTGCGATTACGGTCAAAAACGATTCCATATCCGAGTTGACTCGAATTTGCTACCTGAAAACGTGGAATCGGACGATTCCACGAGTTAAAACGTGATCTTAACAACCTTGTTGCAGAGGTATTATCACAGTATATAGGAATGTTACTCTCTTTAATTTTGTAGTCTTCAAGCTGATACTTCATCCATAGTAGTTGTGAGCTACGACTGCGGCGGATATATACTCGAACCTGTGTTGATAGTGCAATTGTGCTTTGCCTTTTGCTGGACCAAGAGATAAGGTTTGCTCCAAGAAATTGGCAGCCACCACTTGTGCTCTTTCTTTCAATTCTATCTCCAACAAAGTCAGCATCACAGAAACCTACTAACTTGTAATTTTTTGAATTTTTTGAACACTTATAAAGCAAACCAAGATTAGTAGTTCCGTTGAGATACCTAAAGATTCTCTTAACAGCAGTTAAGTGAGATTCTCTAGGGTCAGATTGGAATCTTGCACATAGGCACACATTAAACATAATGTCAGGCCTTCAGACAGTAAGATAAAGGAGTGATCCAATCATACCTCTATATACCTTTTGGTCTACCTTTTTACTAGATTCATCTTTGCCGAGAGCACATGTTGGATGCATTGATGTGCTCATAGGTTTGGTTTCCTCAAGCTTGAACTTCTTTAAGAGTTCTTTCACATATTTAGTCTGATGGATATAGGTTCCATCTTGACATTGCTTGATTTGAATACTAAGGAAGAATTTTAATTCTCCCATCATACTCATTTCAAACTCATTCTGCATAAGCTTAGAGAATTCCTCACAATGAGATTCATTAGTAGCACCAAAGATAATATCATCAACATATATTTGAACTATAATAAAATGTTTTTTCAGATGATTTTCTAAAGAGTATAGTGTCCACCTGTCCTCTTTCAAAACCGTTTGACATTAAAAAAGAACTTAATCCGTCATACCAAGCTCTTCGAGCTTATTTAAGACCATAAAGAGCCTTTTTATGTTTGAAAACATGTTCTTGATAAGCAATGTCTTCAAATCCAGGTGGTTGTTTTACAAAAACTTTCTCACTTATAAAACCATTTAAAAATGCACTCTTAACATCCATTTAATATAAAGTAATGCCATGATGTGCAGCAAATGATAATAAGATTCTAATTGCTTCAAGTCTAGCTACAGGAGCAAAGGTTTCAATATAATCAATATCTTCCTCTTGTGAGTACCCTTGAGCAACAAGTCTTGCTTTGTTTCTTACCACTTTGCCATCTTCATCAAGTTTGTTTCTGAAAACCCACTTGGTTCCAATGGCTTGCTTATCCTTTAGAGGAGGCACAAGCTTCCAAACATCATTCATCTGAAATTGATTGAGCTCTTCTTGCATAACAAGTATCCATCTATCATCTGTTAGTGCTTCATCAATTGTTTTGGGTTCTATTTCTGACAACAATGCAAAGTCAGAGTGTTCCCTGATAGATGATCTTATTCTAACTCTATCACTTAGTTCACCAATAATCTGGTCCTTTGGGTGATGAGGTTTGAACTTCCAGTCTGTTGTTGACTCTTCTTGGGTCTTATCACCAGACGCAGAACTGCATACGTAATCGTAGTCAAGACTGTGACACCTTCATCTGTTCCTTTGCTTATCTGTAAATCTGCAAAGACTTTATCTAGCTCTGACGGTTCATTGTCAGGCTTCTTGTCATCAAATCTCACATGCATAGATTCATCAACAATTAATGTTTCTTTGTTGTATACTCTATAAGCTTTAAAGTGTTCAGAATATCCCAAAAATATAGCTTTGTGTGATTTTGAATCAAATTTTCCAAGACTGTCATTTGTATTAAGAACAAAGCAGTCACACCCAAATTAGTGAAAGTATGAAATGTTGGGTTTTCTTCCTTTCCACAATTCATAAGGAGTCTTATTCAAAATAGGTCTAATATAGATTCTATTTTGAATATAACATGCAGTATTTACTGCTTCTGCCCAAAAGTGCTTTGCAATATTAGTTTCGTGAATCATGGTTTTAGCCATGTCTTGTAAAGATCTATTTTTCCTTTCTACAACACCAATTTGTTGTGGTGTTCTAGGGGATAAAAAATTGTGAGAGATACCATGCTCTTCATAAAAGTTTGGAAATGATTCATTTTTAAATTCTACAGCATGATCACTTCTAATAGTTGTAATACAAAAGCCTTTTTCATTTTGTACTTGTTTGCAGAACACAGAAAATATTGCAAATGACTCATCCTTGTGAGCTAGGAATTTTACCCATGTCCATCCAGTTAGTCATCAACAATAACAAGACCATATTTCTCTCCAGACAAGGATGCGGTTCTAGTTGGTCCAAATAAATCTAACATGAATAGATGGTATGTGATGCATGTATGAAATGCGACTACTATTTGTATTGCACTGGTTCCTCAGCACGTATGACCTCTAGTGCTTAAAGATATGGGATGGACTAAGGTTCATTGGGTTCATTCATACTATGCTTTTGACTGGGAGGAAGCACAGGTTATCGATGTAGTGCTAGTCATTTTTTATAGGCAATCCCTTTGTCAATGCCTTTTTGAAACTTATTTGTCGAGATTTGGCATTCCTCATGATTCTTAGAATGTATATAATAATCGTAATGCTTTACAGTATCATCACATGCTTCACAATTCAGTGCCCAATATCATAAAATAACATTTTGAAACACGAGATTATAGGGAATAAAACGAAGGTGTTTGGTATTCAAAGAAGAGTCATGTGTACAAGGACTGAAGTCACACAGACTTGAGGGTACATCAAGAAAAATGCAGGAAGAAGAAAAAACAAAGAAAAGAGAATAACTAAGCAGATTTTTTATAGTTTGTGTCTTTGTAGGAACAAATGTCAACTTCCCATATCCATAACTTCGAATACTCATTACTCAGCTTCTGGAAATATATAAAACTTCCCCGGTTGGGTAACTTGAGCCTCTTGATGCATCAGCCGACTTTAATGTCCAATTTCCAGACCTTAGCTTTTGCTTGGAATACTCTTTCAAGTTTTCAATCCAACGGGTCGCTCTAATTTTTGCCTAGGTCTCCCTTTCAGGTTTTCAACCTAGCTAGCTCATTTTTGCTTGGCTCTTTATATATATTTTTGTTTTTATTTTGTTTTTGTTTTTTTCCAGGCATAATATTTTTAGTGCATCGAGTTCACCTGGAATGGGAGATTTTCATTGTCCATCCTTGTGAGAATTAAGGCTCCTCCGAAAAGCTTTCTTCACAACATATGAGCCTTCGTAATTCGGCCTATTTTCCACGAGAATCCTTTTGGGTGGGCAAAATCTTCCCGAGTACTAGGTCTCCTCCTTGAAATTCGTGAGGCGAACTTTCTTTTCATAAGCCCTCTTCATCCTTTCTTTGATATAACTGCCTGCGTGACATAAGGCCATCACTATCTTTTTCTTCAATGAGGTTTAATTGATCTAGCCGAGCCTAAACCCATTCTCGCTTCTTCCAGCTTTGTCTCCATCAATACCCTTAATGAGGATCTCGACTTCAATGGGAAATGCGCTTCCATTCCATACACCGGTGAGAAAGGGGTTGCCCCATTGAGGTGTGAACCGAAGTTCGATAACCGCAGTGCAGGAAAAAGGTAGCATTTCATGCTAGTCTCTAAATGTTACAACAATCCTCTGGACAATCTTCTTGATGTTCTTATTTGCAGCCTCAACTGCCACATTCATCTTTGGGCTGTATGGTGAGGAATTTTGATGTTGGATCTTGAAGTCAATACACAGCTCTTTCATCATCTTGTTATTCAAGTTAGTCCCATTATCAGTGATGATCTTATTTGACATGGACCGTGGCGGCAGATTAGATCTCTTTTGATGAACTTGACAACTTTTGGTAAAGCAACTGCAATGAGGAGTTTATATAAATTTCCCCTTCCAAAAATCAAGTTTTGAGAAAATATGAGCAGTTTGATTTTGATCAGAATGAACTTTATTAGGGTTGTAACGTGGCCAAGTGTTGAAAGGTCACAAAAGAAAGGATATTTCAGGCTCAAAAAGTGTTTGAGGTTGTTTTCTTCAACAAGGATCTTTAGTGCAAAGATGCATTTTGATGGTTGCTAGCACAATTGTCTTGTTTTGCTTTGACATTTTTATTTGTTGATTTTTTTGATTCTTGCAAGCGTCTTTGATATGTTGCATTTGTTATTTGCTTGCTTGCTTTGCCTTTTTTGAACAGATGAAATTGAAGAAACTATTGTGCTAGCCTTCAATGAATGGGTGATCCTTATTTAGGGTCTTTGAAAGAATTTTTTTTAGGGCTCAAAAGGGGTAGCAAGGGATATATATATTTTTTATTTTTGGGATAGAGAAAAATGGCCAAACATCATCTCAAAACTTTATTGCTCAAATTTTCACAAAATTAAATTTTGGCAAATTATGACTTTCTTTACCTTTTTCTTTCTATTTTTTATTAACTACCATTTTTTGTCACACTTGTATATGATGCAGCTTCAAATCGTTTAGTGAACTAGTCGATTACAAAGAGAATGAAGCGATGTCCATTTGATGTCTTAGTATCTAATCTAAGCATATCTCGGTATGTCCACGCGAAAATGTCAACATATTCAAATAGGGGTTCAACTAACTTTTCTCGCTCGCTGCTTTTCATCGTGGTGCCAATCTTAACCTCCTTTTTGTCACTTTCAGTACTCATATTGATTATTTCATATTCTTCCTCGTGGGGTTGTATCACTTTTACCTCTTGTTCCATCAATCTCATCAGTTCAGAAGGGGTTTTCCAATTGTCCTCATGGGGTAGTCAAAATTATAGTATGAGTCATGGCATCATCATTTTCAATGACAACATTTTTTGGATCTACATTAGTTAAAATTGGCGAAATGAAAGGGAAAAAAAGGAAAAAGATGATAGGGAATGGAAAAGATAAAAAGAAAAGGGAAATGATTGGAAAATTCAAAGTGCATTTTATTGATAATGATACTGAAATGAAACGTGTGCACCCTTTTGACAATAAATTATCCTAAAGCCTCGGGCAGAGCAATAGGATTTGCATTACAAAATTATTTTGAATCAAAAATCACGGGAACCTCAACAATCTCCCAATTTCCAAGTTCTTCATTTAGAGGGCAAGAGTGGACAAGGTTGACAATGTCATCTTCAGCATTGCGATCATCTTTGATAGTTGTTATCTAGTTTGGTTTCAACATCCCTGCGCTCTGGAAGCTTTGCCTGATGTCGCAGATAGGGCATTCTCATCATTTGGTTCTCTGCCTTCCGATTTAGCTATTAGGGGCTGGTCCTCAAACTCCTCAGTAATGACATTGAATGTTGGACCTCCATGACCTGGAAGGGGATTATTACCCACATTAGGGCCATCCTCTTTAAAACTCAACAATTTGGCATTGATCAGCTCCTGAACCACGTACTTTAAGGCCATGTATTTTTCAGTTGTGTGACCTACTGCCCCTGCATGAAACTCACATTTGGCGTTTGGGTCATACAGTCTTGGGAAGGGAGGTTGGAGCGGTTTCATCAAGCGCGGGGAGACCAAGGAATTGCTTATGAGGTGATGGAACAAATATGTATATGTCATGGGAATAGGGTCAAATTGGGAGTCCGCTCGTAAGGTGTTGCTTCCCATGAACCCATATTATTGCTGGAAGTTGTTTCCCATTTGATCATTACGAACACCTGAATTTTCCAAACAAAATAGGTTGTTAGTGAGGACCACTCTCGATTGCTTCTTGTTTGGTCCCCATGAAAACCTACCTTCTTTATAAAAATAAAATCAAGTTATTTTACTAGTAATGATCACTCGAGATTGCTTCCCGTTTAATCATTGCGAACACCATAATTTTCTAAACAAAAATGGGTTGTTAGTGAAGACTACTCTTGATTGCTTCTTGTTTGGTCCCCAAGAAAACCTACCTTCTTTATAAAAGTAAAATCAGATTAATTTACTAGTAATGATCACTCGAGATTGCTTCCCATCTGATCATTGCGAACACCTTAATCTTCTAAACAAAAACGGGTTGTAGTGAAGACCACTCTCGATTGCTTCCTGTTTGGTCCTCACAAAAACCTACCTTTTTTCCACAAAAAATATACAATTAAAATCAACCAACACACAACCATTTTCTACCCAAGAACTACGTAGCCTTTGATTTCCCCACTACACCCGGAGATACGTAGGAGCAGGAGCACACTCCTATCAAGTGCAAAAATAAATAATTTTTTTAAGATTTTTTTTATTATTTCTTATCTTTATTTTTTAATAAAAGGGAAGTAAATATTTTTAAAAAGTTAATATAATTTTGCAAAATTAGTTGGGGTAACCTTTTTGAAAGGATGTCGTAGGATGCTAATACCTTCCCTACGCATAGTTCGACTCCCAAACCAAATCTGGTCTCAAGAACCAGTTTCTTCAAAAACGGGTTTTCTTCCAATATTTTTCCTAAAAATAAATTATTAGTGGCGGCTCCATTAACCTCGAATAAATCCCTCCAGATTTTTCGGTCACTACAGTTGGCGACTCCACTGGGGAGATTGTTGAGTATGGCTCATAGTGTATTGCACTATTAAGCAGTATAAATACTGCGCTTATGTAACCCTATTTTAAAAAAATAATAGAAAACAGTCACAACAGCTCCCGTGGACGTAGACGCAATTTGCCAAACCACGTAAATCGTGTCTCCTTTATTTCTTCACGTGTGTGCATGTGTTCATTCTCGATTTATCTTTAAAATCCTGTTTGCGTTGTTCCAACAGTCGCAATAGATTATGGTAGACCCATCTTGCTGTTCACCCATGTCTCCATGTATTCTCCGAAGCCATATAGTTTGACTTGTTGCTTCAACTGCTGCCACGTATTCAAATTTCGCTATTGATCAGGTAATCTGTTGCTTGCTTCTTTGATGCCCAAGAGAATACTCCAGATCCAAGTGAAAAGGCATAGCCTGATGTGCTCTTCATGTCATCTACCGAACCTGCCCAATCATTGTCGGTGTAGCCGAGCAATCTTGAGTTGGTCATGGTTTTGTACCATACACCAAACTCTTTTGTTCCTTGTAGGTATCTTAGAACTCTTTTAGCTGCTCCAAGATGAACCTGACTTGGTTTCTGCATGAACCTTGATAGAAGACTTGTAGTGTACATGATGTCTGGTCGTGTAGCAGTAAGATATAATAGCCTTTCGATTAAGATTTTGTAGTGCGATGCATCATCTTCTAGTGCTCCATCTTCCTTTAGCAACTTCTCATTTGTCACCAGCGGAGTAGTTACTGGCTTGCAGTCGTTCATCCTGAATTTCTTTAATAATGCTTCAGTGTATTTCTTTTGACAAATAAATATCCCTTTTTTTGTTGTTTTACCTCTATGTCAAGGAAATAATTCATCAAGCCAAGGTCAGTCATCTCGAATGTCTTCATCATGTCTTCTTTGAACTTAGTTATCATCTCCATATTGTTTCCCATGTAGATAAGATCATCTACGTATAGGGAGACAATGAGAGTATCGTGTTGACCTTGGGTCTTGTCGTATAGTGTTAGCCCACTCTTGCTCTTCCTGAATCCTTGATCGGTGAAGTACTGATCAATTCTGCTATACCATGCTCGAGGAGCTTGTTTCAGACCATATAAAGCTTTTCTTAGTCTTAGCACTTTCCCTTCATTGCCTTTGCTGACAAAGCCTTATGGTTGCTCCACATAAATCTCTTTTTCTAGCACCCCATTGTGGAAGGCTGACTTGTCATCTAACTGGAAAATATTCCAGCCTTTTTGAGCAGCAAGAGCTATTAAGGCTCTTATTGTATCCAGACAAGCAACTGGAGCAAATGTCTCTTTATAGTCAACTCCAGGTTGTTACAAGTAGCCCTTTGCTATAAGCCTGGCCTTGTTTTTTTGTATTGAGCCATCAGGGCTAAGCTTTGTCATATAAACCCATTTGACTCCAATGATGTCTTTATCTTTTGGGTAGTCTACTAGCTCCCATGTGTTATTTTTCTCAATCATTTTTATTTCTTCCTCTATTGCCTTGACCCATACTTCTTGCCTTGAAGCTACTTCATAGCTTTCAGGCTCAAGTATAGCCAAGTTGCAAGTTTGATATATATCCACCAACGATTTTTCTTTTACCGGAGTAGATTCTGGTGAAGAATCTTATCATTGTTGTGGAGATGAAGGGGGCGTACCTAAACCTTCAGTTACTTCATCATATTCTTCTTGAAGTTGTTGTAATGGTAGGGAAACGTCGTTTCTCGATTTTTTCTTTATCCCAGTTCCAAGAAGCACCTTCATCAACTTCAACATCTCAACTAATAATGAGCTTCTTTGTTTGTAAGTTGTCGACTTGTGGCCTTTTGGCTGCATGCTATACCCCAAGAAGATTCCCCATACTGTCTTGTTTTCTAGCTTATGTCTCTTTTCGTCTGGCACATGAATATAGCATATGGATCCAAAGACCCTTATAGATGTTTAGCCGATAGTTTTTGCCCATTACAAGCCTCAATCGAAGTCTTATCTTGGACTGCCTTAGTTGGACATCAGTTGAGTATGTAGATAGCAGTATAAACTGCTTCAGCCAAAAAGATGTTTGGTAATCCTTTTTCCTTCAGCATCGATCTTGCCATCTCCATGACTGTACGATTTTTTCTTTTAGACACTCCATTCTGTTGTGGAGAATATGCGACTGTAAGCTGTCGGTCAATGCCTTCATCCTCGCAGAATTTATCAAATTTGTGGGAGTTACACTCTTTTTCGCGATCACTTCTAAGCCTCTTTATATGTTTACCACTTTGCTTCTCGGCAAGGGCCTTAAAGTTCTTGAATATTCCAAAGACTTCTGATTTTTCGTTGATGAAGCACACCCAAGTCATTCTAGAAAAGTCATCGATGAAGAGGATGAAATACCTGTTGTTGTCGAGTGACGATGTCCTCATGGTCCGCAAACATCTGTATGGATGAGCTCCAACAAGTCTTTTGTTCTCCATGCTGGACTGGTTGAAAACGGTAATATGTGTTGTTTCCTAAGAAGACATCCTTCACAGGACTCATTATTTTCTTTCAAGCATGGTAGATCTCTCATCGCACTACAACAGAATGTGTAAAAAATGGCACTACTTTAAACAACACTTCTTTCATTAAGCGCTGCTAATTATGCCATTTGATAATAGCCAGCGCTTTCTACAATAAGTGTTTCTCTCTTCCTCGTCTCTGTGTGCGGATCTCCTCCTCCCTCTTTGTCGTGCATCCATCAGAGCCTCGACGAAGCTCTTCCTCTCTGTGAAAGACAGCCACTACGTGGCTATTGAAGTCTCCCAGTGACCTCCCAGTTAGATTCATGAACCCTAATCGCACCTTGTGCACACCGTCTGCTCTTTGTATGAACCCTAATCGCACCTTCTGCTTCTGCTTCTTCGTCGAGTCATTGATTTCTGAGACTTCGTGTTTGTTTTTCACTCTCACAAAATTTATTCAAGATTGGATTCATCAAAGTGGAAGCACCTCTAACTTCTTGTATTCTCTTGCAAGCACCTCTCATGGCCGGTCGCTACAACAGTAACCCCTTCTCTGTAAGTCCTTTTCTGAAAAGCTCACTTTTATTTTACAACCGGTTTGCAAAATCGATCTCGTTCATCGATGTTTGAGTGTGGACCAACAATGGATCTACCACTTTTCGGGATACTGGGTTGGGAATTCTCGTGGTTGACTGTAGGTTGCTTGATGTTGTCGAGGAATTAGGTTTTTAGGTTGTCCATAATTATAGCTATTGAGGTGTTTGATTTTATTTTCTGTGTATGTTTTTTTTGTTAATTTTTGTTTTGGCATTAAGAAATGTTTTGGAACCTCTTGCAACATGATATTGCATCCAGTACTGCTTACTTATCAAATCAGTTTGTTGCAACATGATATTGCATCCATTTACTCAAAATGTAAGACTCCAACATTAGCTTTCATATACTTTTCCATCAAAATTTTGTTAGCTTTCATATATATACACAATATCAATTGCCTATATAACTTAGCTTTCCTTCAGAAAATTGTAAGTAGCATTTTGTTCATTGATTTGTCTTTCATGTCCTTTCTAAAAAGTCATAAGTGAAACTCTTAGAATGGCCAATATAGTCAATGGAATTTGGAGGAAAGCAGTCAAAGGCGTAGAAATTAAAGGTGAGTGTGATTCACAAGAAAGAAGAAGGTATCTTGGCCTTCAACGATATATGCATACGAATAGAATACTAATGCAGTTGCACTTTTCTGCATATGTACCTAATTCCAAAGGATTGGTGTGTTACGACATCTCTTACCTCTGTTCACTTGGATGGAAAAACTATCAAAACCCTTTTAAGTTTGATCTATGGAGATGGGAGGTAATTAGGCTTCTATAGCTATATCTAATCATATTTACTTTTATACAAGAAACTCATAATTTCAGAAGCCATTATATAATGTTCTATGCATGCAAAAAATTGCAGTTGTTGCTAGTAAAAGTTGCTTTACCCCATTTGGAGGTGTACCCCATTTGGAGGTGGACATAGACTATGTCCTGGGTCAGAAACATATTTTATTTTATACTAAAAACATATTTTATTGATTTTTTTTATACTAAAAACACATTTTTTTTGAAGGGTGAATGAAAGAGAAAATGTGAAAAATCAATATTTTTTTAGAAAAAGAGAAATAGACAACGCTACTGTAGGTAGGGCCTCTGATGTAGCGCTTCATAATCTTTGTCTATTTTCGCATTTTTGAGAATAGCCAAGACTTCCTAAATCTTGTCTTTTGAAACACAATCACTGGGGTGATTAAGCGTGACTTAAGTCTTTGTGAAAGGTAAAAAATAAGCGGGTGATTTCGTTTTCTAATGTAAACAGCCTGTCAAAAAATTGGAACAAGAGCCTGTTGAAAACATCCAGTGTAAACAGCAGCAAGGATGTTCACTAAAATTTAACCAGGAATTTACGACACCATCAGGCCACAATCATCCGTTCCTATTATTTTTGTCCCCCCTTGGGATATGGTGTGAAGATATCTTTTTTATTAGTTAATTAACAACAGGAATTGTCATATACGGGATTGATTTGTGTTTGTAAACACGCTTAGAGGCTAAAGAGGCAAGCACTTTGTCCTCATTGATATGGAATTGACCACCACTATAATCTCAATAAACCCATTATGATATTGCCATGTAAATAACAAGATTAATTAAAAAGATTCTCTTTCTTAGCTAAAAAAGAAAAACCAAACAATTCAGAAAGAAAAATGAAAAAAGTACCCACTGCACTATTATTGATGACGACCTCAAATCCCTTCCGAACGGACCCATTAGCATATGCTAGGGTTTCGTGGAGGCTGCCTCCCATCTTACCCCTGGTCACCTCCCATTGCGTTTTGGTCTCCACCTAGGTCCTCCTAGCCCTCTCTCCGCCAAGCCGGCCTTTGTGCGGCTCTGTTTTTTTTGACTCTGTTTCGTTTATGCCTCTGTCAGTTGCGTTTTGGCCTCCATCGCGTTTTGGTCTCCATCTGTTGCTTGGGATGGATCGCTGGGAAGAGGTGCATCTTTCCAAAGAAGAAGAGGAAGGGATTACAGTGGGTGCCGACGTCATCTATGGTGAGGATGAATACCGGAATACACTCGCTGGGAAACTGTGGAGTGAGAGTTCGTTCAATGTGCGAGCTTTCAAAGCAAACTATGGTGAATGCTTGGCATCTCAAGAACTAGGTAGAAGACCAGGAACTCAAGAAGAACTTGTTTTTATTTCGATTCACCATGAAGAGGGATATGGAGAATGTGCTGCGAGGACGTCCCTAGAGTTTCGACTGCAACTTGCTCATCTTGGAAAAGATCTCAGGTGATGAGCAACCTGCTGATCTTGAGATGAATCAGGTATCCTCCTGGGTAAGAGTTTATCAGCTTCCTTTAAAAATGCGTTCTAAAAACATGGCGAAGACACTTGGGGATGTAATCGGTAGCTTTGAGGAAGTTGATCTGGGGGACACCAATAGACTGGGTCATTTCTTGAGGATTAAGGTCTCACTCGATCTGCGAAAACCCCTCAAACAGGGTACTGTTGTTCATTACCAAGAGAGGAACCTCAAGGTCTTCTTTAAGTACGAGCGCCTGCCAAATTTCTACTTTGTCTATGGCAAAATTGATCACCAGATGAAGGATTGTGAGGAACCAGGAGATACGGCGGAGGAAGCATATGAGGATATTGAGGTAACTAAACTGTCCTTTGGGCCCTGGCTGAGGGCCTCCCCTCATCCTAAGATGTTGAATGAGCCGCGAAAGGAGAGCAGTTCTGGAACTTCTAGTAAGAATCTGTTTGAACGCACCACTAGTGGCAGTAAGTGTGGGGAATCCAGTGGTGGGAAGGACAGGGAGCTAGAAGTAGAACAAGTGCAGACTGCACACCTGGTTGCAATTTAGCAAAAGGTAGTGGCTGAGGGTTCTAAAAATAACTCATCTGCTGAAGTTGAGAAGGTTGCTGCATCCCTTGAAATTATGTCCCTCTCTAAATCTTTTGTTGTGGGAAAGGATAATCCAAAGAAGGAGGATGGACACACCAAAAGAAGGGTGAGGATTAAGAGTAGTACAAGGCCAAAGGGATCTCAAGTTAACACTTCTGAGACAGAAATAGGAAAGAGGCAGCTGGTAGATGTTATCATCTCAGAAGGCAGTCCAGAAGATCTCTGTGAAGGAACCAAGAAATGTCGTCAAGATGTGGAAATGGTAGACTCAAGCAACCAAGCAAAAGAGGTGGTTTTGGAGGGCCAACACCGCCTAGCACCATGAAGATCATTAGCTACAACTATTGGGGTTTGGGGCATCCCCAGGCAATCTGACCCTTGTTGATGCTCCTTAGAGTTGCAAAACTCCACTTGGTTTTCCTCATGGAAACCAAGTTGAAAGATGATGAGATGGAAAGAATCAGATTCAGATGTGGTTTCAGCGCATGTATTTCTGTGGCGTGTACTGGAAGTGGTCGTGACAGAGCTGGCAGCCTTGCCTTTTTGTGGCAGGATTAGGTATCGTTATCTTTTACTTCCCTCTCTCCAAACCATATTCTTTGTTCTTGTGCAGATGGGGAGGGGGAACCATGGTTCTTTTCTGGTATCTATGCATACTCAAAGGAACAAGAAAAAAAAAAGAAAACTTGGCAACTAATCCAACATATCTCTTCCCTTGTTAGGAATAGATGGTTATGTTTGGGTGATTTGAATGATATTGTGTTTGGGGAGGAAAAACAGGGTGGGAATATTCGCAGCCAATCCCAATTAAGCTATGGCCGCCAAGCCATTACGGTTTGTGATCTTAAAGATATGGGGTTTGAAGACTACCTTTTCACCTGGTCAAATGGCAGAGTGGGTGAGGAGAATATCCAGTGCGGGCTTGACCGTGCCTTTGCTTCAGAGAGCTTCTTGAACAATTTCTCTCCAACCAGAGTGGTGCACCTCCAGATATATGGGTCGGGCCATGCTACCCTGTTGGTTATTCTAGATGCTCAAAATTACTCTTCCAAGAGGAGGACGACTCATTTCTTCAGGTTTAAAGAAGTTTGGACCAAAGATGGTCACTGCGAAGAGGAAGTTGATAGGGCCTAAAGGTCTTCCATAGGTCTATGCATTACGAAGCTGAGCTCTTTACAAGGCCTAGATAATATTTTTGAGGACTACCAGATAGGAAACATTAGAAAAGAGATCAAGGACATAGAAGCCAAGCACAAAGATTTCAACATGTGGGCCGAATCAAAAGAGGAGCTAGACAGATACATGGGTCTTGAAAAAAGGCATGTTGAGCTTCTCCAAAATAAAGAAGTCATCTGGAGACAAAGGAGCCGAGCTGTTTGGCTCAAAGAGGCCGATCGTAACACTAAGTTCTTTCATGGCAAGGCTAACCAAAGGAGGAAAGTTAATGAGATTAAGAAATTAAAGGACTCCAATGGTTTCTGGTGGAGAGGGGAGGATAATATAGAGAGAGAGTCTTTGTTGACTATTTCTCGGATATCTTTTCCACCTCGGATCCCCAAGATGTTGCAGCCACTTATGAGATTGTTAGAGTAAGCTTACAGAAGAACATAAGGCGTGGTGTTCCCATCCTTTTTGTAAAGAGGAAATTCTGGAGGCCATCCATCAAATGCACCCTCTGAAGGCCCCGGGACCGGAAGGCCTTCCGGCTCTCTTCTTTCAAAAGTACTGGCACATTGTTAGGCAAGATGTTCAATCTCTTGTCCTGGATGTCCTAAACAATGGTGCTTCCCCTGAGCCTATAAATAACAACTTCATTGCCTTGATACAAAAAATCCTTCCTCCCCAAAGGATTATAGGCCCATAAGTCTGTGTAATGTTGTGATGAAGATAGTTACAAAAGTGATTGCCAACAGACTCAAAGTGATCCTTCCTGATATTGTTGATGAGGAGTAGTCAGCTTTTGTTAAGGACAGACTAATCACTGACAATGCCTTGATTGTCATGGAGTGTTTTCATTGGTTGAAAAAGAAAAAGAAGGGCAAGAAGGGCACTATGGCCTTGAAACTTGATACGCCGAAAGCATATGATAGAATTGAATGGCCATTAAATGCAAGCCACCTCTCTTCTTTGGGCTTCCCTAGGAAGTTGGTAGACACTATTATGAATTGCATTTCCACTGTCTCTTACTAGCTTCTTGTGAATGGGCAGCCTATCAAAAGCTTTTCCCGGAAAGGGGTTTAAGACAAGGTGATTCTCTCTCACCTTACCTCTTTATCTTATGTACCAATGTGCTTTCTGGTTTGTTACACAAACAAGCAGGGACCAACCAACTTCATGGGATCAAAATTGCAAGAGGGGCTCCTTGTATTTCTCACTTGTTATTTGCTGATGACAGTTTGCTCTTCTCTAAAGCAAATATCAAAGAGGCCGAGACCATTTGAAGGTCCTTTCCACTTACCAAAAGGCTTCTGGCCAAATGGTTAACATGGACAAGTATGAGGTATCCTTTAGTCAAAATGTGCCTGATGATGATAGTGATATGATCTGTAACAAGATGGATGTAAAGACAGTGGATACCCATTCCAAATACCTGGGTCTCCCAGTTGTGTTTGGTAGATCAAAGAAGATTATCTTCTCCCTTGCCATGGACCGTGTTTGGAAAAAACTAAAAGGTTGGAAAGAGAATTGTCTCTCTAGGGCTGGGAAGGAGGTCCTCATCAAATCAGCTGCACAAGCCATCCTTAATTATATAATGAGTTGCTACAAGCTTCCAGAGGGGACTTGTCATGAGATTAAGACTATGTTGGCTAGATTTTGGTGGGGGACTGATGAGGGGCACAGAAAGATGCATTGGATGAGTTGGGATAGATTATCTGAGGAAAAGCAAAAGGGGAGTATGGGCTTTCGTGGCTTTAGTGATTTCAACAAGGCCCTCCTTGGTAAACACTGTTGGAGATTAATTACTGATGAAAATTCACTTATGAGACGTGTCTTCAAGAGTAGATACTATCCTAAAAGCTCTCTAATGGAAGCAAAACCTGGATACCAACCAAGCTATGCTTGGAGGAGCATTATAAGTGCTGGAGATATGATTGATAAAGGTGCTAGATGGAGGATTGGGAATGGACATAAGGTGAGGATTTGGCATGATCAATGGATCCCAAATAAGGAAGGCTTCAAGATTCTGGGCCCTGTTAAGGACCTTGAGCATTCTACTCTAGTGTCTAAGCTCATTGATTTGGATACTCATAATTGGAACAAGTCCTTAGTACATGCGGTTTTTAACCATTTCGAGGCAAGCAGAATCCTTAGCATTCTTATCTCTTTTAGGCTGCCCGAGGACAAACTTATGTGGCATTGGGAGAGACATGGTGACTATTCTGTGCGTTTAGCTTATCACCAATTAAAGGATCAAAGATCAAGTCCTAAATTGGGGCCATCAACTGACAATGAGCACACATTGTGGAAGGAAATTTGGAGAGCCCTTGTGCCTAATAGAATTAGAAACTTTCTTTGGAGATTAGCCAAAAACATCCTTCTAACTAGAGGAAATCTTCGAAGAAGAGGGCTGAACATTGAGATGGACTGCCCCCTCTGTCACTTAGCCACTGAATCCACTGAGCACTTATTTATGCTCTGTGAAATTGCAAAGCTCACTTCGTTCTCATCCCCTCTAGGTGCTCATATACCGGTGTTCTCAAGCCTAAACCAGTGGCTTCTTCAGGGTCTTACTTGCAAAGAAGGGTGGGATTCAACTCTTTTGTACTCTCCTTTGGAAATTTTGGTCATCAGAACAACTGCATCTTCAAAAACCGTGTCCTAAGCCCAATTGAGGTGGCAAATGACGCCGCCTATTTTGCTAACCAGCTGCCTGCTAGCCAGACCGATGCCTCACATGAGAATAAATCCATTATGCAGGAAAATGCCTCTGTTTTACACAATTCAACCATTTGAATGTGAATTATATTTTTGTTGATGTTGGATGTTTTCTTGAAAATACTACAGGGTGGGGGTTGGTTGTCTATAACCAGCCTAACACTATATCATTTGCATCTTGCAGGAAAGAACCAATCGTGGTGGATCCAATTTTAGCTGAGGCCCTTTGTGTTAGGTGGGCATTGCAAATTGCAAAAGCACTATCTATGTCAAATGTGGTGATTGCTTCTGATGTTGAAGTTATAGTTAACTGTATTAGGGGGAGGAATTCTATGGCTTGTATTGATATTGTTATTCAAGATTGTCTGCATCTCATGTCTGAGATTGATTCTGTTACTGTTGTCTTTGTTAGGTGTAATTTAAATTCAGTTGCCCATAGTCTTGTTGGCTTGGCAAAATCTGTTGGTTCTAGAACCTGATTGGGGCATATCCCAGTACAGGCAAACTCTATCTGGTGTAATTCTGTTTTTGGTATTTAATCAAATCATATTTGCTCTTAAAAAAAATGATGAGGACCTCAAGAGCCAAGTTGGGGCACATCAATTATCATCCCTCTTTTCTTTTTAGGGTGAATCAAGCGTGCCTTTGCTGTGGTTTTCTTCAAGTAAAAAATTATAGCTTATGGGAAGGGGATGTGTGACCTTATTTTCCTCATGATTTGATCTGATCTCACTTGGTGCCTACCAATCGAAATATGTAACTTTTTTTTTTCACGTTAATCAAAGATATCAATTCTATTCTAGAAAAATATTGAGAATTAAAAAGAAATTACGCATCTCTTGTAGCATCGTTGGAAATGTTGGGGAAATTTGAGAAATTTGTTTCTGACCCCTTCTAAGCATTAATTATTTTTTCAACAAAATATATCCTTGATTAATTTACCTGGTTTTTAGTTAATAAACAATAAATGGGGAGGGTTACTAAGATAAACTTTTTCTCTCTGTTGTAAGGATTAAGTTGGTAATTAGTTAAGTGAAAAGAGTGAGATTATGACTCCCAATAGTTTTAAGGGTGATTTTGAAAAAATAATATAAGTGGTGTACAAATTTAATGTCATTAGCCGAATTAACTACTTTTCTTAATTATTGTGAATTAGTTAAAGAGTTTCTATTATGGGATAGAGGGAGTAACACTATAAAATATGAATACGACTCCCCTGCATTTGTCCCCCAACATGTTTCATCAGCAAAATTGCATATTTAATTAATTGGTCAATTGTGCTATCTATTTATATGATGTGGAAGAACTAAGATTTGCGTGAAGAGAGTGTCCAATGAGCACAATTAAGTAGTCGGGTGGGAAATTTGACCTTTTTTTGAGTCAGCTAACAGAAATAGTAAACAATAAACACATACACGTCTAAAAGACAACACTTGAGTTTGAACCCCGGTCCTGGCGTCTCTATGTCGCTGAAATTGCCAAAACAACTAACAGTAAAGGACGTGAGAAATTTGACCTTGATCTATTCTCCATTCCTTTGCTAATTACCTAATCCTTGAACGTGATTTAGGTAAATATGACGTTAGTGCTTCATGCTCCGAATAACACCAAGATAGTATAATCAATTGAAAGCATTAAGCCGAGTTCGGGTTGGTTTTTGGATTTATGTTTTGAAAATTTTGAAAACTAAATCCAGTTTTAGTTTTGAGTTTTAAGTTTCAGTTCAGAGTTTTGAGTTTCAGTTTTGAGTTTTTAAGCCACTTTTTTTATCTCGCCTCATTATGGCCTCACCCAATATAAAAAAAATTGGCATAAAAAAATAAAAATGACAAAAAGAACATTACTTCTGGAAAAAAATTATAAAAATAATATAAATTTTGACAACAAAATAAATATTATAAAACTATAATAAATAATATTACAGATTTAATTTTTTCTATAAAAAATATTACAAATTTCCGTATAAAAAAAGTATTACATTGTACCAAACAAAAAAGTGATACAAATTTAATCTGTTTTATTGCAAAAAAAGGAAGAGAAGGTTCGAGACCTTCATTTTCATTTTCTTCCTCGTAAACATTCAGAAAGTGCAACGCTCCCTCCTCTTCTCCGATCCAACGCTCACAACACCCAACCTTCACTCGCAAGGCGGATCCGGACCTGAGAGGGACAAATCCAATGCTCTCACCTCTTCTCCGATCCCCAATGCTCACAACACCCAACCTTCACTCACACGTTTTTGCTCTGTTAAGTGGATTCTGTGTATTTTTGGATGAAGTGGTTTCCCAATTTTTTTCATTTCTTAGTTGCTCTCTGGGTGATTATTTTCTAGTGCTGTGTTTTGTCCTAATTTTTCTATTTGATGGAAGTTGAATGAGTTGGTTATTTTTCGGAAGAGACGATGGAGGCTTGTTGGATGAAGGCGAGGAAGAGAAATAGTGAAGGGAAACGACAGTGATGGTGAAGGGGAGAGAATAGATAAGCATGAAACTTAAAACAAGAATCACAAAACTTATTTTTATGGTCTTGAGATTTAGATGAAAACTGTTTTAAAATTAAGGAAAAAATTAACTTAACCCCAATTTATCCTAACACGTTTTGTTTCCAAATTTAACTTTTAAAACCAAAAACAGGAAACTTACCACCATCCCGAACATCCCGAACGGGCCAGCTTTCATGTTTAGTGAGTTTAGGCCAATCATTAGGACATTCGTCGCTATTAGAAGAAAGTAACTATTAGAAGAAAGTCCAAAGATGGTTTTAATATACAAGGTTGCATTGAATTGGAAGGTCAAGCCATGTTATCTCAGCGTGACCTCAGATAAGGGTGGAACACAATGAAGGAAACTCAAAGGACAAGGGGGATGCTGCTGAATCTAATTGGAGGAGGCGAGCAACTTTGAATTCGGACCAACACTGGACAAGCAAAGAAATATACATCAACTTGGTGAGAGGAACCTGCAAGAGCTATTCTCTGATATGCAAACATGATATTTATGCAGGTTGGGTGTTTTTCGTCTAAAGTCGAAGACATAATGTGAAGCGGGGGAATGCCAAACGCCTATAATCTATCTAGACCATGCGATTTGTGCAAGCATAACTCCTGTTCGGAATCTACATTAATGGGTGTTCAAAACTTGAGTTGAAAAGAATATTCTGGACAGCTTGTATATCCTTGCTGCCAAGGGTTGCATGTCATGTCACACAAGGATCTTAATTTCTGAATGCAAGCCCTTGGGTTGAAGCACTCGGTTAACAACCAGTGGTGTTTTTACAGTTTAGGATTTTTATTTCTGAGCCTTTAAATTCTGTTTGGTACTAGTTATTTCATTTTGTCTTTTGATCCAAGGTGTAGAGACTTCTTAGTAGTCTCAAGGTTTACATACTTTCTGGGTTTTGTTGCTCCTTATAAGGGGGCGTTGTACTAAAGTGAACTCTGTAAGGTGTTTTTCAGCTCTAGTACCATATAAGGTGGTCCTTTGCAACCCTTCATAGAAGGCGGGTAGAGTGCACCGTCTTTATTGCTACAGCTGAGGTTTTTTAGTACGATTAGTCAATTATAACCACTTATCAAAAAAAAATATACAAGGTTAGATCTAATCAGTACGAGAGTAAGGAAGGAATATGGATTAATAAAGAATGGAAAACATCAATATCTACCTCCGGTAGCTTATACCCTAAGATCACCAAACTTTGTAATATTTTGCAATTCAAGTGTAGAAATCCACTACAAATACACACAACGGAGTTATTGCAAACACACTTATAGTACATTTGAGCACACTAACACACTTATAGTACAAGGTCAATTATTGCAAACTCATATAGCAGACTTTTTTACCAAGACCAAGGTAAATTGTCTAAGAAACATTTAAACACACAACATAGTTTCGTCACACCCTCATTGACTTCAGCCAGCTCAAACACCACAGTGAGTTCGCAGAGTAGACTGATCTCTTTGGCCTTTCTCAGTGTAGCAATACTTGAAGTACTCAATAGGATCAAAAGGATTGAAGAGAAGAGGGTGTTCCACGTCCACCAGCTCCTCTGGGGCTTTTATAATGCACCCTCCTTTGGGAACAGAGAACAACCCTGTGGAGTATCTTTCCTCATTCCCACTCATCATCACTCGGTGAGATGGTGAATGAAGCCTGCCATTTGACCATGCCTGCAAAATTCATATGACAATCTTATAAATATGATAAATTTTCATTATGATTCAATGACAATCAAGTTGAAAAAAAGGTCTAGAGACTGGAATCGTAATTTGGGCTATGACATCAAGGTTTTTTATTTCTTTGCAGGTGCAACACTATTGCGATTAAGGACACATAAGATGCATTAGACCGCAATTCTCTGTATTATCAAGGTTTGCAATGCGGCCGCAATTTAAAACCTTGATAACAATAATAAATTTTAGGTTTAATTACTCTATTGGTCCTTGAACTATTTGAGAATTTCTAAATAGTTCCTTGAACTAAAAAATTTTGTGATTGGATCCATGAACTTGTCAACATTTTGCAATTGGGTTCCAACGTGTTAAAACTTTTAAATAATTTGTAATTAGGTCTCTAAACTTTTAAATAATTTGTAATTAGGTCCCTGCATTCAGGGACTCGATTACGAATTAATCTTTAAAAGTATATGAATCTAATTACAAATTATTTAAAAATTTAGGGACTCAATAAAAATACAGGGACCTAATTACAATTTATTTACAAGTTAAGAGACCGAATTAGAATTTTTTTTACTTCAGGGACCAATTTAGAAATTCCCAATTAGTAGGGACCTTCGGAATAATTAAATCTAAATTTTAACATTGTATGATAATAATATTATATGATAATAATTTTTTTATGAGAAATGGTGAATGGAATTTACATGGAGACTATCACCAATCACAACTACAAAACTGTCTGGGGTAGAAGGCCTGTAGCATATCCATTTTCCATCATTAGTCAGCAACTCTAAACCCTCAACTTGATTTTGGTACAATATGGTCACAATGTTCTTGTCTGTGTGTGTGGCAAGGCCTTGTTCTGTGTCACTGGTTTGAGGGCTCTTGTATTTAATAACTCGGAGAATGTAATTGGTTGAGTTTAGGTGCTCCTCCAAGTACTTCTCAATACCCAAGCTCTCCAAAATCATCTTCCTAATAATCTGATCCAACTCTGTTAACTGCTCAGAGAAAGAATTTATAGTTTTGCTGCAAAATTAGAATAAAATATGAAAAGGACGAATTAAAGAAATATAAGCTGCAAAACAAAATTAAAGAAAAAAGAGTTTAATTTAGGTTTAATCACAATTTTGGTCCTTCTACTTTCCAAAATCCATTATTTTGGTCCCATTGTTTTATTTTTCATGAATTTGATCTCTACACTTTTTTTAATTACCCTTTTGGTCTCCCAAAATCGTAGATTTTTGCACATTTAGTCTCACGTACACTTTCCCAAAATCTACGATTTTTGGAGACAAAAAACACAAAAAAAAAATCATGATTTTTTTCGTGACCACCAAAAGTGAAAATTAAAAAGTGTGGAAATCAAAATCACAAAAAACAAAAAGTAGGTGGACTAAATTCGTGAGAAATAAAAGAGAAAAACCAAAATTGTAGATTTGGAAAAATAGGAGAACAAAAAATACAACTAACCATTTGATTTATAATGCTGAGTATATGAAATTATAATATGTACGTACTTGCCTAATACTTGGGTTTCCATGAGGCCACAGGATGTTGGTCATGCTTTCTACTTTCTCAGAGATATTTGCATCATCAAAGCCTATGCTTTCATATAGTGGAACCGTAGGATATTGTCCAACATAACCATGATAGGGCTTGTTAGACGCATTGAGTAGCTTGGTTTGTAGAGGGAGATCAAAGATCTCTTTTAGTGCAGCAAATATCCCTTTGCGAAGGTCTAAAGGGACTTTATCAAAAATTGCTTCAAAGCAACCATACTCTACTAGTGCCTTATGGACTTGGGACTTCACTGAATCCCAATTGGAACTATTGGCTTCCAAATTGAGGTTAGTAAAGTCAATAATTGGAAGCTTTGGAGTGGTTTCTGAGCACATATCTTCACTTTAATTTCTTTCTTCCCTAGTTTGATCACAAGATTGGAGGGTAATGCTTAATTTAAGCTATGTTTGAATCCATGAGTGTTATTGATTAGTTTTGTTGATCAAGCTATATAATGGCCTGGAGATGCTGTTGCATAGCAAAAGGATTTCCAATTTGGACTTCACTAAAACCAAAGCTGGTCAGCATCACGGAGAAGTAAATTATTATTATTATTTTGATAATTTTCGGACAAGTGAATTATTCATGACGAGAATGGTATCCACATGAGGCGGCAGCTAGGGTGGGGAAGTATGCCATGTGGTCCATAATGGACCAATTTATTTCTAACTTTTGATCAAATCGTTCGATCGTTAAATTAAAAATCAACAGTCAAAAATAAAAAAGAACACTACACTATTATGACAAATTTGTCGATGAGGTTCGAAATATAAATTTTGGGATAAATTTTGGGCGCAAAAAATAATCCAAATTATACTGCCGGTGCAAAACACTGTCCAGAATTCAGTAGAATTTTAAACCCAAATGTTTACCATAGTCTGTTATGATATAATACGTTTGATCTATTAATTTACTTTTGTGAAATTCACTCATTTAATCTATGATACAGTTAATTGTTAAATTTGTCCTATTAACACAAGGTTAACTGTATTTTTAATCTATGATTAAATGAGTGAATTTCACTAAAGTAAATTAATAGATTAAACGTATTATATCATGACAGGCTATGGTAAAAATTTGGGTTTAAAATTTTACTGAATTCTGGACAGTGTTTTGCACCGGCAGTATAATTTGAATCATCTTTTGTGCTGAAAATTTATATTTTGGACCTCATTGACAAGTTTGTGGGTAAGAGTATATTATTTTTTTTTAGTTTTGACTGTTCATTTTTAATTTAACGATCGAACGATTTGATCAAATTGTGAAAAAAATTGGTCCATTATGGACCACTTGGGGTACTTCCCCACCCTAGCCGCCGCTTCCACATGATGCATGATTTCTAAAAAGAGGGTCAATTATTTTTTAGTTATCTACCTTATCTTAATGATCGATTTTGTTTTCTATAGTTTAAAAGATAATTTTAAACTTGTGACATATAGTACTATGACTTTGGGGTTGGATCTGGATCCACTCCTAAATCTTATCTCTTATTTCTTTTATAAAAATGCATCACAACTATTAAATTAATTATAAGGATGAGAAATTAAAAATTAAAACATAATTTGAACTTTAAATTAAAACCAAAGTTTAAAATAAACAAAAATTCTTCTCACTCTCAATTTCTCGTATGCGTTTCTCCCATATTTAAGGGTCCGTTTGTTTAATATTAAAAAAAGTGTCTTTCAAACAAAATAAGTTAGAGACTATTTATAAGAGATTTTTAAGTAAAGTAGAAGTTAATTGTACGCCAAAAATGTGTTTTAATAGCGCTTTTTTTACCTTTAATAGCGCTTTTAAGCTCTAGAAAATATGTGCTATTATAAGGTTTGTAATCTATGATAGCGCTTCGGAAGCGCTATCAAAGGTGAACAAATCATAGCGCTTAATTTGTTGAAGTGGGCATATGGGTGTGCTCTAAAATACGCATCTATGACATCGCTTGCTTGCGTAAGCACTATTAAAGGGTTCTCTTATTATAGCACTTCCTCCTACAAGCGCTATTAAAAGGTGCGCTTATAATAGCACTTCCTCAAGTAAACACTATCAAAAGTTTTTCTTTTTTTTTATGCTTATCAATATTTTCTTCCTTTTAGTTGCGTACTGTATAAAGATAGACATACTCAAAGAATAAATAAAAGAGCATGTCCTCCATTCATTTAACAAAATTGAAAAACTAAATTCTCATACCATATCCAAATACAATCAAAACCCTTTGGTCGGTAATCAAAAGAATCATCTAAAATTCCTATTTCCAGCACAAACACTCTCATAAGTAGGGGTATTCTTCTGTCATGAAAATCACAATCTGATCACAAATGAAAGTGTCACCAACACTAGCTCCCTTGTCCTGAAATAAAAAATCCAGGAATTAACACTATTTAGAAAAACATGTTCATGCGCACACACAAAAAAAAATCATATATATTTGCATCAGAATATTTTCATATTTGCATCAGAATATTTTCAACTGCATACATGATCATTTTAAGATAGTAAGCTTCACAATAAATACAATGAGCATCATAATCAATATACCGATTTGGAATCGATGAGTAGTCACCAACAAGAAACAAATCATTATCCAAAAATAACATCAGGTCATTGCATTCTATCCTAATGCTCATCAAACCAAAAAAATCTAGAAATAGACACAACTAATTTGTTTTTTCTCTTTATCTGCATCATATGAGAAAAAATAATTACATGCCATAAAATTAGATAAATTATGAATCTAGATAACACCAATCAAAGTATACAAATTACAAAATTACAATGTGAAACTTACCAATAACATTTTTGACTATATAGCAGGACCATTCCTCCTTGATCTTAGTTAACTTAGCTTGCGAGTAATTGATGCACTGTTATTTAGAAAAATACTACGCAATATAAAAATAACATAAAACCAAGTTAGAAACAAATTACATGCAATTACTAAATTTACAAATAATAATTAAAAATGAAATAACACAAAGTTTTTGGGATCCTAATTTTATTTAATGTAATAATCTCATTCATGAATCTCATGACATAATACCCGCAATCTATATTGTTAGTTTGGCGGGGGCACTGTAAAACAAACAAAAAATGCACATCAATAAATTGTAACCTGAATAATTGTCTGATGCAAACATTAGAAAATACATTTATTTTCGTCCATGTGATGTTATTTGACTTGGACTTAGACACTTTAGCTCCCATTTAAGAGCGATAAATTTGTATAGCTCTAAGAAAATTAAATAAACTTTATATAAGTAACTATTATAAATCATCACACTCACGCACACTTATATAAATGATGAAATAAATGTGTATACTTATGTATTGAACATTTCCTTTAAGTTTGGGTAATTTTCATAATCACCATGCAGTGAATCCATATAATATATTATCTCTGTTGTCGCATTGACGGCGACCAACACCCAATGTCTCTTGCACCCAACAATGTTGAATTAGCAATCTAGCTGAAACTCAAATTCAATAGATTTTAACATTGTAAATAAGGTTTGGAAGAAAAGACTTACCCTCCATTGTAGGGTGCAAGTATCAACTTATTGTTCTCCTAATGTTTCAAGAGTATATTAGCTGTTTTTCATCCTTGATCATCTTCAAATATTGATATTAGATGTGGGGATATGCAGGAGAATCTATTTCTTAACACACGCGGGTAAATCACTTGGTCATACAAGTACCTTAAGATGGAAACAAATTGGATTACTAATAACATATATATTTAATTGTCCACGGTAGAAAACATTGTTGAATATTTCAAGTTGTTTGGAGTACCTGATATATACGTTGATAACAGAGGTACCAATCAAATCATGTTGAAGAAGTTCATATATTTCATTTCTACTAATATTCTCCATAAATGAAGAACCAAATATACCCTCCTCCATTACTAAACTCTTCATATCTATGGGCCTTATATGTTGTTTCACATATTTGTTAAGGGATGAATAATGTAGGGAAAGACTTGAACCACCAACTGCAGGGGAGGGATCTTGTATTACCGATTTTCCACGATTCTTGTTCATGGGTGCAACTGACTCCTTGGAGTGTCCGATCTCTTTATCTATCGGTTTGGATTTTGCAGGGATCTAAAAAGGTTTCATTATTTTAAGTTAGTAATCAAATAGTGAAATAATGTGTACAATATATAATAAGTAATTTACCTTTTGACATTCAACATCTATTTCAATAAGGTTGATTGGCCATGCCATAAAAGTACCTATTGCATCTCCGACCAATATGAAATCAACATTATCAATAGGTACATGCAACGGTGCATTTGGCTCAACGGCAACCTCAATTGTAACTTTGACGTGGCCAGTTGGTAATGATTGATTGTGCAAATTATCACCTTGTTTGTTAAATACTTTTCCCTGACCAACCATGCGATAACACAGGGATGATAGATATAGTTGACAAGGAAAGACGCCCTAAACCAACAATGAATGAATATGAAAATGAACATACTTAATAAACAAAGTAATCAATTGGAATGTGAGATCTAATAACGAAAGCAATCACCTCAGGAAGGTTGCAAGATGCAGGGGTGCAAGAATCCTTAGCACTGGGGATGCCTGAATTTGGTGTTTGCCTCTCCTTCATATCCTTTTCTTCAAGCTTCTTAAGCATCTTAAACACTATATCCATCATAGCACTTAAGCGATCAACATCCTCCTATTTGGTGCGCTTTTGAGGTAGGAAGTAGTCTCTTTGAGAGACCACAAATCTCATACCCCTAACACGGCCAAGGTACTCCAGGACATTTAAAACTTGGGAAAGCATGTCCTTACGACCAGAGTCTTCTACCTCTTCATCAGATAAAGACTATGCTAAGATGTCCTGACACACATAAGCATGAAAAAGGACTTGTTAACCATCATTATTATCATAAGAAACTAGCAAATATTGAACACATATTATTTGACTTACACATTCATCCCACACTTTCTGTACATTTTCGCTATCAATCACCCCTACCTTATTTACACAGGCAGCCTTCCACAAAAGACGACGGGGAATGTTTGTATGCTCTGACCACATCTCTTGTTACTATGCATTTAAACAAATTATCATACTAATTAGTAAACATTTTACCATCTTGTACAATATATTTATACACACACTTACCATCTTATGCTTAAGACGTGTATACCCCATATGCGATTTTTTGTATGGATATAAAGGATTTGACGCTCTTTCCCGATTTACACTGCTTAACTCCTATATGAACAAGTAATCATGTCAATACATTTTCATAGTTAATACATATTTTTTAAGAACACTAATATTACCTTGTAAGAGTCATTCATACGTTTAGCTGTAAAGGCTCTTCAATCCTCCTCAATTATCATGCAAGCATATTTCTTTGGAGGATGCTCATTAATATTACCATCAACATCTCTTAGATAGTTTTTTGCCAAATGAGTTCTGAACGCCCTATGCAGTTTCCCAGCTTCCTTTTTTTTTTTTTATAAATGAAGGAAGGGAGCCTCGTTAGAACCTTCTGATGTAAAACCCTCCTTAGGGAAAAAACACCTAGAAGGAAAAAGAGTACTCCCCCCTGTTGTTATTAAAAAAGAGAAAAAAGAAGTGACAAAGAGTTCCTGGGGGGACTAGGCCAAAACCCAAGAGCGGAGCGAAAAAGCAAACAAAACAATCCAGAAGGACATCAAATAATCTAGGGAACGACAACCTAGCCCAAAAGAGACTAGGAAAATCTATAGTAAGGCATGCTATTTCTATTTCTAAAAAAGTCATCAGAGATGAAGGTCGGAATGGTATTCCACCAAACAAGATGCTGACATGAGTACCATGAGGCGAGCTTGTCAAAGACAGAGTTTCCTTCTCTCAGAATGTGAGAGAAAATGAAAGCCATATGTCTAGTAAGAGCAATACAATTGGACCACCTGTTTCTGAGCTTCCAAGGCACAATAGAACTGTTTGTAAAGGCAGCAATAACTAGCTGGGAGTCACATTCTAACCATAAACGCCGCCAACCCCTTTTAAAGGCGATCTCAATAGCAATCATTGCACCAAAAAGCTCCGCCTGAAGAGCATTACAGATGCCAAGGTTAGTAGAAAAGCAGCCAAGAACAGCAGCATTAGATCCTCTGAAAATACCCCCACAGGATGCCGGGCCTGGACAACCCTTAGCTGCCCCATCAGTATTGCACTTAATCATATTATAGGTGGGAGGAATCCAGATAACTTCTTTGATATTCTGGCCACTACCAGGACGACCCTCCACTTTAAAAGTCTTTAAGATTGTAAACTCAGAGATAGAAGAGGATATTTTCCCCCGGCTAGAATTCCCAGCAAGAGAGACGTTACTTAAGATCAAATTGATGGCCGATTGAGGGGGAATGAGCTTGTTGTCAAACCGCAGTTTATTTCTACAATGCCAAACTGTCCAGAAAATATTGATGATAGAAGCAATAACGACATCCAAAACTTGAGTGCTCCAACCTTTATTACAGATAGAGAGGGTGGATTGGGGAGAGGAGCGATCCACAGAACTATAAAGAACCGAACTAAGCCAATTCCAGAGGTAAGAAGCAAAAGGGCAATCCAAAAACAAGTGGCGGGAAGTTTCAAGAGAATTCCCACAAAGAGAACAAACAGAAACCACAATAATACCTCTATTCTGCAGTTGTCATCGGTAGGGATTTTGTCATGAATAAGTCTCCAAAGAACAAAGGATTTAGAAGGAGGAACACAATTTCTCCAAATTAGACTAGCCCAAGGAGCATGTTGACCGGAGGTTCATGAAACAAGAAGGCATCCTTAAAAGATAAAATACCAGAGTCATTAGCACCCCAAACAGAAACATCCAACCCATGATCGGAAGTAATAATCCCTTTGATCTCGGCCAGATATTAGGAAAGTGAGAGCAGAGATCAGCAGGGATACACCAGGAGCCATTATGAATGAAGTCGCTAACCTTAGCCTTGAACCTATGGTGCAAAGAAGGATCAATTCCCATAATATCAACTATGCGTCTAGACAACCAAGAATCCGACCAAAAGTTCATGGTAAAACCGCCTCCAAGCCGCCAAATAGAATTATCAACAATAATGGGCAGTGTTAGGCTCGATACTGCACCAAATAGAGGAAGAGAGATGGTATCTAACAGGAGAGTTATTTTTGAGAACTCGGGCTCTCAGGAAGTTGGCCCATTGCAAGTCTGAGGTTCTAAACTCCCAGGCCAGCTTAAGCAAGCCCGCTTGGTTAATAGAGCTAATAGGGCGGACCCCCAAACCTCCTTCAATAGTAGGAGAGCAAACTTTCTTCCAAGCAACAAAGGACATATTTCCGAGACGAAACATCCCTGCACCAAATAAAATTCCTAATCCACTGATCCAAAGAGGTGAGGAGATTTTTAGGCCAGGCATAAATATGAAAGCTATAAACCAAAGATGCCAAGAATGACTGACTTAACTGGCTGAACCCCCGCCATAATAGAGAGCAGAGAGCCTTTCCAAGAAGATAATTTGGCCTTAATACGATCTGCAATAGGAAGCAGATGAACACGCTTAGGAGAACCCTGAAAGAGAGGAACACCTAAATAGATGAACGGCAGAGAGCCACCAGAGAACCCCAAAGAAGTTTCGAAATAAATCTCATGCGAGGCTGAGAGATGCTGCAAGAGTAGAATTTAGATTTTTCTGAACTAATAACCTGCCCAGAAACAGCCTCATAATCCTCAAAAAGCTTCAACAAATTAGTAAAATTCTTTTGGGTAGCCCGGCAGAAAATCATAATATCATCAGCATATAGCACATGACTAGGCACTCTGTAGTTCCTGGGGCCTGACATTAACTGTAAATTGTCATCTTCAACAAGTTTGGAAATGCCCCTACTAAGCACATCCTCAGCTATGCAAAACAGAAGAGGAGATAAAGGATCACCCTGACGAACACCTCTTTTGCAACTAAAGAAACCAGCAGGATGACCATTAATAGAAATAGAGAGCTTAGCCGAATGAAGAATTAAATTAATCCAACCACAGAATTTGTCACTGAAACCAAAAGCACGAAGAAGCTGGATTAAGAATTTCCAATCAATAGTATCAAAGGCTTTTTTGATGTCAACCTTCAAAGCAACTTGACCACCAAAGGATTTATTCTTAAGAAGATTAATAGCTTCAGAGGCAGTGCAAATGCAATCAGAGATATTCCTTCCCTTTATGAAGCCACGCTGATTGTGAGAAATGATCTTAGGGGCCACCACCGCAGCCTGTCACAAGAATAACTTTAGTGATGATTTTAAATTGAAAATTAGCTAAAGCAATAGGCCGAAACTGATCTAACCGCTCCGCCCCATCCACCTTTGGAATCAAAACAACAAGATTAGAGTTCAAATTGGGAAGCAACCACCCCTGCCTGAAAAACTGAAGAACAGCAGAATAAACATCGTGAGAAATAATATCCCAATAAGTGTGATAAAAGTGACCACCATACCCATCAGGACCAGGAGCACTGTCCCCACTTAAAGAGAAAACAGCCTGCTTCACTTCCTCAAAGGAAGGCACTCTAGTGAGCATGTAATTATCATCATCAGTCACAGAATGAGGAATAACACGATCAATTAGGCCATTAGACTGACAAGAATTCCCAGAAGCAAAAAGATTACTGTAATAATTAACAACGTGTGCTTCAATGTCCGAAGGGTCAGTGAGAAGGACATCACCATTTTTAATAACTGAGATTTGATTGGTGACACTTTTAATTTTGGCTATTCTATGGAAGAATGCCGTATTTACCACCATGCAAATCCCAATTTAAACGAGCTTTTTCCCGCCAAAAATCTTCTTCATAATTCAAAGCCTCCTGCAATTTAAATTGAGCAGCCTTCTCTTGTAAAAATAAATCATCAGAGCCACCAGAGTTGCTAATATTGGCTTGCACCACATCTAACTCAGCAATAGCATTGGAAACATTTAAATGAACATTTCCAAACTCATCTTTATTCCAGGCCTTAAGTTTGGATTTCAAAATTTTCAATTTATGGGCAAGGACAAACATGGGACAACCAGTCACCTCAGTATTCCAAGCCTCTTTAACGACCAGTGCTAGCAGACCCTTTCAAGTATCTAAATATGTGTTTCACAGCCAACCAGTGTTCACTACATGAAGAACGGCGAATTACGGCGGTGTGAACCGTCGCAACGGCACGTTGGCGGGGATTGGTAAATAGCCACAATTTTCACCGTCGGGAGCATCAGGGCGGCAGTTCTAAGAACCGCTGAGCAAACAGCCGCAAACATTAGGGGTGATTCATAACTACTGCCAAAAGTTTCCTTTAAAAAAAAATAAAAAAATATAGGGGCGGTTTAGAACGCCTCAAAATTACAATTTTTTTTTTTAAAAAAAGCGATGGGTTGTCCCATTGGGGCTGGCAGCAACAACAATATCATCTGATCCAATAATCACTTCAGCATAACCATTATCAGGGAGTACTTTGTTGTTCTCTAGCTACAAAAAAGTAAGTCATATATAAGAAACTAATGCAAAAAATTGTGCTGTTCATATCCAAGAATGAGCATTCAAGATTTGTAGTTTAGGCAAAGAAAACTAAAATATTAAAGCTGCCTAATATCTTAGTGAATATTCAGCGAAAGGAACTGAAAATTATTCACATGCATAGATATGAAAAATAACTTATATTTCAAAAACAGAATACAAAGTTTATTTAATATCTCTAAGACTGCATGCATCATCTATCTTGCAAGCCTTCTATTTCTAAGTTCTGACTAGCCATGAAAACTAGGTTCACTTCACAAGCAGAAATTTAGATTAATAAATACTTCTAGTAATCTCAGACATTGCTTCCTTTTGAAGTACAATACAAACTTGTTACGTATATGGCTTTGGTTTTACATGTCCTTATTAGCACACATGAAGTTCAGTTCCAGACTTGAATGTCCTTGTAAGTATCTAATTTTATCTTCTTTGTTACATTGTGTTGGAACACACGCAATCGGGATTGTAAAGGTAAACTAACGGCAAACACACGCACACACGGGAGAAAGTAAAGAAGACAAGATTTACGTGGTTCGGCGAATAGTGCCTACTTACGGCTGTGTTTTCACTATATCGTAATAGGGTTACATAAGCGCAGTATATATACTAATCACCACTGCGATAGAAATTACATCAATAACCCCTCAGACAGATCACGGGGCTTCGCCCGCACCACCCACTCGTCGCGCCCCGCCAGTATGGCCCAAGCCCAAGGGGCCACGCCCTCGCCAGCTCGAGCGTCGCCCCAACTGTCAGTATCTATATGAGCCATACTCAACAATCTCCACCTTGGCGAATATCAAGCCCTTTGAAGATAACAGCTCCTGCCGGGTTGAGGGGTTCAGCTCCTGCTTAGCATTGAGAAACATGTAACAAGTCCAAGCAATGCTTGAACTTGTCAACGATGATCAAGCTTTGTGAACATGTCACCGCATTCTCCGAGGTGTGAATCTTTCAAGCAATATCCGCCCGGATGTCTGCAACTCCCTGATCTTGTGGAATCTCACATCAATGTGCTTTGTTCTGGCATGATACACCTGATTCTTTGCCAAGAAGATGGCACTCTGACTATCACAATGCAACCTGACTCCACCTTGCTCAATGCCCAACTCCTTCACTAGTCCTGTAAGCCACAAGGCTTCCTTGGATGCTTCAGCTACTGCCATATACTCAGCTTCAGTTGTGGACATTGCCACTATAGTCTGAACTGTCGATTTCCAACATATAGGCCCACCTGCAAGGGTGAAAACAAACCCAGTCGTAGACCTTCTGTTATCCAAATCACCGGCATAGTCTGAATCCACATACCCAACAACTGAAGGATCACTCCGCTGACTGCCAAACAATTTACCATGACCTGTAGTACCCTTCAAATATCTGAAAATCCACTTGACTGCCTCCCAATGCTGCTTACCTGGATTAGACATAAACTTGCAAACTTGGCTTACTGCTTGTGCCAAGTCCGGTCTAGTGTAAACCATAGCATACATCAAGCAACCAACTGCACTGGCATAGGGAACCTTCGACATGTACTCAGCTTCTGCCTCTGTCTTTGGGCACTGTTGCACTGAGAGCTTAAAGTGATTTGCCAATGGGGTACTCACAGCCTTAGCATTGTTCATATCAAATCTGTCTAACACATTCTGAACATAGCCCTGTTGAGAGAGCTATAGTTTTCTTGCTCCCTTGTCCCTGTGAATATCCATCCCAAGAATCTTCTTAGCAGCCCCCAAATCCTTCATATCAAACTCTTTCCCTAGCAGAATTTTCAGCTTATTCACATCATGCAAACTGTTAGCCGCAATCAACATATCATCAACATAAAGTAACAGAAAAATAAAAGAACCATCATCAAGGCTCTTTACATAAACACAACAATCATACTCACAACGCCTGTAGCCAATCCTAAGCATGTAAGAGTCAAAGTGCTTGTACCACTGCCTTGGAGACTGCTTTAACCCATATAAAGAACGTTTCAACTTACAAACCAAATGGCCCTGTCCAGCTGCACTGAACCCTTCTGGCTGCTTCATATAAATCTGTTCCTCTAATTCACCATGGAGGAAAGCTGTCTTCACATCCATCTGCTCTAAATGCATATCCCGACTGGCTACCAAGGCTAGCACTGCCCTGATAGAAGTATGTCTCACGACCGGAGAGAAAATCTCATCATAATCAATCCCCTTCTGCTGTGAATACCCCTTTGCAACAAGACGAGCCTTGAACTTTTCCCCTTCTTTTTCTGATACTGCATGTTTCCTCTTGTACACCCACTTGCACCCAATAGCACGTTTTCCCTTAGGAAGCTCAACTAACTCCCAAGTTTGGTTCTTATGCAAAGACTCCATCTCTTCCATCATGGCACTCATCCATCTGTCCTTCTCTTGGCATTGAATTGCCTCTTTAAAAGTAGACGGATCACCTGAACTGATGAGAAGTGCAACAGAAACCAACTCTTCGTAACCATATCTAGTGGGTGCCTTAGTAGTACGACGATCTCTAACTCTGGCAAGATTATAATCCTGCAAAACGTCTGGGCCATCTGTATCAGATTCATGCTCCTGCTCATGTACATACTCATGTACTGGCTTAGGCTGAGGCATTGGCAAACCACGAGCCACTGGTAGCTCTTCCACCTCCACCTCAACTGTCTTGGAGCTAGAGTCAACTCTATTTGTCACTGCGGCAGGAGCATCTGTCGCAACTTTCTGCTTTAACATAAACTGCTCATCAAACACTACATCCCTGCTGGCCACCATTTTCTTTGAAACTGGATCCCAAAACTTGAACCCCTTCACGCCTTTGGCATAACCTACGAAAATGCACTTTTTTGACTTTGGATCAAGTTTAGATCTTTCATCACTGGATATATGCACATAAGAAGGACATCCAAAAATTCTTAAATTATTAAAATCAACTGGGTTACCTGTCCAAACTTCCTCTGCAAACTTCCCCTCCAATGAGGCCCTTGGTGAGCGATTAATGAGATAACATGCCATACTAATTGCCTCAGCCCAGAATCCCTTTGAAAGTCCAGCATTCAATCGAAGACATCTGGCCCTTTCTGTGAGAGACCTGTTCATTCTCTCTGCAACACCATTCTGCTGTGGTGTTTTCTTCACTGAGAAGTGTCGTTGAATACCATGTTCTGCACAGAATTTCTGAAACTGCTTGTGGGTATACTCTGTGCCATTGTCTGATCTCAGATACTTGATTTTCCTGCCTGTCTGATTCTCTACCTCTGCCTTCCATAACTTGAAGTTATCAAAGACCTCTGATTTCTGTTTCAGAAAATAGACCCAAACCTTGCGAGAAAAATCATCAACAAATGTTACAAAATACCTAGATCCTCCCATTGAGGGCTCACAGGTAGGCCCCCATACATCAGAGTGCACATAGTCTAGAATACCCTCGGTTTTATGCTTTTCAGGCTGAAAACGAACTCGGGTCTGCTTCCCAAGTACACAGTACTCACATAATCCCAACGTGCAGCTTCGAAACCCTCCAACAGATTCCTCTTATGAAGTGCTGCCATCCCACGTTGACTGAGATGACCCAAACGCATATGCCACAGTCTAGTAGCATCATCATCTGACTCAACAGAAGTAACTCCACCTACAACTGTGCTTCCTAACAGTGTGTATGTATTCCCTGTAGTCCTCCTAGCTTTCATCACAGTCATAGCGCCCTTAGTTACCCGGAGTCGGCCCAACTGTCAGTATCTGTATGAGCCATACTTAACACATTGTATGTGGAATCATGACATTAATTTTAAAATATCCTCCAGAGCTGAAAGTAATTGTTATTATGCATCTTACCATAAAATCTAAACAAAGTACATGAAGTTCCTCTCTATGATTTGATCTCTAGCTGTGAGCTTGATGTATTCAAAGGACCAAGTTCCTGACAATCAAAACAAGTAAAATACATGAATTAATAAAATTGAACCCAACGCAAGTACAGGTGCTCACTATTTCCAGTGTTAGATATCAAAATATAAAGGAAGGCCATAAAGGAAGAAAATAATACAAACCCAACAATAGAGGCCAACCCAACACTGATAGTTGCAAACATTTATTACTTTTTAGTACTCAACACTCATATTTCACAACAACATGTCGGCATGTCCTAATAAAGGTAACTTAAACATAATATCAAACAGGAAGTGTGCATATATGGTTTGGGCGTACCGAGTAGGAGAACGAGGTGTTTTGTAGGGGCAGCAAGGATAAGAGGGACGAGATCCATGCTATGGATAATGAGGGTTTTGAAATATATGTCAAAGTTACTACCAGCCATCATTCCCTTATCTTCAACTACTTCATTCGCCTGCTCGACGTATGATGTTTCCGGTCACCACTGTGACATCCTCATGCTCGAGCGCATCTTTGCCATAGGCCCACCGTTCAGTGCATCCACGCTCTTTCTTCACCAAGCAATTCCTCTGAAAGCACCCTGTCAAAAGATGAAGATCAAAGACATTGAAAAAGAAGGAGAAAAAGGATAAAGACAGGAAAAGAGAAGAATAGAGAGAGGAGGAGCCTGTCATCGGTCGTCGTTCTTTATTTCAACCCAGTCTACTTCCACGAAATTCCACAATTTTAGGCATCGTCTTCTTGATATGAACTTCTATACGAACGCCCTGTTAGCTGACGCTATTAAAAACAAAGATGTGTCACGTTTATTGTCTATGTGGCACACATGTCATTGTCATCATATGATCCACATCATCTATCTCATTTAACGCAAATTACAGGGACAAAATTGATACTAATGGAGTTTTAAAATTAGGGCAGCAATGGTCATCTTCCCCATTTGGAACTCATCCTCCATTGCTGTCTCCTACCTCTTTTCTTCCAGTTCTTCTGAAAAACTTCATTTTCGCAGCTGTTTGTGAACAAATAGCGTTGGGATGAACAAGATGGGTGGTGGGTTGCATTTTACCCCATCAAGGGAAGTTCGAAAATCCACATCTGGAGGCAGCTCTGCAATTTCTTCTGTAGCAGAAACCAGAAATTGCCCAGTTCCGTATTGTAGGTGCGGGAGAAAGTGTGTAATCCGTATCTCATGAACTGGTGCTAACCCAAATCGTCCTTTCTTTTGTTGTCCAATTTTGAAGTTAAGGTTTGTGTAAAGTTTCATTTTAGGGGTTTTTGTAAATTGATTTTTTTTTAACTATAGTTCCTGTAAATAAAATTTCAGGAAGAAGATAATTGCAGTTATTTTCTCTGGTGTGATAAAGCTCCTGGTATATTTCATGGGGATGCTGCTGGGAATGATGATGAACTATGGAAAGTTGAGCTCATGGGTAGGGTTGATGCTATGATACGTGAACAAAAATTGAAGGATGATATTAGGGCTAAGCTTATTGCCAACATTGATGCCATAATGATCGAACAAAGTTAGCAGGTAGACCTTTTGGTGAAGCTTATTGGCAAGATTGAAGCAATAAAATTTTGCCTTGTTATGATGTGCTTCTTTATGATTTTGTTTATTGCATTATGGATTGGTAGGCTCACTGCCTAGGTTTTAGATGTACTTGTTTGCATTTTGATGTAATGGTGCCTAGGCATTTTGATGGCAATAACTCTGCCTTGTTTGCCTAGGCTTAATGTAATGGTGTATTTTGATGTACTTATTTACCTGGCAATGATATATCATATTTATTACCATAACTTGTACTTCTGTTTGAATTTCAGTTGAAAGTTATATCAGTTTATTACAATAAGTCAATGCAGAAAATGAAATAGACATAACTGAAATGACATACATTAATTAAGCATCCAAAATGGGTAAATTGTACAATTACATCCCTGCAGGCCCAAAATGGGTAAATTGTGCAACAAAAGAAGTAAGCAGAGGTACCAAAAGGTCCAAAAAGAACATACATGTGAAATTACATCATTTAGGACAACATAAAATGACCATAAAGGTAGATTACAGAGGCACCAAAAGCCAAACAGAGGCACCAAAAAGCATTACATGTGCAACTACACCTAATCTCTATATAAAGTTCCAAAAAAGTGCACCATAATGGGCAATTACATCACATCATTCAGCACAACAAAAAATGACCATAAAGGTCTCAATCTAAGGATATCTTGGACGAAACTGGTGAAGTCCTGGAGTTGGAATGAACTGCATCATTGGTGGTTATGAATTCGGGACCATGACTAGTGATGGTGGTGATGGAGTTGGGACAGTGACTAGTGGTGATGGATTGGGATAGTGACTGGTGGTGGTGGATTCACTGGAGTTGATGTTCTGATTGGAGTTGCCTTGTCCCTTGCAGCAGTTTGTGGTATAAGAGGACCCCTCATACCATATCTCCTTCTCTACACCTTTGGAATAAGGTAAAAAATACATCATATCAGTCCCCCAATTTAGTCACTTACTATCAAATAGGTCTATTAAATTAACAATATAATGTCAATTTGGTCCCTGCGAATGACCATACCACAGGCACCAAATTTATACCAGAGGCAATGCAGTTGCAAAAACACCAAATTTATAACAGACACAATGCAGAAAAACACCAAAATTATAACAGTTACTAAACACAAAACAAAATTACCCTTTATACTGGTTGATGTGGAGGCCGCACTCCTGATGTGTTTCCTTGGCTTGACTGTGTAGCTTGAGATTGCTCAGGATCACAAGCAGGAACAGACTGTGACAACTGAATTTCAGATTTTGTTTCTTCATTTGATGTATTTCTCTTTGTCACCCTAGGTACTCCTTGGTTAGTGCACTCCATACTGTTGTGACCCTCCAAACCACACCTTTGGCATGTCCAAATAGGATATGTCCTCTTTAATTTGGTGCTGTTAATTGTCCCTTCATTGCCATCCTTCCTCCTCTGTTTCTTAGGCCTTCCTGCACTCTTCTTAATTTTAGGTGGAAAAGGCTTGTCATAATTAGTTGGAGTCCAATAATGTTGTGATTGTGTAGGCTGAACAAAGTAATTGTAACTTGCTTTGTATGCACCTATGGTTAACCAACCATAGCAGTAATCTTCTGGCTTTTTAGCCTTGTATGCTATTGCAGCACAAGCATGCATACATGGCATCTCTTTAAAAAAATAAAGTAAAGTAAGAATGTTGTGAATGAGATAGATTAATAAAATAAAAAATGATAATTACTAGAATACCTGTTAATTGACAGTATCTGCAGGTGCAAGTATGTAATGTAAGATTTACATCCAGCCTGAATGGAGGATTTTGAACCTCAAACCGCACTCCACTAGTATCACCTGACCACACAAGGTTCCAATTGTTGCTCTCAATCTTCTGTTTATCTAATCTGCTTTGTTGGTACGGACATAAAATTCCTTGTCTCCCTTCAAGCTTCAGCTTATTGGAACTCATGGTTGTCATCACCCAACATCTAACCTCCTTAGCCATGGTCAGAATTGGCTTACCACGATAATTTATAATGGCAGAGTTGAAAGCCTCACAATTATTGTTAGTGATGTGGTCTACTTTGGAGTTGTCTTTGAAATAGGCCTTTATCCAAGCCTCCTTGGGCCATTTGTCCAGATAATCCCATGCCTTCTTATTCAGACTCTTCACCCTCTCCATGTGTATATTGAACTGTTGAACTGTTGTTGACTTAGAACAATCCCAAACCACACCTCTTAATTCCTTCTCCTTCCAAATTTTTGTGAAATTCCTCCACAAATGCATTGCACAGTATCTGTGTGATACACCTGGCATTACTCCCTGCATGGCTGGGATCAGTCCCTACAACACACCCGCATAATTAATATTAAATTGGTCCCTATAATATATTACTTACTATCAAATAGACCATATAATGATTCACGTAAACTATACATTCTGTATGTCAGACATGAAATTCCAGCCATGATGCACATAATCACCAATCTCTTTACGTAACAATGTCAAAAACCACTTCCAATTGTCTTTGTTTTCAACATCTACAATTGCATAGGCTAGTACAAAAACCTAGTTGTTTGCATCTGTTGCCACAGTAGATAATAATTGTCCCCCAAAATACCCCTTTAAGAAACATCCATCCAAACCTATGAAAGGTCTACAACCATCTTTAAAACCTCTCTTACAAGCTTTCAAGCAAACAAAAAACCTATGAAATTGTGGCCCTGAGTCTGGCAATGGCATAGTATCCACCTTTATTAGTGACCCAGGGTTACTCCTTATCAACTTATGGGCATAATCCCACAGCTTACCATATTGCTCTCTCTCACTACCCTCCACTATCTCTCTTGCCTCCTTAAGTGCCCTGAAAATCATAGAACTATCAATGATAATCTTGAATTCCTTTTTTACGAAGTCAAACACCTGAACATGTGTTATATTAGGCTGACATCGAAGCCTCTCCTCTAATTTCTACATGACCCACTTTCTATTGGCCTGATTACATTTAAAGTTCTTGTTGCAGGTATGCTGAACTTCAAATTTGTTGATTTGGTAGCTTCCCCTAAAGTCGTTCTTTCGACAAAAAATCTCCCACTTACAACCATCTTCTTTGCACTTTGCCCTTGCCCTAACTTTGTCATTTTTAACCCACTTGATAGGCCTCCCTAGATGGATGGTGTACTCCTTCACTGCTACCTTGAATGTTGCCAAGTTACTGAATTCCATCCCCAATTCTAAAATTATATTACCGAACTTAGCAGATTCATCAAATTGAGGGAAATTTTCAGTGTCACCATCTTCTTCATCAGTGCTTATTGGATCCTTCATTTCTTCAGTCTTGTAGCTATCGTCACTAACATGCTCTTGTACTTGTGCACTACTTTGTCCAACAACAAAATCAGCCATTTCCTCAAATTCAAAACCATTAAAGGGAAATGATTCATCACTTGAATCATCATCAATTGGTGCTGTTGCTCGCTTTTTACGACTCTTATGAGGACCTATTTTCACCCTCTTTCCTTTTGACTCCTTCACAGCCTTCTTACCCCTAGTTGGAGTCCTAACCTTCTTACCCCTAGTTGGAGTCCTAACCTTCTTAACCTTCTCTGGTTGCACTTTCTCTTCATCATCTGAGTCTAGCACGGAAGAAGGCCTATAATGGCTATCTTCTGCACTTTCATCTACAGATGAATGGCTGTCATCATCAGATAAGTCTACCTCTTAAGCCACTGGTTTATCTTCTTACATTGGTTCATTTGCAGCCATTGGTTCATCATCACCCATTGGTTCCTCATCCGCCATTGCTTCCTCACCAACCACTGTTTCCTCTTGACTACAAGACAGTGGCAATATGGGATCGTCCACCAAATTGGGTGCTGGTAATAAATCTCGACCTCATTTCCATGCATCAATGCATACCTTGCCATTTCCATTACATCCCTATTAGTGTTCAATGCTCTCAATCCAAACTCAAGCTCTAAATTTGGTACCCTCCATAGCAATTGTTCTAGCCTATGATAACATTTACACTTCTTCACATTGTCGTGAAGATTGAAGATATTCAGAGTGTCTGTATCCACTTCATCCAAGACATCTATTTCACCACCAATGTACTCCACAACACCTTCCTAGCTTCTCTGTAATCTGCCTCCATGGTGCATTATCAAGGTATTAACTGAATTCATCTCTGTAAAAAATTAATCATAATAAAACTTAAAGGAAGCCAACAACAAACACCAAAAAACTGAACACACTAAAAACCCTAAACAGAACAAAACGAAGCCACCAACAACAACACCACCAAACCGTGAAAAGAAACACACTCAACAACCTCTGTTTCACATGCAAAAATAGGGAACAAAACAAAAACCATTAACACCCCAAAAACCCTAAATCAGAAAACCATTAACAACATTTTGACAGACGAAAACTAAAACGAAGGAAATAACGAAACACCCTAACCCATTCACATACAATTTTATGATAATGGAGGAAAAAGCAAAAAAAAAAATATAACAGTATGAAAAACACAGAGGAAATGCAAGAGGAGAAGATGAGAGTGACGAAAACTAACTTTGCACAACAATGATCGTTAGGAAAGAGCAACTTTCGTTCATCAAACCTTCGGCTCCCACTGTGAAGACCACGATGCTCACGGTTTCAGAGAGGGAGACAGAGTTTCAGAGAGAGAACGAGAGGGATGAGTCATGAAAGGGATGGGATGAAACGTGTAGCATAAGACTTATCTTGATATTGTGGTTTTTTATCAATTTGGTCCCTGTAATTTACCCCACCCACGTGTGAGACCAGTCAGCATTTAACGTGACACATCACGCTGCCTAACGTTGTTAACTAATGAGGGACCTAATTGATTAACGTTGTGAAATGCCAGAGACTATTTTGGAATATTCATTAATTGGGGGACCAAGTTGATATGAGTAACAAATTACAGGGACTAAATTGGGTGTTACCCATTGGAAAGGTATGACACGCTCATGTTATTATAGCAAACGATTATTATTATAATAAAAAGAATGATTGATGTAAAAGGAACAGAACGCTTTGAAAGAAACGAGATTGAGTATGAGGGGAGCATTCAATTCTTAATATTTTATTCAAAGGTTGGTGTCAAAAAATATTTTATTCAAGGGTAATTGTAAGTACACGTGAAAGGTATGGAAATAATTGTGGGCTTTCTAACTTAAAGAAAAATACTTGAAGACTAAAAAAAAAAAAAACCATTTTAGATAAAATCCATAAAAATAATTTTCAAGTAAGTGTGTGTGTACTGTCAAAAAAAAAAGTTAGTGTGTGTGTGAATTATTTTAATTGAGAGCATCTACTACTACTCACAAATAATTCTAAAAACATATATCCAAAACTGAAAGTCTTCAATTCTTGCTCCGCTTTTTGCATACTTGTAGATTGTTTTGTCAATCATCAAAACAATTCCTATCAAGATATATATTCACATACTCCCCCTTTTTTATGATGACAAACATCTCAAGAAGGGAATTCGCTTAGCAAAAGGAGTTAGTCCAATAAAGATATAATAATAAAGATTAAGCGTGATATGATAAAAATAATATCAGAGTTTAAGCACAATTAGGAACTCCCCCTTACTATAAGCATTACTTAAAATATCACTCCCCCTGAATCATGTATACATGTAACTCTCCCCCTTTTGGCAACTTCAAAAAGCTGGAAAGACAAATAAAACAAGGCATATATTCAGGATTAAACAAGCATATTTAGATAATTATGTGTTTACCAAGCTTGGTGTGTGACAGATGAGCTGTTTGGATATGAGTAGCTGGTTGCATAAGACAAGTGCGTCACCCACTCATTATTTCGTACTTAGAAAAAAAAATGGAAGGGGAAAGACCTGCATAAACTCGTTAGCACACTCAGATGCCCAAGTTAGAATTTATTCAAAAAGAAAATGCAATCACAGGCAATCACTCAATGCATGATTGGTCTAAAATTCTCAATTCAGCTCTAATAAAAAAGAAAGTTTCCTTAGATAAATGTTTAGTAAAAATATCTGCAAGTTGCTTAGATATTTCCACATACTCAATCATGCAATCAACGTTTTGAACATGATCTCTGATAATACAGTGCATAATCTCTATGTGTTTAGTCCGGGAGTGATAAACCGGATTTTTTGTGAGGTTTATCGCACTAGTATTGTCACACTTAATTGGAACAGTCTTCAAATTTAACCCATATTCATTCAATTGTTGTTTCATCGAAATAATTGTGAAGAAGATTTCCTTCTTAAACTTGGCTGGGTTTAGATGATGACAAGATTACTGATCAAAAAGAAGAAAAGCCTCCGATAGATCAAGTCAAAGAAATCATTCTACAGAGACTTTAATTATGTATTGTCAATTCTCTGTAAGTATGGTTTGTATCTTTGACATATTACAAGCTGTGATTATATAACTTAGATGTGCTCAAACAAATCATTTCTTAAGTTTAAAACTTAATCTAAGTTATTTTCAAAGTTAAATGTTGAAGCAATCCTTTTGAAATCTCAAGAAAACACTTTTTTCATTGCAGTAATCGATTACCTCAAAGCTGTAATCGATTACCTAAAGTCTCGGTGATGTGGGTGTAATCGATTGTCTAAAATGTGTAATCGATTACATCAACTAAATTTTTGAATATCTGATTTTCAACGTACACATGTAATCGATTACCACAACGACGTAATCGATTAACACTGCTTCAAAACCAAATTTTCTGAAACGTTATGATTTCAAATGGTGTGTTTTGGTCCCTGGAAAGGTGCCAAACGATCACCTTGCTTCAGACATGATCTGATGTGTATATATATACCTTTCTTGTACATCAGAACATATAGAACTTTCATTCTTTCAATCATAAGAGTTCAATATCATTTTACAAGTTCTAAACCTTCAAAACTTTCTTGCCTAGAACTTAGATACTATTTTCATATTCTGAAAAAGTTCTTGAGCACTAAAGTTGTATAGTTACAAAGTGATATTGATCTGATACAGCCATATGCTTTACCATTCTTCACAGTTATTAAACTCATCCTTGTGTTGGGTTTTGGTTTGAAAAGATAGTGGGGTGCTATCTTGTTGTATAGAGATTGTTAGGGAGCCTTGGGGTGAGGCTTGCTTGTAACAAGAATTTCTATCATAGTGAATTGCTCTGCAGGTGTCAGAAGAACTGGATGTACCCAAGTGGTTAGGGGAACCAGTATAAATTCTTGTGTCTCAATCTTCTTCCTTATCCTTTTACTTTTGTTTATCAATCAAACTCTATCTATTTGTCCATAAAACAAAAGAACGAGAAAAATCTCTAAAAGTTACTCGAAAAGTGTTCAACCTAATTCACCCCCCCTCTTAGGTTGTATACCATACTTACAATTGGTATCAGAGGAGGTTAAGGTAACCTGCTCCTTCGATGGATGGCTTCCGCAAGCAACAATCCTACTTTTAGAGATGGTGGCGGAATAACAAGCCTCCATGTTTCGTTGGAGAACACTATGACTTCGGAAGATTCGCATGCAATCCTATCTTGAAGCACAAGGAGAAGAAATATGGGAGCATGTAGAGAATCCTCCTTATGTGCCTACAACAGCCATTAACAATCAAGTGCAAAACAAAGTCAAAACCTCATGGAGGGATGACGACAAGAAGAGAGTACTCTACGACAAAAAGGCCAAGAACATTCTACAGTCAGCATTAGGTATGGATGAATTCTTTCGTATCTCACATTGTAAAAGCGCTAAAGAGATTTGGGATACTCTAGAAGTAACCCATGAAGGAACAAGAGAAGTAAAGAGATCTAAATCAATACTTTATCACAAGAGTATGAAATGTTTAGAATGCACTGGTGAATCAATACTTGATTTGCAAAAGAGATTCTCTCATTTGACAAATCACTTAATGGCTCTTGGAAAAACCTTTACCAATGATGAGTTGAATCTTAAAATTCTTCGATCATTGACTCGGCAATGGCAACCAAAGGTTACACAATTTCGAAAAGAAAAGTCCACAAAAATGACTTCAAGCGGCATTATTTGGAAAACTCCAAGAACATGAATTGGAACTTGGAAGATTGGAAGAGACTCAAGTCAAAGAGAAGAAGAACAAAAGTATTGCCTTAAAGGTTGAAACCGTAAAACAACATGAAGAAGAAAGCACTAATGAAGATGAGAATATCACCCTCCTGGTAAAAAGGTTTGGAAAATTTCTTAAGAAAGACCAAAATATTAAATTTGATAACAAAAAGAAATTTTTCAAGAAAAGGGAGACATCCACTTCAAATCGTAACTTCACATGTTTTGAATGCGGTAAGGAAGGACATATGAAAGGTAATGTCCTAATCGACAAAGAAGAAGTACTTCAAAGGGAAAAGGAATTCAACTAAAAAGCCTACATTGCATGGAATGACAATGAAGTAAGTACATCCTCCTATTCAGAAAGTGGAGAATCTGAAGTCAAAGCACTAATGGCATCACATCACTCAGATGATGAACAAGAGGTTAGTTCTTCTATGACTAATGAAAAACCATCTTATATAGAATTACAGAATGCATTTCATGAGTTACATGAAGAATGTTTGATACTTTCTAGAACAATTTCGAAACAAAAGAAATTAATTTTAGAACTAGAAAGAAGTTCAAATGACACATGTGTGGAGTCGTAAAAATATCAAAAATTACAGATGTAATAAATGTTTAAAATATGAATCTAAGATTGTTGGTCTAAATCAAGTGATCAAAAGATATGAAAAAGGTCAAATTGGTTTAGAAGAAGTGCTTAGTAGACAAAGGTATTCAAACAACAAACATGGTCTTGGTTTTTCAAATTTTCAAACACCAAGTCCTAACAAAACTATATTTGTCAAGGCAAGCACAACTACCAACAACTCGTAATCATCTAAATTGCATATTGGAAACTCTTCTAAAGCAAACTCTGGAAATAAGGTTAAGAATGGAAATCATTCAATTTCTAGAAATGTAAAAGAAACAAGTCTAGTAGTTCTATCACTAGTCATATTTATAAGAATTGTGATTATCAGATGTCAAAGGCCATACCCCCGATGCTTGCTACATAAGAAACTTTGGAGTTCCTTATGGAGAATTCATATGGGTAAGGAAAGGCATTAACCCATCAGGACCCAAATCACTTTGGGTACCTAACATACATTAAATCTGTTTTGTAGAAATGCTAACAAAGACCAAAGAACACATGGTATCTTGATAGTGGTCGTTTCTAGGCACATGACTGGTGATTGTACAAAGTTTACATCTCTCAAGTGAAATCTAAAGGATATGTCACATATGGAGATAATAATAGAGGAAAGATTCTTGGGATTGGAAAGATTGGAGCTTCTCCTTCACAACTATTGATGATGTCCTATATGTTGAAGGTTTGAAGCACAATTTGATTAGCATAAGTCAACTCTGCGATAAAGGATTGAGTAAACTTCATCAAGGAAAATGTATCATTGAAAATGAAGCCTTTCCTGAAGAGAAGTTAGTGGGAAATCGAATCGACAACTCCTATAAGGTATGTCTAGATGATTTTTCTTTGAAGATTAAATGTCTAGTGGTAAACAATAATGATGCATGGCTTTTGCACAAAAGAATAGCACATATTCACATGGAACATTTGGATAAGCTTGTCAAACATGATCTTGTTATTGGATTACCCAAAATGAGATTTGTCAAAGATAGATTATGTGACGATGCCAAAAGGGGAAACAAACAAAATCCTCTTTCAAACCAAAGAATGTGGTATCAACTACAAGACCACTTCAGCTTGATTCACATGGATCTTTTGGTCCCTCAAGAACTAGAAGCTTTGGAGGTAATGTTTATGCTTTAGTTATTGTTGATGATTTCTCTAGATATTCTTGGACTCTATTTTTAGCACAAAAAGGTGATGCATTTAAGGCGTTCAAGAAATATGCAAAACAAGTGCAAAATGAAAAATCTATGAAGATTGTGTCAATTAGAAGTGATCATGGTGGGGAGTTCCAAAATGCTCTTTTTGAGGAATTCTCAGAAGAACATGGAATCACTCACTACTTCTCAGCTCCAAGGACTCTCAACAAAATGGCGTGGCGAGAAAGAAAGAATCGATCTCTAATTGAACTAGCTAGAACAATGCTCGGTGATTCAAGTCTACCAAAGTACTTACAGGCGGATCACGATGAAATACACTTGCTATGTTACAAATTGAGTCAATATAAGGCCGATCTTGAAAAAGACTCCTTATGAACTATATAAAGGAAGAAAGGCAAACATCTCACATCTTCATGTCTTTGGATGTAAATGTTTTGTACTCAACAATGACAAAGACAACCTAGGTAAGTTCGATGAGAAATCGACGAAGGTATATTTCTTGGCTATTCTCTTTCAAGTAAAGCCTATAGAATTTATAATAAAAGAACCTTAGTTATAGAAGAATCTATGCATGTTTCCTTTGATGAAACTAACCCATCTCGAGAAAGTTTCTTGTGACGATGATGATGATATAATGGAAGCATCTACAAAAGACACTACTAAGGATGCCGAGTCGTAATTACCTAAGGAAGACTCGACAAAGAAAAACAAATTAATTCAATCAATCACCAAGACGACAATCTTAAACAAGAGCGTAATCATCCTGATCTACCTCGTGAATGGAGAATTCATCGGGATCATCCTCTTGACAAAGTATTTGGTGATATTGAATCAGAGTAAAACAAGATTAAATCAAGGAAGCTTGCCAATACATGGCTTTTGTCTCTCAAATAGAACCTTCAAAGATAAATGAAGCTCTTGAAGACGATCAATGGATTCTTGCCATGCAAGAAGAGTTAAACCAATTCGAAAGGAATCAAGTTTGGGAACTTGTCCCTAGACCACAAGACAAACACATAATTGGTACAAAATGGGTGTTTAAGAACAAACTTGATGAGAATGGAATAATTATTCGAAACAAGGCAAGGTTGGTTGCTCAAGGCTATAATCAAGAGGAAGGAATTGATTTTGAAGAGACATTCGCTCCTGTTGCAAGGTTAGAAGCTATACGTTTATTACTTGGTTATGCTTGTTCTTTAGATTTTCAATTATTTCAAATGGATGTCAAAAGTGCCTTCTTGAATGGATACATAAATGAGGAACTTTATGTCAAACAACCTCCTGGGTTTGAAGATTTCAAAAACCCCTCACATGTATTCAAATTAAAGAAAGCTCTTTATGGCTTAAAACAAGCTCCTAGGGCTTGGTATGACAGACTTAGTCAATTCTTAAGTGAAAAAGGATTTGAAAAGGGTAAGGTAGATACTACTCTATTCATCAAGAGAATTAAGGATCACACTCTATTGGTCCAAATTTATGTTGATGACATCATTTTCGGATCAACCAATAAAGATTTGTGTGAAGAGTTCTCAATGGTAATGCAAGGAGAATTTGAAATGTCCATGATGGGAAAGTCAATTACTTTCTTGGACTTCAAATCCGGCAAACTAAGAATGGTATCTTCCTAAATCAATCAAAATATCAGAAAGAACTGTTAAAAAGGTTTGCCATGGCTAACTGCAAAGAGATTGCACCTCCTATGGGATCTGGTACTTATATTGATCAAGATGAGTCAGGTTTATCAGTAGACATCAAGAAATATCGAGGTATGATTGGTTCATTATTATACTTAATCGCCGGTCGTCCGACATTATGTTTAGTGTATGTCTCTGCGTCTGATTTCAAGTCAATCCAAAAGAATCTCATCTTTCTTCTGAAAGAGGATCATGAAGTATCTAAAAGGACAACAAATGTTGGCCTATGGTATCCCAAAGGTAGTATATGTTCTTTAGTTGGCTACTCAGATTCGATTATGCAGATGCAAAACCGATCGAAAAGTACTAGTGGCACATGCCATATCCTTGGAAATGCTTTGATATCCTGGTCTTGCAAGAAACAAGCAAGTGTTGCTCTCAAAGACCAAGCGAGAATATATTGTACTGGAAGTTGTTGTGCTCAAAGTCTTTGGCTAAAACAACAACTATGTGATTATGGAATCAATCATGAATGCATTCCTATAAGGTGTGACAATACAAGTGCTATAAATATTTCAAAGAATCTGTTATGCACTCGTACCAAGCATATAGACATTCGACATCATTTTCTACGAGATCATGTTCTAAAAGGAGACGTGGAGATTACATTTGTTGATACTCATGCTCAATTAGCACATCTTCACAAAGCCATTAGCCAAAGAACCCTTCTTCAAAATAAGAAGAGAACTTGGCATTTTGGATGAAAAGGATATATGAGACCAACACATTTGGTGACAAGTTCTTTCGTTTAATCTATATGTTTTTATTGTGTCATTCTTGTATATGTATATGTTTTTAATCATAAATCTATGTGATATGTTTGTTATACATAGAATAGATACTCATACATTGCATGTTTTATTAATATTTTTAAAATTTTACCATGTGTAATCGATTATAATATCGTGGTAATCGACACTGCTTAAAAATTTCAGTTTTTCGCCCATCGACTGTTGTGTAATCGATTAGCACTGGGTGTAATCGACATATCCGCTAAAATTTGCGAAATCGACGCTTTTTCTGCATAAAAACAGCTTTCCCAAACCATTTCTTTCACTCTTGCAATCGGTTACCTCTCATTTTTTCTCAACCACCTACCTTCCAATCCTCATTTCTCCCATTTTTGCTCAAATCCTTCACTTCTAATCCTCATCCTCTTCCCTTTGGTGGCCCTCTTCCGATTTTTCCCCAAAATTCGAACCCTAAGTCTTCATTCACCACTATCTTCACCATGGAACATTCAAGGAAGTTCAAGCAAGAATCCTTCATGATCGATGCAAGGAGAACAAATCCCAATCCTCTGGACTTATCAAGGTCATGGCTAACACCGATCAAAGAACTCGCTCAACAGTTCATTGGTAGGAAACTAATCACTCCAAAGTATGTGAGTCTTCTTGCCTTTGCTAGATTCAATTTTCCTTCATTGATTGAAAGTCAGGAAGTGACACCCCTTGCTATTGATTTTGGAACTTATTACCCTGATCTTGTTAGAGTGTTTTATTGCAATTTAGAGGCTAAGGGTAGTGGTCTGGTTTCTTGGGTGAAAGGGGTTCCCATTAAATTATCCTTGAAGCAAGTTGGAGAGTTTCTTGATATTCCATTTGAGGGAGAACGGATTCATACTGATTTCTTATGTGATTGGGAGGAGTATGACAAGAGAGAATTTTATTTATCCATGTGTCGATATGATGAGACTGAAATTGCCAACAAAAGACAAAGGTCTGGAGCAGCCTCTTCTGCTAGAAACATTCTTTCTGTAGGACACTTGAATGTTGATGATCGACTTCTTCATTATGTTCTCTGCTATGTCTTAGTGCCTAAGGCCTCCAACTACTCTCAAATCAATGATTTTGAAATGCAAATCATGTATGCTATCAAAAATAATAAACCTATCAACTGGGCCTATTTGGTTGTGAATCACATGTTGTCACCGGCAAATAACTACCGCTTGCCTTATGCTAGACAAATCTCTCGCTTGTTGGAATGCTGCAATGTAGACACCAACAATGAGGTTTCTCTGGAAATGACACCTGCTGAAAATGAAATCCATATGGATATCTTGCCAAAAATGGGTATAAACTGGGATGCTTCGCCGAGTCTACAGCATCGGCGATCCGCTACACCTCCTCGCACAAGAAGATGAAGAACCTCAAGATGGTGAGGTCACCAATCAAATGATTATGGATGAGCTTTGAGTGTCCGTGGCTACATGGCCGAGAGGTTTGATCAATTGTCCGCCGCATTGACCGGCTTGAAGCCTTTAGAAATGACAATGAGGAGGATGAAGAGTAGCCTGATTTGCTTCATCATGCATGCATCTTATTATCATTATGTCATATTTGTTTATGTTGGATTTCCAAATCTAGTTATGTATTATTTCTTTAATTTTACTTTGTTTATGTTTTTTTTATTTGGACTTTATTAAGTAGGACTTTTGCAAACTTTGTATGGATGTTTACTTCTAGTCTTTAGTTTGTGTTTGACTGAGCTTGGTAAATCTATGCGCTATATTGTGTTTATGCTACTTTTTCTTCTTTTTGATGATGTCAAAAGGGGGAGAAAGGAGATATTATTTGTATATCTTGTATATTACTAACTTTTCAGGTTTCCCAACTCCAATACAAAGGGGGAGATATACAAGACAGGGGGAGCTTTTCCGTTCGCAAACCGTTAACAAGATTGGTGTTTGTCATCATCAAAAAGGGGGAGATTGTGAAGAAGATTTCCTTCTTAAACTTGGTCAGGTTTAGATGATGACAAGATTCTTGATCAAAAAGAAGAAAAGCCTCCGATAGATCAAGTCAAAGAAATCTTTCTACAGAGACTTTAATTATGTATTATCAATTGTCTGTAAGTATGGTTTGTATCTTTGACATATTCCAAGTCAGTGATTATATAACTTAGATGTGCTCAAACAAATCATTTCTTAAGTTTAAAACTTAATCTAAGTTATTTTCAAAGTTAAATGTTGAAGCAATCCTTTTGAAATCTCAAGAAAACACTTTTTCATTACAGAATCGACACCTCAAAGTCAGAATCGATTACCTAAAGTCTCGGTGATGTGGGTGTAATCGATTGTCTAAAATGTGTAATCGATTACATCAACTAAATTTTTGAATATCTGATTTTCAACGTACACATGTAATCGATTACCACAACGACGTAATCGATTAACACTGCTTCAAAACCAAATTTTCTGAAACGTTATGATTTCAAATGGTGTGTTTTCGTCCCTGGAAAGGTGCCAAACGATCACCTTGCTTCAGACATGATCTGATGTGTATATATATACCTTTCTTGTACATCAGAACATATAGAACTTTCATTCTTTCAATCATAAGAGTTCAATATCATTTTACAAGTTCTAAACCTTCAAAACTTTCTTGCCTAGAACTTAGATACTATTTTCATATTCTGAAAAAGTTCTTGAGCACTAAAGTTGTATAGTTACAAAGTGATATTGATCCGACATACCATATGCTTTACCATTCTTCACAGCTTATTAAACTCATCCTTGTGTTGGGTTTTGGTTTGAAAAGATAGTGGGGTGCTATCTTGTTGTATAGAGATTGTTAGGGAGCCTTGGGGTGAGGCTTGCTTGTAACAAGAATTTCTATCATAGTGAATTGCTCTGCAGGTGTCAGAAGAACTGGATGTACCCAAGTGGTTAGGGGAACCAGTATAAATTCTTGTGTCTCAATCTTCTTCCTTATCCTTTTACTTTTGTTTATCAATCAAACTCTATCTATTTGTCCATAAAACAAAAGAACGAGAAAAATCTCTAAAAGTTACTCGAAAAGTGTTCAACCTAATTCACCCCCCCTCTTAGGTTGTATACCATACTTACAATAATTTGTGCGCAACTACATGTCGCAACATATTCTGCTTTGGCAGTGGACAAGGCCACACTGGCTTGTTTCTTACTCTGCCATGAAACCAAGACATTCCCAAGTAAATGACATGTCCCACTAGTGCTTTTTCTGTCCAATTTACAACCTGCAAAATCGGAATCCGAGTACCTAATTAAAGTGCATTCAGCACCTTTGGGGTACCATAAACCCGTGTTTTGTGTGGCAATGAGGTATCTCATAATGCATTTTACAGCGGAGAGATGTGATTCATTAGGATTAGCTTGAAAACATGCACAAATACAAACACTAACACTACAACATAAAACGAAATAGATAGCGCTTATTTTTTGCCTTCGCTAGTGCTTAAAAGCGCTACCTATTAGGCCGCTAGTGATCCCTGTTCAAAAAGACAGCGTTTTAAAAGCGCTAGTGATAACTGGAATCACTAGCACTTCCTTAAAAAGATGCTATCTATTATTGATAATAGCTTACGCTTCCTTGAAAAAGCGCTATCTATTATTGATAATAGCTAGTGCTTCTTTAAAGAAGCGCTATCTATTTCCCCTTTTTTTAAGAAATTTAACTTTTAGTGACAGATAGAAGTTGTCACTAAATATCAAAATTTCGTAGGTAAATATCAAGTTGACATTTACCGACAGACACTGCGGCCATGCATTATTAGACTTCTATCTACAATTCTCGTCTATCACTAAAAGTCAAATTTCTTAATTTTTAAAAAAGTAAATAGCTACAGATAGCAATTTTAAGAAGTAAAAACATAAACACAATTCATCAGACACCAATTTTAAGAATCATGAGAATCATAAAAAAAGGAACAAATTGACAAGAACCAAGAAAAAAAAAAAGGACACCTCATAAAAATCAATCATAATTCAACATTATCCCAAATTTGACACAAAACCATCAACAATCATCAAACACATTTGCACTGAAACAAGTGACACCAAATTGACACCAAATTCACAATCATTTAATATCCAGCCTACAATCAACTGATAACATGTGTAAGATACAACAGAAGTTAAATCCTCCCAATCAAGGCCAACAATGGAAAAGCCAGTTGATTGTTTAGTGCTCACAAAACTTTCACTTGAATCAGTATTTCACTTATTAAAACTTTTAAACTAGGATATTCCATCACTAAATCCTGTTCATATGCATAAATCTATAAGCCCCCAAACCATTTCAGTTGCAGCAACCACTTTTGTGTTTGTCCATGGCATTAACCATTTCTAAACCTTCACAGCAGGAGAAAAGCCATTTCTATCTGTTTCATAAGAGAAAACAAAACTTGATCAATAGATTAAAAAAAAGACCCCAATAGAAAGCGTGGGGCAATGGAGATACACCCCAACTATCACTACATGAAAAACGGCAAATCGCAGCAAAGCCACGCTCGTGGCGGTTCGTAAACAGCCACAATTTTCACCGTCGGGATCAGCGGAGGCGATTCTCAGAACCGCTGAGCAAACAGCCGTGAAGCCAAATGTTGGTGTGAAATTTCTTAAAAAGTTAATGGCGGTTTGGAACCGCCGCAAACCGGGTTGTGAATTTTTTTTAAAATAGCAGCGGTTACAACCGTCGCAATACTGTCAATAATTTTAAAAATAAAAACTAATAGTGGCAGTTTTGAACCGCCGCAAAGTAGCCAAAAAATTAAAAAAAATGGTGGTTTATTTTGCAGCTTAATAAACACACTTGTACACAATTTCAATCTTGGTTACATGGGAGAGTGTTTTCAGTCAGGAATTGTCAGAACTAGTGAAATTACAAGAGAATCAGAGAAGCATAGAACACCCAAAGAAAAGCAAAAAAAAATATCTGGTACAGTAGGGCACTTCAACTCAAAACTATCTTGTTTGCCGCAGCCATGCTTTTTTAAAGTTGCAGCATTGATCGCAGCAGGAAGTAGCAGCAAAAACACCATGATTAAATCAAGCTAATGTTGTAGCAATTGTTATTACAACATATAATATCAACACAAAAAACACCTTGATTAACCAAGCTCACCTAAAAACACTTAGTCTTACAATTTATATATATGATCTCCAGCATTTTAAAATTACTTAGCTGAATAATTACATCATCAGCACCAGCAGTAACAGCAGCTATTAAAACAAAAAATTCAAGAATTATCTCTTTAAGTACAAGAACAAGAAACAATTTAAAAACCAAAAGAAAACACAAGAATTAAATTTGGTACACATTGATTTATGCAAAGTTCATCAAAGATAGTACATGAACAGGTACTGATGAACTTTGCACAAAGAAATTACTACATCCATCAAATGGTATTTGCACACCAACTAATAGAAAAGTTACTAATATGTTAACAATAATGTATATTTTTTTATAAGGCAAAGAGAATGTTGTTTATATACCTAAAGAACTTCCTTTCCCATTAACCCCTTGCATAATCTGAATCGCACAGACCCTAACTTGATCTTCAATTCTGCAACCTGCAACAACATGGAACAATCTAAAAACTAATAGTGTTGCTACATTGGCAACTCAATTAACACATCCCAGATGCCAAAATCATAGAAAATAGGTAGGAGATGCTACATTGGCAAGAGTTTGAAAATAGAATCAAAATAAAGTTTATAAACAGAAGAAAAAGACCAACTCAGGAGTATAACAAGTATTATAAAGAAAAAGTAAATGCTTCAAGCCTGCATCCTCTTCCTGGAAGGACCATACAAGCCTGCATCTTCTTGGGAAAATTAGATAAGGCTAATCAGTATATATTAGAGAAGGCTAATCAGTAACGAGCACACAACAAAAGCGAACATGTAATTTTTAACTAAGGAACACTTAAAAGTTCAAATTATATTATCTTGGAATTTTAGGTTTGAGCCTAACTCACCCTAAAAGCTAGCTTATAGGGTGAGGGTTTCCCCCCACTTATAACCACTGATTAGGCCATCTCATTCTTCCATGTGGGACTTCTAGCACACCCCCCTCACGCCCAGGACTGGACAACTGGAGCGTGACCCGAGTGGCCCGATAACGGGTAGCCCAACAAATGGATCTATGATAAGCTTTGATACCATATTAGAATTTGGGTTTGGGCCTAACTCAACCCCAAAAGCTAGCTCATGGGGTGAGGGTTGCATATAATCTGTACGTTTAAATAGACCACATTACAATTTTAGTAACAACATTCATTAGTTTGGCAACTGCATATAATCTGTTATAGCTGCTGCTTCAAATTTCCACATTGATGAGTTCATTTTAGTTGAACGCTTTAGCATAATTCAAATGCTAGGATAGGCATACAAAAATTACAAGTACCGAGCAAATAGAAGCAAAAGCAAATGCCATCACGAAGTGAAATCCTCACCTGACCAGGCTCCCAGGTTAAGTAGAAGTTGCCACGACTCGAGACTGCAACATACCTTCCATCAGGAGAGCAGTTGACAGTATTGAAAGTTCCAGTGTAATAGCTTGCACCGCTAATACCACTAGAAACTGTTCTGAAGAGGCAACATAGCTAGATAAATGTCTTGATGTATAAAACTGAAAATAAAATAAAAAATTGCAATATAGAAAATGTGAAATATGACACAATGAATGAGATTTCAAAGCAAATAAATAAGAAGCTGAATCTATTCATTAATTAATAGCATCATTGAAAACCATCCGACAACAAAGTTCTTCAACCAAAACCTCAGAATTTCAAATTCATTAATACTTCGCTTACTAATTTGAAAGAGTTAAATTCCTTAAATAAATTTACACATCCATCCATACATACATACATACATGCATTCTCAAACAGTTATATCAAATGGAGTTTGGCTTGTTGTCTATCAGAAATTCACCTATTAAGAGTAGCTGACACTGTTTCCTGAACAGCGGCATTCGATCCAATTGTATCTTCTATTCAAGTTAACATATATTGCGCCTTCATCAGTCACCATCTCTGCACTCTTCTCACCAGTTGCCTTTATGTATACCTGCAGATTTAACAGCTTAAGTTATTCAAAAAAAATATAAAGATTAATAAACATTAAAAGCAAAGGTAAACAAGTTATACCTTCACAGTTATAGCCGCAATTCCATTTGCAATCTGGTAAGGACCAAAATGGAGTTAGAAACTTAGAAGTATCTGAACAGTAGGGAAAAGATTAAAATCCTAATACATAATGGTATACATGAATTACTATCAATTATACTGCAAATATTCCAAAACACAAATTACCATTTCCTTTAAATTCCTGAAATAACCGAAACAATAAGAATATGCGCATAAGATAATTCAGTAATCACAAATCAGGAAGAAATCAATAATCAAAAAATGGATTTATAGATCCAAACCTAAACCGTAAGTTGATAAAAGATGAAGTCAGAGAGGACAGATTCAAAATCAAAATATATAATAAGTATAAATGAAGAGGGCAGATTCAGATCCAAACCGTAAAATATATAATCAGTAGCAGAATCATCACGCAGGGAAAGAAAAAGTGGGTGAAGAGGAGAATACCTCGCTATTGAATCTCCTCTCTGTCCCACCGTCTCTCTTGCTTGTAGATCATCACCGCGTCTGTCTCTCCCTCCCACGCACAGATATGTCATCGTCTCCTCTGCTAAATCAGTCTCACCGCCTCGCACCACGACACATCCGCTATCTCCCTCCATCTCCTTCGCATCATCTCTGTCACACTACTCTCCTCTCTCCGCATCGTTTGTTCTACACCAGCGTCGTCGTGTTCCTCCTCTGTCTCGCCACTCGTGCTCGCATCGATCTACTCTATCTCTCTTTGCCGCACCTCTTACAGTCCACGATCGTGGCGACGCCACTGCCAACTAGGTATTGCTTCGCCCCTATTCCTCCTCCTCATCTGTCGCTTGCAGGTAGGAGAAGTGAGGTGTTAGGGTTTTGATGAGAGGAGGTGGGAGAAAGGAAATATTCGCGATTCAGGGAAAAAGAATTTGGTTTTTTTTAAAATACTCGGATCCGCCGCTACATGTTATTTAACCGCCGCTACTTTGATAAAAACAAGGTGGTTGAGCAGAACCGCCGTGGTAACCACTGGGCACTTCAAGCGGTGGCAGTTCTCATGTAACCGCCGCGATGTATCTACCACTATTTACTCCATTTCTTGTAGTGTATAACTTCACCTTTCTCCCTTAGCAGTGCAAATAGGTCCCAACATATTGTGAAGTAACATGGGAGCTAGTTCCATACCAAAGGAGATGGCTATCAATATATCATATAGGATTCAATTACATTTTTTTTGAAGAGGCAAAGATTGATTTTATTAACCACAATGAAATGCACTATACAAGAGTACAAGATATGCTCAAGTATAGAGCCACTCTAGAACTGCTACAAGGCCAAGATTAATCGAATACACATGATGGTGTCAACACCCAATCATCCTTTGCATCACCACTTACTCCTATTGCCATGAGGCTTATGCAGGAAACGCATTATGCATGAAGCTTGTGTGCCTATCAATTACATCAATATTAAGTGCATATATAGGAATCTTGTGATAACAAAAATCAGAATCTTTTCCACAGTCCAAGCTGCCAGAATAAGTTCAAGTTGTTGACCACCTGCCATAGAACTACATCCAGAAATAGAGGCATACTAAAGCTCTGCATATTATTAAGTCCTTTACAAAACGATTAATGCCCAATCCTCCTAAAAAATCAACAAGGCTGACATCTAGTTCCTAAATTCTCCAAACATAACGTAATCAATTCAAATGAAAAGGAAACATTTAATATCACAATAACCTAAAAACCATTAAACTGACATATTTCACATAAATTGATTTGATTACAGCTACAAAAAAAATTAACAGCGAGAAGAAGAAGAGGTACCTTGAGGCCAAGTAGTTTGATGGGAGGTGTTTGACCAGGTAGGATGCATTCAGGACCAGTTGCTTTCACTATAGCCTCCTCACCCAACCCACCCTCTTCTAAAACTTGTCAGTAAAGTGCACGTTTTCTCTTCACAGACTCCTGTTAACATTTGTGAACATCTATATAGACATAATATTTTCAACTGACCTACCAGCTTCTCACATAAGTACAACACAGTCATCAAATCAAATAAGAAAAAAACAGTAAAGAAAGTAATTGAAATTATTATAAGAAATGAGATATTACATGATCCCAAATTAAAGTGATTTCCTCAGGGTATCGATCCTTCAGTCTCTCGACATCCGCAATAGAATCCAAACGTTGCAAAGGGTTGAATCCAGTGGCGAACCTAGACGTCATGCAGAATCCAAGCGAACCCCATTTCAGAAAATTGCATGGAATCTCCGGTTAATCCTGGACACAACATAAAGACATCTCAAATCAAAGCAAAATTAGCCAATCCTCGAGGATTCAAGTTTGATGTGCCAAAATCAAAAGGTCAGAAAGCAAATCCAAATTTTATTAACAATAAAAAAAAGCATATAAAACATAGAAGAAAAACGAACAGTATTTCACCCCCACCGCGGCCTGGATTGCACAGAAGAAGAAGAAGAATTGCAGATTGAAGAGAGAAACGAATAGTATTAATAGAACTCGAGTACCTGCTCTCTATTCCACCACCTCCAACTCGAACTCGAGTTCTGATCCCACACTTGACAATCCTCCGCAGCTTCTAGTGGTTCAAACCCCTTCGCCCCGAGAAGCTGTTACAGGCGAAGCTCAACGAAGCACTGTGCCTCGCCAAAGGCCACAAACCTCGCACAGGTTTCGTTTTTCTCCTTGTTCAAAACCCTTCCCTCAAAGGCCACAAACCTCTACCGAACCCTTCTTGCTCTTCTTGTTCTCTGCCAAACCCTCAACGGCAGTGCCAGGCCAGATATGCGGCAAACCACAAAACCACTTTCCTTCCCCGAGCCCCTCCCACCTAGCTAGATCTGCGGCAGATCCAGGACGTTCATGGCGACAGTGTTGCAGAGAAAAGGAAAGAAAAAGGAAGAAAAAGGCTAGATCCTGATCTGGTTATTGAAGAGAGATGGAAAAAGAGGAGGATCGACGGTCCAGGAGGAAGAAGAAGGAAGAGTTGAAGGAAAATAGGGGAGGAGTTAGGGTCGACGGTTCAGGAGAAAGAAGAAGGCATCGCGTTGAGAAAATCGTCGTGTGGGTCGAAATGTATCGCGTTCATTTTAGATCTGCTCATGTTGTTATTGTGTTTATAAATTTTTTTTTTCAACAAATCGGTAGCGCTTTTGTTAGAAAGCGCTAGCAAATATGGGTCATAAAGATAACGCTTATTGTAGAAAGCGCTAGCAATTGTTAAAGTAAACAAATTAGTAGCGCTTAATGGAAGAAGCACTAGCTATTAAGCAGACCTTTAGTAGCGCTTTTCTAGATAAATGCTAGTGAAAGTTTTTCTGCATTTTTAGCTAGCGCTTTAGTGGTAAGCGTTATTTAAAGTGGCACCATATTTTATAAAATCTGGTGTAGTGTAAACATAATACCAGGACGACTAGCAGTGACATAGAGAAGAGATCCTATTATACCTCTATACTTAATTTGACCAATTTACCACCTTCATCTTTGTCAAGATAGCATGAGGTACTCATTGGAGTTGAGATTTCTTTTGCATTGCTCATTCCAAATTTCTTAAGCAAATCCTTGCAATATTTGGATTGATTGATGAATATTCTTTCATTTGTTTGTTTGATTTGAAGTCCAAGGAAGTAATTAAGCTCTCCCATCATTGACATTTCAAATTCACTTTGTATGATATCAAAAAATTCCTTACACAAGGATTCATTAGTAGCACCAAATATTATCTCATCGACATAAATTTGAACAAGTAAAATGTCATGCTTCTTATGCTTGATGAAAAGAATAGTATCAACTTTTCCTCTTTCAAAACCTTTTTCAAGTAAGTATTTGCTCAACCTATCATACCAAGTTCTAGGAGCTTGTTTTAAACCATACAAAGCTTTTTTCAATTTAAAAACATGATTTGGAAATTCAAAATTTTCAAAACCAGGAAGTTGATCAACAAATACTTCTTCTTGAATATAACCATTTGGAAAAGCACTCTTCACATCCATTTGAAAAATTTTAAAATCCATGACACGTGCAAATGCAAGAAGCATACGAATGGCTTCTAATCTAGCCACGGGCGCATAAGTTTCATCAAAATCTATGCCCTCTTGTTGATTGTAGCCATTTGCAACAAGTCTAGCTTTGTTTCTAACAATAATGCCATTTTCATCAAGCTTGTTACGAAAGACCCATTTGGTTCCGATGACTATATAATCTTTAGGTTTGGGAACTAGCTCCCAAACATTGTTTCTTTCAAATTGATTTAATTCCTCTTGCATAGCAAGGGTCCAATGTTCATCAATAATGGCTTCATTGATGTTCTTTGGTTCAACTTGAGAAACAAAAGCCATGAAAAGAAATGCATGATTAAGAGAGTTTTTAGTTGTTACCCCTTTAGAGATATCACCAATTATATTGTCAAATGGATGATGTTTTGAGACTCTCCATTCTTTTGATAGATTTGAATAAGGGGATTCCTTAGAAGATTGTGGCAAAGGATTTTTATCTTCATTTTTGGACTCATTTGAGTCTTCTAAGTGACTATTTCCCAACATTTCTGCAAGATCATCAACACTATCTTCTACCAAAGATTTGGGATTAGACTCATCAAAGGTAACATGCACAGATTCTTCAATGGTCAAAGTTTGCCTATTATAAATTCGAAAATTTTACTAGAGGTGGAATATCTAAGAAATATACCTTCATCAACTTTGACATCAAATTTGCCAAGGTTATTCTTACCATTGTTTAGGATAAAACACTTGCATCCGAAAACGTGAAGGTGGGAAATGTTGGGCTTCCTTCCTTTGTAGAGTTCATAAGGTGTTTGTTTAAGGATAGGCCTTATAAGAACTCTATTCATCACATAGCAAGCGGTGCTCACGACGTCTGCCCAAAAGTACTTAGGAAAGTTAGTCTCATTGAGCATCATCCTCGCTAGCTCTTCAAGAAACCAATTTTTCTTTTCAATTACTCCATTTTGTTGCGGTGTCCTTGGAGCAAAAAAGTTGTGATCAACTCCATTTTCAGTGCAAAATGCTACAAATGCTTCATTATGAAATTCCCCACCATGATCACATCGGATGGAAGCAATGTTAAGTCCCTTCTCATTTTGTATAACCTTTGCAAGTTTTTGAAAAGCATTAAAAGCATCATTTTTTTTGTGAAATAAATAAAGTCCATGTATAGCGAGAATAGTCATCCACAATAACAAGAGCATAGTAATTGCTACCAAAGCTCATGGTTCTAGAAGGGCCAAATAAATCCATATGTAAAAGTTGTAAAGGCCTGTTTGTAGAAACAATATTTTTAGATTTGAAAGAGGCCTTTACTTGTTTTCCCTTTTGACATGCATCACAAAGTTTATCTTTTTCAAAACGAATCCTTGGCAAACCAATTACTAAGTCTTTACGAACCAATTTATTAAGATGATCCATGTGAATATGAGTCATTCATCTATGCCATAGCCAAGATTCATCCTCTTTACTAAAAAGACAACATGCATCATTTGAAGATAGTTCATCTAAATTAACCATATAGATATTTCAAATTCTAGATCCAACAAAAACAATACTTTTATTAAGAGAATTTATGACCGTGCATTTTGAAGAATCAAATACAACATTATTGCCTTTGTCACAAAGTTGACTAATACTTAACAAGTTATGTTTCAAACCTTCCACATATAAGACATTCTCTATAATGGGATTAGGACTCTTACCAATAGTACCAATCCCAAGAATTTTACCTTTATTGTTATCACCATAACAAATGTAACCTTTGTTTTTGGGTTTCAAAAAGGAGAACTTGTTTTTGTCTCCTGTCATGTGCTTTGAACAGCCACTATCAAGATACCAATTTGAATCTTTGGCTTTCAAGCACACCGACAAAAATAAAATCAAGTTTTAACTTTTGGTACCCAAGCTATCTTGGGTCCAGGTGAGTTAGTTTTGGGCAAGGTGCCCTTTGGAAACCACATCTTTTTACCAATCACATTATGGTTTTTCCTAATATTGCAAATGGAAGCAGTGTGACCTTTTCTATCACAGTGAAAACATTTAATGAAAGGACTACTTGAAGGTTTGTTGTGATTGAAGAGTTTGAAAGATTTTTCATGAATTTTTGGATGATAACCTAAACCAACTTTTCCAAAAGTACATTTTTGGTTTCCCAAAATAATGCTTAGATTATCTCTTCCCATGGTAAATTTTGCAAGAGTGTTATTTAAATCCTCAACCATACTTTTCAAAACTCTATACTCATTGCATTTTAAAACTTCAACTTTTTTATTTTCACAAGATATGGGAGGAGAAGTTTCAATCACAACAACTTGTTTTTCTTTAAGAATCACCATCTCTTTGTTTAAAATTTCAATTTTTGATTTGAGAAAAGAGATGGTTTTCTTAGAAGAAAGAACAATTTTTCTAAGTCTAATCGTTTCATTATTAAATTCTTCACAGGCAGCAAGTAATTCATCATAAGTTAAAGGAGGGTCAGAGTCATGAAAGTTTACCTCGTCTTCATCATGATTTGCCATTAGACTAAGGTGAACCTCTTCATTTTCAGATTCATCAGAAGAGTCCATATCATTATCATCCCAAGCAATGTAAGCTCTTCTTCCCTTCGACTCCTTTGGTGGTTTCTTTTCCAATTTCTTATTCCTCTTTTGGTTTTGAGGACAATCGGGTTTTATGTGACCTTTCTTTCCACACTTGTAGCAGGTAGGATTAAAAGAAGTTGTTTCATCATTTTTCTTTTGAGAGCTTGGGAACTTACCTTTGTTTCTCAGTTTCATGAACCTCTTGAATTTATGAACCATTGGACTCAAGTTTTCGTCATTATTTTCATCTTCAAGGAAATCACACTCGTCATCGTCAGTTTCCTCAATGCTTGCTTTGAGGGCGAGCACTTTCTTTTCCTTATCAGCTTTTTCGCTTTCCATGAGACGATTTAGTTCAAGTTCATGTTCCTGCAATTTTCCAAATAAAGTGGCCAAGGTCATAGAAGATAAGGCTCAAGATTCAGCTATACCAGTGACCTTGGGTTTCCAAATCCTGTTTAGACATCTAAGAATTTTGTTAATCAAATCTTCATTAGTAAAGGATTTCCCAAGAGTTCTGAGATGATTTATTATATGGCTAAATCATTTTTGCATATCTTGTATGTTTTCACCGGTTTTCATCCTAAATAACTCATACTCATGGGTTATTGTGTTCATTCGATCCCTCTTGACCTCGGTAGTACCTTCATAGGTCACTTGGAGAGTGTTCCACATTTCCTTAGCGGGATGGCAATTTGAGACCCTATAGAACTCATCGTAACTTAAAGCAAAGGTGATGATGTTTTTGGCTTTTAAATTGTATTGGACCTTTTTCTTTTCCTCATCGGTCTAAAGGGTTCTTGGTTTGTTCACCATCTCATTATTGACTGAATGAGTGGGAACAAACAGATCGTTTTCCACTGTATCCCAAACATCAAGGTTTACAGCTTCAAGGAAAATTTTCATTCTTTCCTTCCAATAACCATACCCTGCACCGTTGAAAGATGGGGGTCTGTTCATGGAATGTCCCTCATTACAAAAACTGTTTGAAGTCATCATCTTGAGACAGTCTGGTCCTATAAACAAGAGCCTAGCTCTGATGCCACTTGTTGCCAAGTGACTCCAAACACAAGAGGGGGTGAATTGTGTGTGAACGGTGCTTTTAAAAAACTTTTGAAAAATAAGCGCTAAAAATGAGTTGTTGAAATATTAATGCGAAATCGATAAATGACTTGAAGAATAAATTGCAAAAGAGTTAAAAATAAAGTAAATAGTAAAATATAAATAACAATAAAATAAAGTGCAAAAATTTAAATGACTAAAAAATAAAGAGACAAGGAGTAAAAGAGCACACAGCAAATTATACAGGTTCGGCCACCAAACACCCTTCTGGCCTACGTCATGTCCCCAATGGAAAGCACTATGGGATTTTCACTAAGACACTAGCTTTTAAATCAGGTTCATATAGAAACCTTTACAACTCTAAATCAGAGTAACAAGTTCAAGAGATATCACCTCTCTATGAACCACTTGGGATTCCTACCAATAATAATCAGAAAAATTGTCAAGAAGAGATACACTTAAAAGTGTAGATAAAAACAAATTGAAGCACAAATATTACAACTCAAACTATGTAGAGTAAAAAGCTCTCAATAAAAATAAGCAAGTGAATGCGAATGAGAAAAATTATTTATGCAAATTTTCAGCACAAAAAAAAATATTCCTTGAGTTTGTTATGCAGTGGCGGATCCAGAAATTTTCTTTCGTGGGGGCAATAAATAGTTTATAATGTTTTCATCTAAAAAAAAATATTATAAACTTTTACAAAATACATAATTTTTATGACAAAAAACCTAAAATATCTAAACTTTTACATATTACAAAATCCTCTACGCATTTTCGTGATTTGAAAATGTTATATGATATTTTCATTGTCAATACCATAAAAAAATATCTCTATGTATATAACAACACAACCATTAAAACATTTTTTTTCGAAAATAAAATAAAATTAACCTTTCATCCCTTATGTGCTCTTCCCAGGTATCACTATTTATATCTTAGTCTAATGGCATTTATAAAAAATCATCAAGTAATTGTTTCTGCTCTTCGAGTTTCTTATTCTCTTTCTCTGTCCTAAACGGTGTTTCTTTTTTGAAATCTAATGTGTTTTATCATTGTATGAGTTTAGTGTTAGAGAATGGTAAAAATTAGAAGAATAAAGAGATGAAATTAGTACCAATTTATTCTCTCTTTTATTTCTTATACTAACTTTCTTCACCTATTTAAAATAACGTCTTTTGGGGCAACACCTAATTTTTTTATGAGGGCAAAACAAAAATTATTAAGCATATTCAACGAAAAAATAATTATTTCGTGGGGGCAATTGCCCCCAAACCGATCAAAGTGGATCCGCCACTATGTGTCTGTTGTGTGTTCAAACCTGGATTCCCTGCAGTAGGGATCCACGAAGTTTCACGTAGTCGCATCTACACCATTGCTTTGCCCCCAACCCCAACTCTCAACCCTTGAATAATTTTTGTTCAAAAAAATGAGAAAAAAACAAGTTAGAGAGAGATAGAAATGGGTAAATGCAGGGAATCCTATTCCGTGTATATAGATAGTGAGTCTGAGAAAACAACATCACATAGTACGTACGCTCCTTTCATTAATTAAAACCATAGTTGTCAAAACCGGACCGGACTGGCCGGTCCGACCGGTTGAACCGAGAACCGGACTCCTGTCTGATCCGATTGAACCTCAAAACCGGATTACACAAGAACTGACATAAAAACCGGAAAACCGGTAAAAAATCGGTCAAAACTGGGCAAAATTGGGAACCGGGTGGTTTAAAAAAATTAATTTTTAATTTTTAAAAAAAATGGTAAATGAAATTATTTTTTACACATAAGAGATTTTTTATCCATTTTTTTCATGTCGATGGATTAAATTAAATATTATAATAAAATTTAAAATTAATTTATATATTAATATTATTATGAGAGTACTTACATTACAGTATTTGTGATTATTGAATATTAGAATGTTATTATAACATATTTGTTTTAGTTTAATATCTAATTTTTGCATGTTATATGTTGACTTATAACATTTTAAGGGGAGTTTAATTTTTATGTCGTGATGTTATGAATATTATGTTATTTTTTGTTTATTAGCGCTTTATATGTTATATTAAAAATTTTAAAAATATAATTTAATTCATTTCCGGTCCGACCTTTGAACCTTGAACCCGTGCTTACATCGGTTCAGTGTCCGGTCCGGTTTTGATAACCTTGATTAAAACCAACATTGAAAGTATCGCTTGGTACTCTGAGGGAAACGGATTTCCTGCAGTCAGGATATCCCTGAATTCACACATTCAGCTGCTCAAGACCGTCCGATCATCATCTAATGGTTTCGATTTAAAGCATGGTAATCGGTATTAAAAATATTCAAAAATGCTCTCTCAAAATCTGCACCATCCGTACTCTGAGGCATGCATGAATCACGTTATTCTTTTTTTTGTTTTGATCAATTCACGTTACACTATTTGGGTCAAAGATGCAAAAAGAAAATAAAAAAAAATAAGATAAGCATTGGAAAATTATGACACGCTCCTGTTATTATAGCAAACAATTATTATTATAATAAAAAGAATGATTGATGTAAAAAGAACAGAACTGCTTTAAAAGAAAAGAGAGAAGGATAGAGAGAGAAGGATAGAGATAGAAACGGGCAAATGAAGGGAATCCTATTCCGACTGAGTATGAGAGGAGCATTCAATTCTTAATATTTTATTCAAAAGTTGGTGTCAAAAAATATTTTATTCAAAGGTAATTGTAAGTACTCGTTAAATGTATGGAAATAATTGTGGGCTTTCTAACTTAAAGAAACATATTATATTATATTATTATAATAAAAAGAATGATTGATGCAAAAGGAACAGAATCAAAGAAAGCGAGAGAGAGATAGAAAGCGGGTAAATCTTTGGGAATCGTATTCCGAGTGAGTATGAGAGGAGCATTCAATTCTTAATATTTTATTCAAAGGTTGTTGTCAAAAAATATTTTATTCAAAGGTAATTGTAAGTACTCGTGAAAGGTATGAAAATAATTGTGGGCTTTCTAACTTAAAGAAACATATTATATTATATTATTATAATAAAAAGAATGATTGAGGTAAAAGGAACAGAATCGAAAGAAGCGAGAGAGATAGAAAGCGGGTAAATGCTTTGGGAATCGTATTAGAGTGAGTATGAGAGGAGCATTCAATTCTTAATATTTTATTCAAAGGTTGGTGTCAAAAAATATTTTATTCAAAGGTAATTGTAAGTACTCGTGAAAGGTATGGAAATAATTGTGGGCTTTCTAACTTAAAGAAACATATTATATTATATTATATTATTATAATAAAAAGAATGATTGATGTAAAAGGAACAGAAACGAAAGAAACGAGAGAGAGATAGAAACGGGTAAATGTTGATGTGACAACCACCCTAAAAATTCAATGGAGCCGCCACCTATGTTTATTAAGGAAAAACAATAAGAAAAACCCTTTTATGAAAATAATTTGAAAAATGGTCTTCGAAACAAATTTGGGTTCGAGAGTTGGTTACGTATAAGGAAGGTGTTAGCACCCTTACGACGCTCGTTTAGAAACGGTACCCTTTTAATTGTTTGTAAAAAAAAATGTTTGCCTTTAAAGAATTAATTCCCTTATCGAAATTTATTTATTTATTTATTTTTGGAGAAATGATGGATGAAGTCACAAAATAATCGAATCGTACGAGTGGTATTTCGTGGGCTTTTAACCATGATTATGCTTGCGTCAAAAATGGGTCAATCATTCGAAAAGGGTTTGAAGTGGGCAAAAAGCCCAATTTGCATTTAATCTCAATAAAATTCCCATTTTTAGTAAAAATGGGTCAAAAGCCTAATATTGCATGAAAATCAATTTAGAAGCCCAATTTAATTTTATTGATTGCAAATGAACTATTAGGCCCAAACCCTTAATGAAAAAGGTTATTTTCTTACGGAAAAGGTACTGCCCTTTTTTTTACACTTATTTATTTTCTTAAATAAATGTAATTACATGTTTAAATCCTATAATATTAACTATAAACATAAGTAACCAATTCACCTAACTGAGAACCCTAAATCTAAAGTGATCCTTCTTTCCATTTTCCAATAATGAATAAGAAAAGTTTAATTATTCCAGATTTCAATTAAAAAACATTTTATTTACAAATACAGATTGGAAGTAATAAAAAAAGAATTAATTAGTGAATACTTTCTGGAACCCCAATTTATCCAGGAACCCTAATCCTAAATCGCGGCCGTAACGAGGAAACAATCAGAAGAGAATTAAGAACAATTATAGAAGAAGGAATCACAAAACATAAAATGTAGATGAAGAAGAAGGCAGTCATAATAATAATCAATGTTCAATCCATCATAGAAAAATGGCGAAAAAGAGAAAGAAAGAACCTGGGTTAACAGCTTTGACCCAGAGAATTACAAGGTAATAGTCAGAAAAATAAAACCTAAGGCTAAAGTGTTTTCTTTTTCTCTCTTTGTGGGTGACCTCACTTGGTAAGGAAAGCCGCAGCCTCCTTCCTCTGCTTCTACTTCTTTTTCATTCATCTTCTTTCTCTTGCTCTCGGTTCTTCTCCCCCCCCCCGTTTTTGCTCTCTAGGGTTCGGCTTTTATAGCCTTCAATCCTTTGTTCTCTGCAAAAATAAATGATACGAATCAAATTCACAAACCAAATAAAAACAAAATCTTTAAATAAAATTAGGAAAGGAAAGAGAATCCTCTTTTGTTGATTTAAAGCTGGATCTGCATGATCTTCTCCTTTTCTCGCACGAAAATCTTGAAGATCTCGACCGAATCATGCGGAATGGATGTGATTTAGTTCGGATTTGGTGGAGAAAAAAGGAAGGAGAGGATTGAAGGGAAGGAGGTGTCGCGGCTAGGGTTTTAGTGGTAGAGGATGAAGGAATTAGGGTGAGGTTTTGGTTAGGGTTTAGTTGGAAGAAGAAAGAAAAAGAGGGAGAGGTGGAGCTTGGCCACCGCGGCCTAGGGTTTGACTGGAGAGGTAGGAAGAAGAGAGAAAGAGATAGGAATAAGAGAGGGAGAATGGAGGGTGTAGGCCGAGAATGAGAGAAACAGAGAGAGCGGAAATGATGGAGAGGAATGAGGGTAGAGTCACAAATCTACCCGCCCATCGGCTCGGGCTTTATAAGTAGGGCCAAAGCCCTGGGTGAAATTCGGGCTCGTAATTTAGAGCCCACCGACCTACCTTGGCAAGAGCTTTTGGCTCCGGATTAAAAAAAAACAGCAACACGATACAAGAATACAAATTCGCTTTGACTAAAAAAAGCAATACAAATTCTCGCAATACAAAGAATTCGCAATACAAGAATACAACAATACAGATTCTGCACTCGCACTACTGACAAGCAATACAAACAAGAACACAAATTACTCTGCAATACAAGAATACAACAAGAATAAATTCTGCAATACAGAAATACAGATTCTGCAACAGCAACACAAATTCTGCAATACAGCAAGCAATACAGATTCTGCAATACAAACAACACAAATTCTGCAACCATCCACTTTGAAACAGCAATACAAATTCTGTTTGTGCAGTGTTTAAACAAAACAACTATAAAATAAAACAACCATCCATTGTACAGCCAACATAAATTTTGTTTTTTGGTACATAACGTAACTTTTATCAAAGGCCAACATAAATTAAAAATCACAGCTAGTTTTTTTTTTTTAATAAATACGGGCCGCCCGCGGCCCGGTCGGGTTAGCCCGGTACGGACTCGGGCTTTATCGGGCCGGGCCAAAAGGGCCCATTTTTATTCGGGCTCAAAATATGCTACCCAAGCCCTATCATTTATCGGGCTAGCCCGGCCCGGCCCGGTCGGGCCGGCCCATTTTGCCGGCTCTAAATGAGGGGATGGTGGCTGACTTAGGGTTTTGAAGAGGGGAGAAAAGAGAAGAAAAATGGAAGGGAAAGAAAGAAGAAGAATGAGGGAGAGAGGGAGGAAGTTGCGGCACAAATGGAGGAGCGGATCGTGGGAGAGAAAGAGAGAATGAGGGTTTGGGGGAGAGGCTGGAGCGGCGCTGGGGGAAAGGAATGAGAGGATCAGTGAAAAATTGGGATTTTAGGGTTAGTGGTTTTAGATCACATGGGCCAAGGTGATGGTTTGGGCTAAGGCACTGGTGACCCAGGGGGCGCGCGTAAGGGAAATGGGGGTGCGGGTAGTGGCATAAGAGTGAGGCTGGTAGGGGCGTGGGAGGGCTGCAGACAGAAAAGGTGGGGGGTGCGCAAAGTAGATAGTGAGAGACAGAGCGTTTGGCTGGGCTGAGTGCCTGAAATGGGTGCAGTTTGCTAGTGGCACCCCCAGTTTCATCATTTTGTACCCCTCTTTCCTTTTTATTCATTTTTCTTCCATTTTTTTCTTTTTTTTTTCTTTTCTTTCTTTTTAATTATTGAGACCAAGATATCATTATTATTACTAATTTAATAAGTAAGAAAAACTAATCAAATAAAATAAATAAATAAAGCCCGAACAAAATTAGGGTACTACAGCTGCCGCTCCTTAATTATATTTTACTCGAAGGTCTTCGTGCATTCGTTGTAAAAGATAATTAAGGATAAATGACTCTAATTTTGTCCGAAACAAGTGGTTTGAGATTGCAGGATTGGTTCCCGACTTTGGTGGGAGATTCTAGGGTCGGTATCCTAATGAATTCCCAGTAAGGCATAGGTATGACTATGATTCCTTACAAAATTGGCGGGAGATTCCAGGTTCAGTTTTCTGGCGAATTCCTAGTCAGGCATAGGTCTGGCTCCTAACCCTCACAACCTTGGTATTGATTACTTCCCTAATTAGGGTAAGTCTGGGGTGCGAGCTTCTTCATCACTCGACACAAGTTTGGGTCAGATTCCCAACAAGGGTAAGTCAGGTTTTTAACTCTTGCTAAAAGGTACGGATTAACTGCCTTACTTTAAGGAATGTCTGTGATATGAGTTTCTCTGTCACTCAATATAGGTTGGGGTCAGATTCCCGACAAGGTATAGGTCAGATTCCTAACTCTTGCTAAAAGGTACGGATTGATTTCCATAATTGAGGAAGATCCGAGACGCGGGTCAGGTTCCCGACTAAAGGCTTGGGTCAGATTCCCAAGGTGGTGGGTCAGATTCCCAGCAAGGTGTAGGTCAAGTTCCTAACTTTTGCTAAAAGGTACGGATCAATTTCCGTAATTGAGGAAGATCCGAGATGCAGATCAGGTTCCCGACTAAAAGCTTGGGTCAGATTCCCAAGGTGGTGGGTCAGATTCCCAACAAGGTGTAGGACAGGTTCCTAACTCTTGCTAAAAGGTACGGATCAGCTACCCTATTTTAGGAAGGTCCGCGTTATGAGTTTCTCTATCACTCAATATTGGTTCAGGTCAGATTCCCGATAAGATGTGGGTCAGAATCCTAAATCTTGCTAAAGCACGGACTAGTTTCCCTATCGCAGGCGAACGTCCAGGGTACGAGCTTCTCCGTCACTCGACACAGGTTTGGGTCAGATTTCCGACAAGGTATATGTCAGATTCCTAACTCTTGCTAAAAGGTACGGATTGATTTCCATAATTAAGGAAGATCCGAGATGCAGGTCAGGTTCCCGACTAGAAGCTTGGGTCAGATTCCCAAGGTGGTGGGTCAGATTCCCAATAAGGTGTAGGACGGGTTCCTAACTCTTGCTAATAAGTGGATTGGGTAGGTTGAGTACTAGTTCTTACTGAGTAACAACAGACCAACTGTATGCAAGGGTTGATGGACCCGAAAAACTTTGATGATCATGTAATATGCAATGAATGGTATGTCATGCATGAGTGTTGCTTTTGCTTTTGGAGCAAGGATTTTTTTTTTAAGGCGGGCGGTGGACCCAAAAGTATTGATGATTATGCAAGATGCAATGAATGACATGCATGAGCAATGTTTTGTTTTGAAAGAATGATTCTTTTTTTTATTTCCCTGAATTCCTTTTGAGGATGCTGTCCCTAGACTCGTGGGATGATAACTTTCTGTCGGATTGCTTGTCCGAATGGTTGACTTTGTACTGCACCAGGTTTGCATATTTGCCCCTTGATAAATCATTTGATGGATCCTCAAATTTTCAGCTTCATGCTTTGAATGCCCTTGGGAGGATTAGATTAACAACTTTGATCCATAGAGACTTTTCAATGTCCCTTTGGCCTTCGTCCAGCTATGTGAGGAAGGATCTATGTAGAGACGCGGATCACCTTGTGAAATCTTGAATGCGAAGCTTATAGACGATGGGCACAGCTTTTGCCCCCAGCTTGTTGGTTTATGTTTAGATCTTGTGAGGTCCAATCTGGGTTGACATGTTTGTAAATTTGACCTTAACTTTTGCCTAGGCCGCTTTTTGCGAGTTTTCAACCTAGCGGGTCGCTCTAACTTCTGCCTAGACCGCCCTTTCAGGTTTTCAGCCTAGCAAGCATTTTATTTTATATTCTTTTTTTTTGGTAAAGCAACTACACCGAGGAGTTTATATGGATTTCCTCTTTCAGAAATGAAGTTTTGAGAAAATATGAGCAATTTGACTTTGATCAGAATGGACTTTATTAGGGTTGTAACGTGGCCAAGGGTTAAGGGCTATGAAAGAAAGGATATTTCAGGCTCAAAAAGTATTTAAGGATTTATGAAGACAAGGATCTTTAGTGCCAAGATGTACTTTGATGGTTGCTCGCACAATTGTCTTGTTTTGCTTTTGCATTTTTTATTCATTTTTTTCTTTGCAAGCATCTTGATACGTTGCATTTGATATTTGCTTGCTTGCTTGCTTGCTTTTTTCTTTTTTAACAGACAAAATTTAATGGACTATTGTGCTAGCCTTCAATGTATGAGTGATCCTTGTTTAGGGTACTTGAAAAAAAAATTTAGGCTCAAAAGGGGTAGCAAGGGATAAATATTTTTTATATTTTTTGGATAGAGAAAAACGGCCAAACTTCATCTCAAAATCTTATTGCTCAAATTTTCACAAAAATTAATTTTTGATAATTGTGCGTTTGTTTTACCATTTTATTTTATATTTTTCTTAACTACTTTTTTTTATCCCGGATTGACCATGTATTAAGAAGGGGAGTTGAAAATTTCAAATTGCATTTGCATTGATGTATTGAAAAGATGGGAACAAAGTGGGCCCTTTACAAGATATGCCCCAGGGCTTCGGGCAAAGTGTAAAAACAAATGAATGTTATTTAAATAGGGTTATTCCTTGAAGTTTTACCACTTGGTGTTGATCAGAGTTCAACAATTCTCAATGGAGTGGCCCACTGCCCCAGTGCATGCCGTGATGAGCATCATTTGTATCTTCTTCCCTCTCTTGACCTATACTGCGCAATGGCTGTTGAGCTTCGAGGTTGCCAATCCTTTCGCTTGTTATCCCGGCTTCCACTCTTTCTCCGACAACAACTAGGTCTGAGAAGCTTGAAGAGACATTTCCCATCATCAGATCATAGAAGGGTTGTTGAAGTGTGTCAGTGAACGTGATAACCATCTCTTTCTCAGATAGCAGAGGTTCCACTTGGGCTGCAATCCCTCTCTATCTTTGGGCATACTCTTTGAAGCTTTCATTGCCCCCTTTTACCATGGTTTGCAACTGGGAGCGGCCAGGAGCCATGTCCATATTATATTTATACTGTTTGATGAAAGCTTTAGCCAAATCATTCCATGAGTTGATTTTGCTCTGCTCTAACTGCATATACCAGCGTAAGGATGCCCCGGTAAGACTCTCTTGGAAGAAGTGGATTAGGAGCTTATCATTACTGGAGCAGGAGGCCATCTTCCGGTAGTACATGATGAGGTGGCTTTTTGGACAAGTTAAACATTCATACTTAGCGAACTCAGGAACTTTGAATTTTGGAGGAATTATCACGTCCAGGACCAAACATACTTCTGAAGCTTCGAACCCAATATGATTTGCCCCTTCAATTGCTTTCAGCCTATCTTCCACAATTTGAAGTCTCTCCTGATATGGTTCTCATCAATGGTCAATTTTGCACCCAAGTTCTGCAAGAGGTCCAATATCTTGTCCATCTTACCTTTGATTTGGTCGAGGTCTTCTCTCATCGCTTGCTGATTCTGTTCCAACAAGTCCATGAGTCTAGATTGGGCTCGAGTCTGGTAGGGATACAGGAAAAGCTTATTTGTATCTATTTTCTGTTGAGGGGAAAAAATGAGTTATGTTATGAGGATGCCATGATTATGCATGTCATGAATGTTTTTTTTAATGTACATTTTATACAAAATAATATGATGGATAATGGAGAAATATTTTTCTATTACATTTTTTTCAATATATTGCTTTTTCATGCAAATAGAATGTGATGGAAAAGAGAAAATATTCTTTTTTTAAAGGATTTCTGAAAAATAATGGAATTTAAATGGATGAAGATAAAAAATGGGTCAAGTGCCCCTTGTGAGGTAGACCGGTAATTCCTAAGACTTTAGGTTCTACGGCTTTGATCACATGGAAAACAAGACAGATAGAGTTTGCTCCTTTGGTGATATGGGTCGGTAGTTCCTTAGAACGGGTCTATGGTCCACATAAGTGTCTTTCCATTGGGTGGATTGAGGTACTAATCTAAAAAGGTTCCTAGAGCCAAAGGTCCCATTTTCGAATGTTACTGCCAATAATAGGTAAACTATTAACGGGAGTTTTTCTCAAATGGGGCCAAACTCTATGTGAGGCCTTCGCAAGGACCCAATTGGCCGTATGTCCAGCAGGTGCTCACTACACAGCCTCTTCTAACTTAAAGTTTTTTTTTTCTTTTTTAAACCCGGGTATAGGGTTCCACTCGTAGTGTGCAAAAAATGTGTTAAGTGAAGTGTGTGAAGGAGCAATTACCTAAAATACTACCCGCTGCAAAACAAATCAAAACATAATATTTACAAATGTCTTCTACCCTAGGGTTCAAATATACAAACATATGAGCAAAATATATATAATGAACAAATAGGAATAAAAAATAAGGGAAATAAATCATGTAAGGCAAACAAATCAATACAAACAATTTAGGGTCTAACTCTCTAAATACCCCAGTGGAGTCGCCAGCTATGACAACCACCCTAAAAATTCAATGGAGCCGCCACCTATGTTTATTAAGGAAAAACAATAAGAAAAACCCTTTTATGAAAATAATTTGAAAAAATGGTCTTCGAAACAAATTTGGGTTCGAGAGTTGGTTACGCATAAGGAAGGTGTCAGCACCCTTACGACGCCCGTTTAGAAATGGTACCCTTTTAATTGTTTGTAAAAAAAATTGTTTGCCTTTAAAGAATTAATTCCCTTATCGAAATTTATTTATTTATTTATTTTTGGAGAAATGATGGATGAAGTCACAAAATAACCGAATCGTACGAGTGGTATTTCGTGGGCTTTTAACCATGATTATGCTTGCGTCAAAAATGGGTCAATCATTCGAAAAGGATTTGAAGTGGGCCAAAAGCCCAATTTGCATTTAATGTCAATAAAATTCCCATTTTTAGTAAACATGGGTCAAAAGCCTAATATTGCATGAAAATCAATTTAGAAGTCCAATTTAATTTTATTGATTGCAAATGAACTATTAGGCCCAAACCTTTAATGAAAAGAGTGAACGTGAACACAAGAAGGGGTTAAATTGTGTCCAAAAACTTTTCGCAAACTTTACGTTAAAAGCACTAAGAATACAGATTTTTCAAAACTGTTCATTTATCGGACGCTGAGAAACTAACCGGATGCAGGAAATAAACCGTTTATGAAAATTTGTTTTATTGAGCAAGGTAAAGATAAATGTAAAGCAGTAAAGTAAGAGGCACAGAGATTTGTACTAGTTCACCACTAACAGGTAGCTACGTCTAGTCCCTTCGATCCTGAAGGATTTTTCACTATAATCAACTGATTACAATTTACCTCAAGAGTATTCTACTGTCACAAACTTGACAATACTCTCAACTTCTCAAAACAACTCAGTATGATCGAGCCTTTGAGGAACAAAGCCTTAACTAGGCCAAAAACAGTTTACAAAAGAGAATATACTTTTAAATACAATCAAAATAACTCTTACAGAGAGGATGAAAAGATTAAGCTCAAAACAAAGTAGCTTTCTAAAAGAAAGTATAAGACGCTGAGTTCAGTTCTTTGTAGACCAGAAACTTGGCACGAAACTTGATTGCTCACTTGAGTAATATTGCTTTCAGAATGAAGTTTCTTCACAGTTTTTGGCTCACTTCTTTAATGAATACCTTGGGGTATTTATAGGAGACTTCAGGGATATTACCGTTTGCAGTAAAAACATAGTTCCTTTTCCTTGAGTGAGGTAATTTGAAATGTAGTCCTTTTCTTCCTTTCCAGAGAATATTAGAGTAGTACATATTACCGTTTTCGTACTATCTGCTTTTTACAATTGCCTTGTACGATTTTGTCTTATGCTAAAGGTGTCACCTTTGCTTCCTCGTACATCAAAATGAGCGCACAAAATCAAATTCGAATTCCATTCCAGAACATTCTGAGGTTAAGAGCAAAAACATGATCATCACGTGCTTCATTAAATAGATCAGATGCTCGCTTAGAACAGAGGACGGACGCTCGCAGCAATTGAGTATTCCACGTGTCAAAGAGTAACACTACCGGACACTCGCTGTTAGCAAGGCGCTGGAGTGAGTTCGGACGCTGACATCAGTGGAGTGTATTCAATTCTCTTGTAAATTTCTTCTCCTTTCTTGAGTGTTTTGTACATATATATGAAGCTTTGATACTTGTACACTCAAAGATATGTTAGAAGATAAATTGTTCTCTTGAAAATACTTTGTTATCATCAAAATTAATGAGGGTCTAAACTTCTCAATCGTTTAGGTTCCAACAATCTCCCCCTTTTTGATGATGACAAATATCCAAGGTTGATAAACAATTTAATTTCAAACTAATATCAAGGGTCTCCCCCTGAATTCAACAATTTGGATATATATGAACAATTCAGGTATTAAGGCAATTGTTGATAAACAAATTCATTTGAGTGATCGCAAAAATACGTAGATGTATCAGAGCATATATTTATTTAACAAAGTGAGATCGGATGCTGATTTCATTTTATCAAAATGATTTTCGTTGTACCAAAGTTATTGATTATTATCAGAGTACTGGATCAATGAATATCAAAGCATTATAGGTATTAGAGCAATAGATAACTAACACAAATGCTATATATGAAATACTATGCGTGATATTTTAGTTTCAGCGTATCCATTGGACTTTGAACATTTGACGGTGAATTAGTCAATCAGACTTTCACGTGTTCATCAAACCTTTCTTTTACTCCCCCTTTTGTCATCAGACAAAAAGAGTGTAAAGCACATCATAGTCAAAATAAGACTTAGAAAAATTTGAATATAAGTTAGATAGAGATATATAAACAGATAATCAGAGCAAAAGTGTATATATATATAAGAGTGCCAAAAAAAATACTTTATATCACACACAAAAAATAAATTCAAGGGTTTGGTGGAGGTGGTGGAGGAATGTTGAGACGTTCATATAGTAATTTCAGGGCATTCTCCAGCTGAGTAACTTTCAGGTTTGTGGCCTTCATTTCTTCAAACTCTGCTTTAGGAATAGTGACCATCTCAACTGCAGGAGTAGAAGTAGAAGTAGAAGGTCCAGCTTCTGATACTGGTGCAGGTTTCATCTTCTGATGCTCTGCTAGCACCCAATTAGATAGCTTCAGTCTCAATTCCTTCTTCTGTTGAGCTCTTTGAAAGAATGCATCATTTGGTATAAACCATTTGATGAGATTTCCAAGTTTTCTCTGCTCAAATTCTGCCTGAATTTTCCTTCTTTTCTTCACATCTTCTGGATACAGCAAATCCATAAAGATAATTTCTCTGTGCAGAAACACATCAGTAGTAAAAGCGTCAAAACTGTTTCCAGCATCTTCTACCCATACTCTTCTGATAAAGACGCACAGTGCTCCAAAAATGAAAGAGAGTCCTTCATTTTCTGCCAGGTATACTCTTCGCAGATTTTCCCTGTCATCTTCTTCAAGCATTAGGGGGACAAGACATGGCAACATGGCTTTGTCTTTCCAAGACTCAGACCATTGATTCCAGATAAATCCAATGTCAAAATGCTTAGTCACAACAGCCCATTGGACATATATCTCCATGCAGTCAAGAGGTCTGATCACTGAACACCTGAACGTATCATCAAAATATGCAGTTCCAAGATTGGTGTCAGTAACTTTTCTGATAGTGCCAACTGTAGGAATTGTGGCTTTCTCAGCATTGCAGCAATTTGAAGAGCCAGTTCTCCATTCATCTTCCTTCAGAGAACTGAGGTAAAACCTTCTGGCATGGTCCTTAGTGATCTTGGCAATCGGAAGCTCAGAGAATTCTTTAAGATTAAACTTCTTAGGAGCCTTCTCATACTCTTTGAGTCTGATCTTGCTGTATGGCAACTTGCCAGAAGCAGGTTCTTTCCTCTTCCCATGGATAGACCAAGGTAGCCACCTTTGTCTATCTGGAACAATCTTTACGGATACAGAAGAAGGATCTCTGAACTGTCTGATAACTTCAAGTTTCTTCATCTCATGACAGTGTGCCATGAAGACAGCTTCTTTATCTGTAATCCATCTTCCACACTCCTCCAGTGTGAGAGGTTTAATTTGAGGCAGGAACTTCGGAAGGTCAACAGAGAAAGGAATTGCCCTGCTACCAGGTTCCGGTCTTAATCTCCCTTTGAATGACATCTCAAAACGGTCTTCTCCATCCTTGAAGGCAATATTCATTGGAGAGGCAATCTCCAGTCTGACAACTCCAGAGGTGAAGGTTTTCAAGTGCTAAGTAGAAGGATGATTGTAGATGCTGTGGTATGACTCATACTTAACAAACCGAGGTTTGTTAATGCGCGAGACATTCTTCCTTCCACTGAAGTCTGTAGGTTTGTAGGTAAGGGTGAGCGAAGTGGGAGTGGTTTTGGTGATTGTATAGATTTTAGGTGTGTAGGGTTTGAATGGATTGATGGGAGGTACTTTGAATAATAGGTTGAAGGGATGAGAGTGAAGTTTGGAAATGTATGTAGTAATAGGAGATTTGTGGTTGGTCAAAGTTGAGTGTATTAGATGGTGTTTGCGTCGGTTTTGAGGGGATGAGGGTAGAGGTTTGTCGTAGGCTCATTCTGGTTTTCTTGGTTTGTGTTTGGGTTTGTGGTTGGGAAACAGACAATGGAGGTGCAGGAATAACATCATGAGAATCAAAAATAGATACTGACTCATCAACAGTAAAGTCAAGTACCTTTGAGTTAAGCTCAGAAGACTTAACCAACCTTCTCTTTGTTCCTCTAGAGGCAACAACGGTAGGAGGAGGAGGAGGGACTTGCTTCCCTTTACCGGACGCTGAAGCGTCTTTTTCAGCTATTGTCTTATTCTTCTTCTCCAAGATCTTTCTGATGGGAATTCTGTCCTCATCTTCTGGTTCCTCAACAGTAGGTGCAGGAGCCACCTTCTGTTTCATTCTTCTTGTCTCCCTTATAGGAGATTCAACAAGTCTCTTCACACCAGCCATTGAGCTTCTGGTGGTTTTCTTTTCAGCTTCTCCAACATTTGCAACAGTTTCTCCTTCTTGTTGCTCTAGTTTCACCTTCTTAATCATAGAACCAGTTATCAATTGCAATCTGACCAGACTGTTGACTCCAAAAACCTCAGGACGAACAACAGCACCAACACCAAAGTATTTATCTCTTTCATCTTTGTTTGTCGGATCAGCAAGCTTTCTCACAATACCATCTTTTATCATCATTATGGAAAGAAGAACTCCATAAGGGATAACCTTGACAATATTCTTTTTATCAACACTTTTCCTTGAGAAGACAAGAGCATTTACAAGATTATTGATAATCAACCTTGGCAGGTTGATTTTCTTTCCATCCATATAGTTTCTCATAATGAACTTTTGCTCATAGTTCACTATGTCGCTTGAACCAGCCTTTAGAATCACGCTCTTAGCAATGATTTTGTGCAATACTCTGTAGTGGCTTTTCAAATCTTTGGCAGTGGGAGTTATGTTCTTCTTCTTCAACTCACGATAGTTTTCGAACAAAGCTTCGTTGACGTTTTCCAAACCTCTGTAAGCGTCAACCTAGTTAGCATGGTAACTGATTCCTTCACAAGGGCACTTGATGGTCTGAGCGATAGAGTTTATGGTGAAACGTAACTTGAAACCAAGCGTTCCCCCAGAATTCCTTTATAGCATAGCTCAACACATCAACTGGTTCCCAGATAAAATAATTTTTCCAACCCAGTTTCTCCAAACCTTCTTCAAAATCAAAACCATAGAGCTTGAAGTTCTCAAAATCAATTCTGTTTTCATTCATAAGTTTTGCTTCTGAGAAGACATCGTATGCAGCAGTATATTGTCCAACCTTTCTATCGGCCATGGTAGCAGTTGCAGAGAAGGTAATGGAGGTTTTAGGGTTTGAAGTCACACAGAGAGAGAGAAAGAAAACAATTTTTGCAAGTAGAAACAGAGTGAAGTGATGGAGCGAAAAATGTGGAGTAGTGGGAAAGTTGATAGAAAATGGTACAGTCCTTTTTCAAAAACCGCTTCGCATTTCCAAAATAAATTAAATCAAAAAGAAAAGAAAATGAAGATTCTCCTTTTCATTAAATGAAGATGCCAAATGAAAAGTAAAATCAAGTAAAAAGATTTTATCGAAAAACATAAATAATCATGACTCAGTGAGATGTGATGAGACGCTTAAGTCCTTTACACGTGTGACACGTGTGTGTGCGCTCAGATGCACGCAACCGATTCACCAGACGCTGAGTTATGATGCACATGACGAATAAAATGCTTACACGTATACATGCTTATGTCATATCAGATGCTGAGATGATGCATATCATCTGACGTTGAGATTAATCATTCTTCTATAAGATGAAAATTTAAATTTCTTCTTATAAAATTGAATCTATCTTCACCAAGGGGTTTTGTAAATATGTCAGCCCACTGATGATCAGTGTCTACAAATTTTATTTCAATAATACCCTTCTGAACATAGTCTCTTATAAAATGATGCTTAATCTCAATGTGCTTGGCTCGTGAATGCAATATGGGATTTTTAGTAAGGCAGTTGCGTAAGTATTATCACAAAGATAGGAATGTTACTCTCTTTTATCGGATAATCTTCAAGTTGATATTTCATCCACGAAGTTGAGAGCTGCAACTTGTCAATGAAATATATTCAACCTACTTGTTGAGAGTGCAATCGTGCTTTGCCTTTTGCTTGACCAAGATACAAGATTTGCTCCAAGGAATTGGCCTCCACTTGTGCTTTTCTTTCAATTGATGCAGTAGCAAAGTCAGCATCACGAAACCTACTAACTTGTAATCTTTTGATTTCTTATACAAAGAAACCAAGATTAGTAGATCCTTGCAAATATCTAAAAATTCTTTTAACAAAGACTCAAGTGTGATTCTCTAGGATCCGATTGAAATCTATCACACGCATGTGATGTTGAACATAATATCGTGTCTCAAGTCGTAAGATAAAGTAGAGGTCCAATCATACCTCTGTACATCTTCTGATCTACCTTTTTATCAGTTTCATCTTTACCAAGAATGCACGTGGGATGCATAGGAGTGCACATAGGTTTGCAATCCACCATTTTGAATTTCTTTAGTAATTCCTTGATATATTTGCTTTGATGTATATAGATACCATCATTGCATTGTTTGATTTGAATTCCAAGAAAGAACTTTAGTTCACCCATCATGCTCATCTCGAATTCATCCTGCATTAGCTTAGAAAATTCTTTGCAAAGGCTTTCATTAGTAGCTACAAAAATAATGTCATCAACATATATTTGAACAATTATAAAGTGCTTGTTTGATGTTTTTCTAAAAAGAGTAGTGTCTACTAGACCTCTGGTAAAACCATTTTTCATAAAAAATGTATCAGTTTTTCATACCAAGCTCTGGGAGCTTGCTTAAGACCGTACAGGGCCTTTTTAAGCTTGAAGACATGTTCTGGAAATTCAATGTCTTCGAATCCAGGAGGTTATTTTACAAAGACTTCCTTAGTTATAAAACCATTCAAGAAAGCACTTTTCACATCCATTTGATAAAGAATTATATCATGGTGTGCAGCAAATGAAAGTAAAATGCGTATAGCTTCTAACCTTGCAACAGGTGCAAATGTTTCAGTAAAATCAATACCTTTTTCCTGTGAGTAACCTTGAGCAACCAATCTTGCCTTGTTTCTCACAACCTTTCCACCTTCATCAAGCTTGTTTCTAAATACCCATTTAGTACCAATAGCTTGCTTATCTTCTGGTAGAGTAACTAGCTTCCATACATCATTTCTTTGGAGCTGATTCAACTCTTCTTGCATGGCCAGAATCCAACCTTCATCTTCCAATGCTTGATCAATCGTTTTAGGTTCCATTTCTGAGAGTAGTGCCATATCTGCATGCTCTTTAAAAGAGGATCTGGTTCTTACTCTATCTTCAGGTTCTCCTATGATTTGATCTTTAGGATGATTGGTTTTGTACTTCCAGCTCTTTCTGGCTTCAGCTTCCGAAGATTCTTGTGTCTGGTTACCACCGGACGATGAAGATGTAGGTTCACTATTTGTAGTATCACCTATATTTAATTCTACAAATAATTCAACTAGCTCTGACATGGCTGTGTCAGGCTTCTTGTCATCAAATTTGACATGAATGGATTCTTCCACTGTCATAGTTTCTTTATTGTATATTCTAAAAGCTTTAGATCTTTCAGAATATCCCAAAAAGATTCCTTTGTCAGCTTTTGAATCAAACTTACTAAGCTGATCCTTAGTAATCAAAATATAACAAGTACAACCAAATGAATGAAAATATGATATGTTTGGTTTTCTTCCTTTCCACAGTTCATATGGAGTCTTCTTCAAAATAGGTCTAATAAGAATTCTATTTTGAATGTAACAAGTTGTGTTTATTGCTTCGCCAAAAATGTTTTGCAATTTTAGCTTCATTGATCATGGTCCTGGCCATTTCTTGGAGGGGCCTATTTTTCCTTTCTACAACACCATTTTGTTGAGGTGTTCTAGGAGAGGAGAAATTGTGGGAGATGCCATTATCATCACAAAATTTTTGAAAGCTTTCATTTTCAAATTCTCCCCCATGATCACTTCTAATGGATGAAATACAAATTCCTTTTTCATTTTGAACTGTTTTGCAGAATACAGTAAATACCTTATATGACTCATCTTTGTGAGCAAGGAATCTAACCCATGTCCATCTAGTAAAATCATCAACAATGACTAACCTATATTTCTTTTCAGTTAAAGAGGTTGTCCTTGTTGGACCAAAAAGATCAAGATGCAAAAGCTCAAGTGGTCTAGAGGTTGAAACAACATTTTTTGAATGAAAAGAAGTTTTAACTTGTTTTCCTCTTTGACATGCCTCACAGAGAGCATCAGATTGATACTTAAGATTTGGTAAGCCTCTGACAAGACTGTGCTTGTTTAATTTTGAGATTAATCTCAAATTGGCATGACCCAATCTCTTGTGCCAAATCCATTGTTCTTCATCAACAGACATGAGACACTTGACATCTTGTTTTGCAAGTTCAGAGAGATCAATTTTGTAAATATTTTGTTTCCTCTTAGCAGTGAAGAAAATAGAGCCGTCTTTCTTGCTTTTTACTAGACATCCAGTTTCTGTAAAGATGACTTCATAACCATTGTCACATAATTGACTTATGCTCAATAAGTTATGTTTAAGTCCTTCAACATAAAGTACATTATCAATAGAGGGAAGAGAGCCTTTACCAATGCGACCAATTCCAACTATTTTACCTTTCTGGTTTCCTCCGAAACCAACGAATCCAGCTTCTTTAGGCCTTTGTTCTTGGAACATATGCTTTTCTTCCGTCATGTGACGCGAGAATCCACTGTCTAAGTACCAAGATAGGTGTGTTGACTTTGTTGCTAAGCATGTCTGCAACATAGACTATCTTATCTTTAGGTACCCATATCTTTTTGGGTCCTTTCTTGTTAGTTCTTGAAGGAAGTTTATCCTTCACAGTTTTAAAAACAGTACATGCACTTTTCAAATGACCAGGTTTATTGCAGTAAGTACAATGCAAGCATTTACTATGATTATTGGATTTATCAGTTGTCATTTTACTGACACCCCAAATCATTGACGCTTGCTTGCTTCGAGTTACACTCTCTGCAAGAAACTTTTGAAATGCATATTCATAATCATTTGATTTGCATTTAAGGTTGCCTATAACTTTAGAGTTTTCTGCTTGAGAGCTCTCAGCTTCTGGTTGCTTGTTAGCGGCCGATCTTTGATTATCCATCGATGCTGATTTTCATTTTAAACACGGTTCTCTTTATTGAGTATAGATTTTTCTTTGTGTAAAGCTTGAAAGTCTTGTGATAATTTTGAAAATTTCTTTTTCAAATTCTTATACTCAACAGAGAGAGTGGCAGAGTCCTTAAGAAGATCATCAAATGCAAGTTGAAGTTCAGAGTAGGAATCATATACTATTACCTCTTCAACTTCTTCTTCGAGTCAAGATCGATTCGCCATGAGAGCGACATTTGCTTCTTCTTCATTATCTTCCTCAGATGAGGATAAGTCTAGATCTTCCCATGTAGCCATGAGGCTCTTCTTCTTTTTCTTGAAAGAACTTCTTGTGGGCTTCTCCTTAAGATTAGGACATTCAGACTTGAAATGTCCAGGCTTTTTACATTCATAGCAAATGACTTGAGCTTTCTCCTTGTCTTTGCTTTCCTTCTTGTCCTTAGTATCTTTCTTCTGAAACTTCCTCCTGAAGTTTCTCTTCTTCCACATTCTTTGTATCTTCCTGGATATAAACGCGAGTTCATCTTCTGATGTATCAACATCTCCTTACGAGCTTCATCTTCGATTCTTCTTCTTCACCAAGGGCTTTGGAAGAACTCGATTTAATGTGAGCGACTTTTCAAGCAAATAGACTTGCCTTTTTTGACAGGTTCTTCTTCGTTTAGCTCAAGTTCATGAGCTTTCAACGAACTCATAAGATCTTCAAGTCGTAGGACATTTAGATCTTTTGCTTCTTGAATAGTAGTGACCTTGGGTCTCCACTGCTTAGTCAAGCTTCTTAAGATCTTTCTAACATGGTCAGGTGTAGTGTAACTTTTTCGAAGGGCCTGTAACCCATGAACAAGTGTTTGGAATCTTCCAAACATAGTTTCAATGTTTTCACCATCTTCCATTTTGAACAACTCGTATTGGCGAACCAACATGCTAGCTTTGGTTTCTCTTACTTGGGCAGAGCCTCCGTAAGATAAAACAAGTGAGTCCCAGATTTCTTTGGCAGTATCACATTTGCCACATTTATCATATTCTTTTTCTGTCATAACACAGATAAGAATGAATCTAGCATTTTTATTGGTTTGATATCTCTTTTTCTGCTCATCATTCCAATCTTCTCTGGCTATAGCAACACCACGAGCATTAGTGGGAGGAATGTAACCACTTTGAACTATATCCCACAACTCAAGTTGTTGTGTCTCAAAGAAAGCTTTTATCTTATCTTTCCAGTAATCAAATTTTTCTCCATTGAATAGAGGAGGACGGTTCATATGACCACCTTCAGTAGACATGTTCACAGTATAGGAGCTTTTCTCTTAACACTGTTAAGTGCTCAACCAAGAGGCCGAGCTCTGGTACCAACTGAACGTGAACACAAGAAGGGGGTTGAATTGTGTTCAAAAACTTTTCGCAAACTTTACGTTAAAAGCACTAAGAATACAGATTTTTCAAAACTATTTGTTTATCAGGCGCTGAGAAACTAACCGGATACAGGAAATAAACCGTTTATGAAAACTTGTTTTACTGAGCAAGGTAAAGATAAATGTAAAGCAGTAAAGTAATAGGCACATAGATTTATACTAGTTCACCACCAACTGGTAGCTACGTCTAGTCCCTTCGATCCTGAAGGATTTTTCACTATAATCAACTGATTACAATTTACCTCAAGAGTATTCTACTATCACAAACTTGACAATACTCTCAACTTCTCAAAACAACTCAGTACGATCGAGCCTTTGAGGAACAAAGCCTTAACTAGGCCAAAAACAGTTTACAAAAGAGAATATACTTTTAAATACAATCAAAATAACTCTCACAAAGAGGATGAAAAGATTAAGCTCAAAACAGAGTAGCATTCTAAAAGAAAGTATAAGACGCTGAGTTCAGTTCTTTGTAGACCAGAAACTTGGCACGAAACTTGATTTCTCACTTGAGTAATATTGCTTTCAGAATAAAGTTTCTTCACAGTTTTTGGCTCACTTCTTCAATGAATACCTTGGGGTATTTATAGGAGACTTCAGGGATATTACAGTTTGCAGTAAAAACATAGCTCCTTTTCATTGAGTGAGGTAATTTGAAATGTAGTCCTTTTCTTCCTTTCCAGAGAATATCAGAGTAGTACATATTACCGTTTTCGTACTATCTGCTTTTCACAATTGCCTTGTACGATTTTGTCTTATGCTAAAGGTGTCACCTTTGCTTCCTCGTACATCAAAATGAGCGCACAAAATCAAATTCGAATTCCATTCCAGAACATTCTGAGGTTAAGATCAAAAACGTGATCATCGCATGCTTCATTAGAGAGATCAGACGCTCGCTTAGAATAGAGGACGGACGCTCGCAGCAATTAAGTATTCCACGTGTCAAAGAGTAACACTACCGGACGCTCGCTGTTAGCAAGGCGCTGGAGTGAGTTCGGACGCTGACATCAGTGGAGTGTATTCAATTCTCTTGTAAATTTTTTCTCCTTTCTTGAGTGTTTTGTACATATATATGAAGCTTTGATACCTGTACACTCAAAGATATGTTAGAAGATAAATTGTTCGCTTGAAAATACTTTGTTATCATCAAAATTAATGAGGGTCTAAACTTCTCAATCGTTTAGGTTCAAACAAAAGGTTATTTTCTTACGGAAAAGGTACTGCTCTTTTTTTTACACTTATTTATTTTCTTAAATAAATGTAATTACTTGTTTAAACCCTATAATATTAACTATAAACATAAGTAACCAATTCACCTAACTGAGAACCCTAAATCTAAAGTGATCCTTCTTTCCATTTTCCAATAATGAATAAGAAAAGTTTAATTATTCCAGATTTCAATTAAAAAACATTTTATTTACAAATACAGATTGGAAGTAATAAAAAAAGAATTAATTAGTGAATACTTTCTGGAACCCCAATTTATCCAGGAACCCTAATCCTAAATCGCGGCCGTAACGAGGAAACAATCAGAAGAGAATTAAGAACAATTATAGAAGAAGGAATCACAAAACATAAATGTAGATGAAGAAGAAGGCAGTCATAATAATAATCAATGTTCAATCCATCATAGAAAAATGGCGAAAAAGAGAAAGAAAGAACCTGGGTTAACAGCTTTGACCCAGAGAATTACAAGGTAATAGTTAGAAAAATAAAACCTAAGGCTAAAGTGTTTTCTTTTTCTCTCTTTGTGGGTGACCTCACTTGGTAACGAAAGCTGCAGCCTCCTACCTCTGCTTCCACTTCTTTTTCGTTCATCTTCTTTCTCTTGCTCTCGGTTCTTCTCCCCCTCCCCCGCGTTTTTGCTCTCTAGGGTTCGGCTTTTATAGCCTTCAATCCTTTGTTCTCTGCAAAAATAAATGATACGAATCAAATTCACAAACCAAATAAAAATAGAATCTTTAAATGAAATTAGGAAAGGAAAGAGAATCCCTTTTTGTTGATTTGAAACTGGATCTGCATGATCTTCTCCTTTTCTGGCACGAAAATCTCGAAGATCTCGTCCGAATCATGCGGAATGGATGTGATTTAGTTCAGATTTGGTGGAGAAAAAAGGAAGGAGAGGATTGAAGGGAAGGAGGTGACGCGGCTAGGGTTTTAGTGGTAGAGGATAAAGGAATTAGGGTGAGGTTTTGGTTAGGGTTTGGTTGGAAGAAGAAAGAAAAAGAGAGGGAGAGTTGGAGCTTGGCCGCCGCGGCCTAGGGTTTGACTGGAGAGGTAGGAAGAAGAGAGAAAGAGATAGGAATAAGAGAGGGAGAATGGAGGGTGTAGGCCGAGAATGAGAGAAACAGAGAGAGCGGAAATGGTGGAGAGGAATGAGGGGATGGTGGCTGACTTAGGGTTTGAAGAAGGGAGAAAAGAGAAGAAAAAAGGAAGGGAAAGAAAGAAGAAGAATGAGGGAGAGAGGGAGGAAGTTGCGGCGCAAATGGAGGCGAGGATCGTGGGAGAGAAAGAGAGAATGAAGGTTTGGGGGAGAGGCTGGAGCGGCGCTGGGGGGAAGGAATGTGAGGATCAGTGAAAAATTGGGATTTTAGGGTTAGTGGTTTTAGATCACATAGGCCAAGGTGATGGTTTGGGCTGAGGCGCTGGTGGCCTAGGGGGCACGCGTAAGGGAAATGGGGGTACGAGTAGTAGCATAAGAGTGAGGCTGGCAGGGGGCGCGGGAGGGCTGCAGACAGAAAAGATAGGGGGTGCACGAAGTAGATAGTGAGAGACAGAGCGTTGGGTTGGGCTGAGTGCCTGAAATGGGTGCAGTTTGCTAGTGGCACCCCCAGTTTCATCATTTTGCACCCCTCTTTCCTTTTTATTCATTTTTCTTCCATTTTTTTCTTTTTTTTTCTTTCTTTTTAATTATTGAGACCAAGATATCATTATTATTACTAATTTAATAAGCAAGTAAAACTAATCAAATAAAATAAATAAAAAAAGCCCGGACAAAATTAGGGTACTACAGTTGGGAATCGTATTCCGAGTGAGTATGAGAGGAGCATTCAATTCTTAATATTTTATTCAAAGGTTGGTGTCAAAAAATATTTTATTCAAAGGTAATTGTAAGTACTCGTGAAAGGTATGGAAATAATTGTGGGCTTTCTAACTTAAAGAAACATATTATATTATATTATTATAATAAAAAGAATGATTGATGTAAAAGGAACAGAACTGCTTTAAAAGAAACGAGAGAGAGATAGAAACGGGTAAATGCAGGGAATCCTATTCCGACTGAGTATGAGAGAAGCATTCAATTCTTAATATTTTATTTAAAGGTTAGTGTCAACATATCTTTCTTTTCTTTGTCTGCGAGTGTTGCGGGTGATTTCTTCTCCCCTTCCAACGCTTCTTCTAACCCTTGCTGAACTAGCAAGGCTCGCATCTTCAACCTCCATAGAGCAAAATCGTTTTTGCCGTTGAACCTCTCGATGTCGAATTTTGTCATCGCCATTGATCGTTCTTGAACAGCTAGCTACTGATACCAGTTGTTAGGCTTGTAACTCACCTGAAAAACATCACAAAACATAGTCCCAGTATGTAAGAACGTTGAAATCGATCTAATCCTATCAAACACATTAAGAACTAAATGCAATATAAAATAGAATTTGAAAAAGAGGGACAAACACACCAGATTTATTGATGGAGTTCGGCCAACAAGGCCTACGTCTCCAGACTAAGCATGTGTTTAAGTCCAGCTCCATTATCATCAATGTCAAGAAGATTACAGATGACAATGGCTCACAAGTGTTTCACTCAGATTCCCCTTTTCCCACTTACACACAGAAACTCACAAGAATCGACTTGATTCCTTCTCTCTGTGATGTGTGATTACAAGAGTTTTTGGTTTCCTCTGAGCTCTCACGAATGCGAATGAACTGGGGCTTTCCAGAACAAAGAAATACCACTTATATATTGAATACTTGAAAACCAAATTGTTATAATACCGGTTAATTTGTCTTCAATATGCCACATCAACAGTTAGTTACAGCTGCCAAACTACCAATATGCCACATCATCAACAAGTATCTCCTTCAAAACATTGTCCTTAATAACGTCCATGTCTTTTTCTTTCCAGTTATCACGAGCAACTGGAACAATCCAACGAACAGTGACCCCAATATTTCATTCCAACCCACCTAATAAAATGATAGAGTAATTATGAGTTTAGAAAAGAAAAAGAAACAACATAAGAATATCTTAAAGCTTCATGTATTTTACCTCGAGTTTTACTCCTTTACTTCTAGCACGAATGACCTTTTTCATGATAGTCAAACCACGCTTGTCGTCACTTTCCTCAGTACGAGGAGCATGATCATCATTAGGAGATACCATTCCTGCGCTAAAGTAAATGGTCATTGATTTAATGAACTATATAAATCTACTTCGATTGCAATGGTGATGACATGAGGAGTGAAACCCATACCAGCTGAACTAGAGATCAAACCACTGGCCATAACCACTCAAAACATCAAACACAAAAAATATATAAATACTTAAACCCAATTATTGTAAATCGATCCCCTAGGTTGAATTAGCCTTTACAGACAGAACCAAGCTGGTCCTTACTACAGAAATTTGACTAATTTAGAGAATGCATATAAGGAACTTTGTTAATTTCTTTTCCCGGTATATTAGCTGAATATAAAAGTCAAAAAAAATAAAAGAGTGGAATGCGAACTCACTTCAGGTTAGATAAGTTGCAATCCCAATAAAAGAACAATACAGTTTAAATGAGAAATATAAAGCATAGGCACCTGTAGAATAATGCCAATCTATTGAACAATTTAAACAATGAAATAATTTTGAACAATGACAACCAAGAAACTTTCAGCACCGGCTATACTTCTTTATGATACAAGTTCAGTAGAATTTATCCATCCTTGCTACGTGCTGCATAAGACCAACCTAAAAGTAACTTATTTAAAAATAGCAATCAATGGAAATTTAAAAATAGAAATTTAAGAAAGAAATTTAAAAATAACATAAAATTACGTAAAAACATCACATCAATCAAGTCGATCATTTCCTCTTCCTTGACGTGTTCCTATTTTTCTGTCTTTTAGTGACACAAAATGGTGGATCGATCCAATTCCTGTCATCGTGATCGTTTCTAAGATAGAAAATATCATCTATAGTTGGATCAATGTCAAGCAATTGCGATGTCTCAGAGAAAGGATCATCCTCAGTATTTGTATCTTCTTGATTTTAATTGTAATGATCATTAATTTTGTTAGTCAAAAGCACAACAGACCAATTTTTATCAGCAGGATCAGCAACATAGAACACTTGTTGACCCTGTTATAGAAGTTGAGAGAATATGATTTGCATTAATCAAAATGTAATACACAAGACCCTATTTATATTACAATCGATAGACGGCAATCATGACAGTAATTATGCAGATTGCTAGAGATAAGGAATGAAATAATCTATCACTAATTACAATGATTGACATTGATTGCACAAGAATCAGCTAATGTAAAACGCACAATACATGTGCTATAATTTTGAATATGGAAGGCAATGATCTGATTCTGTTGTTACTCCTACACGCCCCTGCAAGATGGAGGAGGGATTGACGACTCCAATCTTGGATTTCAGAAGAAGGAATCAAGGAATCGCGCAGTTGATAATGGCTTAGTGAGAAGGTCAGCCAAATGATGACTTGATGGAATGTGCAGTACCTGAAGCTGTTGAGAGCTGATTAGATCACGCACAAAGTGATAGTCAATGGCTATATGCTTCATTCTTGAATGAAAGACCGGGTTGGCACAGAGATAGATGGCTCCAAGGTTGTCCGAGTGAATTAGAGGCTTGCCAAGTAATGGAAATTTTAGTTCTTTTAACAATTCTTGTAGCCAAAGAATTTCAATAGTGGTATTGGCAATTGTTCTGTATTCTGCCTTTGTGGAAGACTTAGCAACAGTGGGTTGCTTCTTACACGACCAAGATATTGGATTGGAGCCAAGGTATATGATGTAGGCACCTGTGGATATGCGATCGATCAGATCTCCACCCCACCCGAGTCACAAAAGCCTTGGAGAGAAGATGTTGTTTCTTTGGATAGTTGGAGACCATGATCAATGGTGCCTTTGAGATGCCGCAACACCCGTTTACCTACTTGCAAGTGAATGTCAGTGGGACATTGCATATGTTGAGCTAATTGTTAACTGCAAATGACACATCGGGTCTTGTGAGAGACAAATATTGGAGTGATCCAATGAGTTTTCTGTATGCAGTAACATCACAGCTTGAACTATCTGCAAGAGAAATTAATGATTGAGACGTAGACATAGGTGTGGAGATGGGTTTGCAATCTTGCATATTGAACTGGCCCAAAAGGTCACGAATGTAGTGATGCTGAGAAAGGAATAACCCAGTGGCTGTTGGCACAATATCGATGCCTAGAAAATGACTAGGAGGGCCCAGATTCTTGAGAGAAAACTTGTTTGAGAGAGCCTGTTGAAATTCACTAAGAAACTTGGGATTGTTTCTTGTAAGAAGTAAATCATCAACATACACCAGAAAGTAGGTTGTGATATGATCATTATGATAGATAAATAGGGAAGGATCAGACTTGGCATTAGTAAAACCATATGATAACAAAAATGATCGAAGTGCATGATACTAGACCGTCGGTGCTTGCTTTAGACCATACTGTAATTTACAGACAAAATTGGGCTGAGTGGGGTGCACAAAACCATAAGGTTGTTTCATGTAAATATCTTCTGTGATCGTGCCATGGAGGAATGCATTGTTTACAACCATGTTGGATAATGACCAATCTTTTCAAAGAGCTATGCAAAGAACAAGCTTGATTGTCTGTGGTTTAATTACAGGACTGAATGTCTCTGAGTAGTCCACCCCAGGTTGTTGATGGAATCCTTTGGTTACGAGATGTGCTTTGTAATGGGAGATAGACCCATCTGGATGCCTCTTAATACGGAATACCCATTTGCATCCAATAATGTTGTAATGATCCTTGGGTGGGACAAGAGACCAAGTTCCATTAGCTAGGAGTGCATTAAATTCCTCATTCATTGTTGTCTTTGATCAATACATTTTAATGCACCTTTTATAGCTTTGCACTTTGTGTTTTTAGTTGTGTGTCATGTCCAATAACTACTTTTTAACATGTTTTATATCTTTGGGTCTTAATTTAGGCTTTAGTGAAATTCTTTGCTAATTTTTGAATTTTGTTACATCCTGACCCATGTTCCTTCTGCAAGCCATAACTTGGGCTATACTTGTCCGATTGCAGTGATCTTTATGGCGTTGGAAAGCTAAGATACAGAGATACAACTCTTATGTTGGCACCGAAGGCCAGTTCTGACATTTTGAAGGTCAAAAATGCATTTTACTGAGGATGGAGAAATTTACTGCGAGTTTTGGATCATTTACTCATGTAATTAGTTGTTATTGGGCTAATTAACCTCTTTTGGGCTTTTCTCTTTGGTCATAAACTTCTGATTACTTAGGTTAACCTAGAGGATATTATAAATACGTTTTTAGCGTCTTAGGTTGGGAGCTTTTGATCACTTGTGAATCTTGAGCCATTTTGCGAATTTTAATCTTTGTTTTATTTTTAGAACAATCTTTTCTGTTTCCCTCTTTCTTAATCACGTTTTTGGCAAGACCTTCCATGGAAGGCTAAATCTTTTAGATCAATTCACTGGTTAAGAATTTCCTAGAGGATCTTGAGGTTTGTTATTAATGTTAAATTCGATTTTATGTTTCTATTTCTTTTCCTTTTGATCTTTCGTCTCTTTAATTTCTGTTTGCGAACTCGTTTTAGGAATTGATGCTTAATCATATCAATTTCATTTTTTGCTCTCTGATATGAGATTATTTGAATTAAATTGAATGCTTGTTTTGGTTTATTTCGAATAGAGATCAATAGGATCCATAACACTTAGTTATAGGTTTGATTGAGTTCGGTTATTAAATTAATCATATTTTTGTGACGCTTGTTCTTTATTCATAATTAATTGAATTTTGTGATGCTTAATCCAGTAGGAATTCGTATAGGTTTAATCAACGCTTAATTGGTTAATTATGTGATCAAACAAGAATAGAAACACGAAATAGAATAATCTTTTGAAACCTGTGATAGATCCGAGTGGAATTTTCTATAACCAGTGGATTGGTTGTTTGCTATCAGTTGAATTTCTTTATTATTGCAATCTGTTTTCAACTGAAACCCCCCCCCCCCAATTTTGTTTCTTCATACGTTCTTGTTTCTGGTTATTGTTAATTAGAGATCCTTGTGAGACGACTAAGGTTTAATTGCCTTGTTACTACATTACTGTTTTGAAATATTTTGACCCGTGCGCGACAGCGGACCAGTCTTCCACTCAACAATTTTGATAGCTTGAGAAGCACATGATGGTTCAACGGATAGTGGAAGTGGAAACTTGCTCACAGCATGAATCTTTTTCGGTTTCTGAATGCCGTTTTTGGATCTTGTCACCATTGGATGATGAGATAAGGAAGTGTTTGATGGACATACTGCTGGAAGAATTGTTGCTTATGGAGGATCATCTCGAGGTGGTAATGGAAAGATAGGGTCGGGTGTAGTTTTTGGTGTAGAGGGTGAGTGAGTTGGGCTGGTGGTGGGATTTGTTGACTGTGAGGAGGAAGGTGCCTAGTTGAGTGGCTCGGTGTTTGTGTTGATGATGGAGAGGTGTGGATGTTGCGGGATAGTTGGAGAGGTTTGGTGAGGCTCGGTTTGGGGATTAAGCTTAAAGGTTTAAAGGTTGATAGGGATTGGTTGTTGGTCAAATAGGTGGTTTGAGGTATTTGAATTTGAATTGACAGGTGAGAGTTTGTTAGAGAATGGGAATATATCCTCAACAAACTGAATATCTCTAGATGTGTAAATCTTGTTTGTTATAGGATTGTAGCAAAGGTAGGCACTTTGAGTTAGACTATATCCTAAAAACACACAGGGCTCGGATTTGGGCTGAAGTTTGTTAGCCACATAAGGGGTTAGCCAAGGATAACAGAGGCAGCCAAAGGTTTTCAGTTTGGTGTAGTTGGGGTCAATTTGAAAGAGGACTTGAAGTGGGGACTGCATTTTAAGGCTTGGTGTGGGATGTCTGTTAATTAGGTAGGCTACTGTTTGAAGAGAATAACACCAAAATTGGGGAGGGAGAGATGCATGGTTAAGGAGACATCTGGCAGTCTCAATGAGATGGCGATGTTTTCTTTCTGAGATGCCATTGTGCTCTGGGGTGTATAGAGGTGTTGTTAAATGAGAGATGTCATGTTGTTAGAAAAATGGTCGAAGTTTGATATATTATCCACCATTGTCAGAGTAAAAGTGTTTGATTTTGGCATTGAGTTTATTTTCAACTAAAGCTTTGAAGACTGGAAAGATATTGGAGACATCAGATTTTAATTTGATAGGGTAAAGCCACACATATCTTGAGTAGAGATCAATGAAAATAACATAATAAGAAAAACCATTTATTGATTTGAGAGGAGCAGGGCCCCATACATCAGAGAAAATAAACTCAAGAGGTTGACTACTAGATATGCTGGACTTATGAAAGGATAATTTGTGACTTTTATTGGCAAGGCAATCAAGGCACTTATTGGTAGCAGACACTGGATGAATCTCAGAATTTTTGAGAGCATGGTTTAGAATCCTGAAATCTGGATGTCCTAAGCGATTGTGCCAAAGTTAAGCAGAGGTGGATTTGAGGGAATGATGGATTGATGGAATGGGGTTAGCCAGGGGAAGTTTGTAAAGATGATCCTCATTTCTTCCTCGCAGCAGTATCTTCCTCGTTTTCAAATCCTTGACCTCAAAAAACAATGGAAAAAATTCAAGTGAAACTTGATTAGTATGGCATAGTTGAGAAACTAAAACAAGATTTTGTGAGATATTTAGTACATATTGAATATTTGTGAGCTGTAAATTTTTATGAGGAGCGTGGAATGTAGAGCAACCAGTAGCCTGAATTGATAGTGGCTTACCATCAGCAGCATAGAGGTGGTCTGAGGTTGGTGACTCTTGAGAGAAATGAAGGTTGGCAAGATCATTGGTGACATGGTAAGATGCCCCAATGTCAAGCAACCAATCAGAATCAGCATTAAAAGCACGTTTCACATCGTGAGCATGTGGCTTCTTGTTGGATCGCGAGTCACGAGAGGGATAGCCATGCAGCTTGAAGCATGTCTTTGCAGTGTGACCGCGTTTGTCACATTATTGGCAAACTGGTACATGATCAGAGGATGCTGCAGTAGGCGGCCTGTGAGCACCTAATTGATGAGGCCTATCACGAGCACCATGGTACGAGCCATGATGTGCCAGATTCGCTGTGACAGGTGCAGGCTGAGTAGATGTTGAATGGCGCTCATCTCTTTGCAGAAAAATTTCAAAATCAACCAGCTTATCAAATAGCTCATCAAATTGAAGGGGTGCATCGCGGGTTCAGATTGATGCAGTGAACTCACAGAATGTGGGTCCTAAGCCATTAAGAGCAGCAATGACAAGATCAATATCCTCAATAGGATGATTGATGAGAGCAAATTCATCCGCTATGGATCGAATTGAGCGGAGATAATTATGGACACTAGATGTGCCTTTGGTGATTCCAGCAAGTCCCTCCTTGAGAGACAGGACCCTCGCACGAGACCTGTTGGAGAAGGTTTTCTGCAGTTAGGCCCAAGCATCAGCAGAGGATGTGGCAGATGCCACAATTGTTTGGGCTTCAAGGCTATAGGAAGCAAGGAGTGCAAGAGATACATGGTTATCTTGGCAACACCATTATTGATAGGCAGGATTTGTGACAGCAGCATCTCCAGATCCAATTTTGGGAGAAGGACATGGGGTAGATCCAGTGACATAACCCTCAAGATCATGTCCCTTGAGGAGGTGAAGCAGCTGTTTGTGCCAAGTTGGGTAATTGGCAGCAGACAACTTGATAGGCAGGTTGGCTGTAAGATTAAACTCACTGAGATTGGCGGTTGAGAGAGGAGTAGTGGTGGTGGGAGCCATTTGGATTGAGAGAAAGAAAAAAAAAGGTTGTTAAGCGATTTGGCTCTGTGATACCATATAGAAGTTATGAGAGAATATGATTTGTATTAATCAAAATGTAATACACATGACCCTATTTATATTACAACCGGACAGCAATCATGACAGTAATTATGCAGATTACTAGAGATAAGGAATGAAATAATCTATCACTAATTACAATGATTGACACTATTACACAAGAATCAGCTAATGTAAAACACACAATACATGTGCTATAATTCTGAATATGGAAGGCAATGATCTGATTCTGTTGTTACTCCTACACCTGTGACGCTAAGATAAAGGGCTCGTATTTGTACCCCACCCTGTTAAGGTTCACTAGCATGAACCCTGACTCATCAACTTGAATGCCATTATTGTTGTCAATCCAGTTGCAATCAAACACGGGCAGTCAAAACACTGTGTAATCTAACTTCCACATGCGATCAATTAATCCAAAATATGACACATTCGCGTATCGAGGAGTTCTGTCTTTCGCACCTGAGATATGCGTAGATTCAGCTATCAAGGAAACACCACTGTTTTGGATAGTGCTTTGATCATCTTGCTCTTTTGTATAAAATGTGTACCCGTTAATCATTTAACCAGTGTATGAAAAGACGTGCATACTTGGACCACTTGCCAACCATCTCAATCTATCAGAAATTGAAGCAGTATTTACAGCCAACTTTGCATGAATGTGATCTTTTAGCCACGATATAAAACTCTGATTGTGTTCTCTTGTTATCCAACTTTCATTCTTACTTGGGTTCAAACTCCTCAGTTTGTCCTTGTGCATTTCAACATATTCCTCAACTTCATCGAAGTTGTGTAGAACACACAAGTATGCTTGCTCCCATTCAATTTTTGATATAGTCACGATTTTATTTCCAAAAATCCCTTCCCCTAGTGTTCTTCCTGAGTGACGTGTCCTTGGAAGTCATATGGATTCGACATAGGATAGGTATTCGATACAGAATTCAACGGCTTCTTCCACTGCATATCGTTCGACAATACAACCCTCTGGTCGACTTCGATTATTCACGTGTCCTTTTAATATCTTCATGTAACGCTCAATCAGGTACATCCACCTTATATAAGCTGGTCCACGTAATTGTGTTTCTTTAACAAGGTGAATAGTTAGATGAATCATTATGTCAAAGAATGAGGGTGGGAAGTACATCTCAAGCTCATATAAGGTGATGACAATATCTCTCTGTAGTGCTGGCCACTTCCCGGGGTCAATCACTTTGCTACAAATTGCTCTAAAGAAGTAGCATAGTTTAGTTATGGCCCATCGTACCTTTTTAGGCAAAATGGAACGTATACCTATTGGTAGCAAATGCTCCATTAAAACATGGCAATCGTGAGACTTTAAACCCTTTAACTTGAGATCTTTCATGGATACCATACTCTTAATGTTTGAAGAGTATCCCTCTGGAACTTTAACTCCACGAAGAAACTCACAAAAAACAATTTACTCTTTTCTTCATAGAGTATGAGCTGCCGGAGGTAGATATGTACGATTTTTCTTCCTTATCAGTCCCAATTCATTTCTTATTCCCATACTGACCAAGTCCAGCCTTGCATTTATGCAATCCTTAGACTTTCCTGAAACATTGAGTAATGTACCAATGACACTATCACACACATTTTTTTCAATATGTATAACATCAAGGAAATGTCTTACATACAATGACTTCCAATATGGAAATTCAAAGAAGATTGACTTTTTCTTCCACCCGTTTGTGACAAGTTCCCCTAGAAAAGGGTTGCACACTTTCCTTTGATACTAAAGCCTGATAAATTACCATAGGCTGGAAAATCATTAATTGTTCCAAATAACATAGCCCTTAAATTGAAGCATTCTTTCATATACCCATCTTATACCTCTACATCTGTCTCCCACATAAGCTTTAAGTCTTCAATTAATGGAACCAAGTATATGTCTATATCGTTCCCTGGTTGTTTGGGCCCAAAAATTAACATAGACAACATCATGAACTTGCACTTCATGCATTGCCATGGAGGTAGATTATAAATCAACATAATCACTGGCCAAGTATTATGGAAACTGCTTTGAATACCACGCGGGTTTATTCCGTCAATAGACAATGCAAGAAGTAGGTTTCTTGCTTCTTGCCCAAAATCAGGGTACTCATGATCAATTTTCATCCATTAGGGAGAATTTGAAGGATGTTGAATCATTCCATCCCTAATCCTTTCATCTGCATGCCATGTCAAGTGTTTTGCAACTTCTACACTACGATACAAGCGTCTAAATCTTGGTATAATAGGAAAATACCATAACACCTTTGTTGGAGCTGATTTTTTCTTCTTATATCGTGGGGAACTACATTTAGGACACATATTTAACGATGCATACTCATTTCGCAATAAAATGCAATCATTAGGACTAGCATGTATCCTCTCATAGCTCAAGCCAGTATAACGTAACATTTGTTTAGCCTCATAAGTTCGACCGAGGAGCATATTATCCTCAGGTAGCATATCTTTCAAAAGAGTCAGTATGTCTGTGAAACTCTTATCAGACCATTTATTGCCAGCTTTTAAGTTATACAATTTTAATATCGCAGACAATCTTGTAAATTTAGTACATCCATCATACATTGGTTTCTCTGCGTTACTTACTAGCCTCTCAAACATTTCAAGACAACCACAAAGATATTCATCAATCACATTTGCAATCTCTTCAACCCGATTGCACTCATAAGCATTTGTTTCAAAATCATTTGATGCATAACTCACACTGCTCCTCAAATAAGTTGACTTGGTTCTTGTCTCCCCATGTCTTGTCCAACATGTATAACTTTGATCAATTCCATTACACACTAAATGATCTTCCAACTCATCAACACTAATTTCGTTACCATAACAACATTGTAAGCAAGGGCAGGTGATCTTATTATGGTTTGTCACATGCTCAACAGCAAACCTAACAAACTTTTTCACTTCATTCTCATATTCTTTTGACATTCGATTGGCAGACATCTATTTTCGATCCATAGTTCCTTGATATAACAGGTTAGTCATTGAAAACAATTATGAGTTTAGAGAAGTTGATGTTGATATGCAATGAGTACATGCGTGATATCTATTTCATCTACTACCGTGTGAGATTCATATTCCTATATTTGAAATTTCCTTACTTGTTGGTCACTCTATATACGATCTTGACAACACATCAATTTACAAGCATTGCACCCAGCAAGATAACTCTTATTTCTTTATTTATACTTGTTTAATTTTTAGTTTATATGATTCATATTTATTAAAATATTTACCAGTATTTTTTAAGAAAGATTGATCATTATAATTTTTAAATAAAATTATCTTCTTTGCTTTAAGTAGGTGTCATTATCTTGTTGTTTCCTTTTCTTCTTTTTTGAACTTGGTGCTATAGGTATGCAAAATTCATTGGAGATATTGAGACTAGGGGAAAAAGTTTCGTTCCAACATCATATCTAGTCTGAGTTATATTGATATATACATTTTAGGCTTGATTTTGGAACCTAAGCGTGAAATTCAGGTTTTAACAGCTTCCTCTATACATATCTATCTCTTGCAATTAATAACTCTAATATATTAATCAACTTTCCAAGGTCTTGTTAATCCAGAATGCAAAACCAGTTCTATTGTTAATTTTTTAGTTCTTGTTTGATCTTCATGCTGGAAAAAAGTTGCACCAATTTGTTTTCTTGTTAACCTCACCAAATCTATTTGCCATTTTGACCAAGCGTAGCAATATTATTGTGTAGATATGTATTAGAGATATAGAATATTATGGATTAGTAGTTAGTTTGGTTGCCTATATATAGGCATGATGTAAGCACCTTGAAGTTACTTTTTCTCATTTTGTAATATTTCACATTCATCGATATAATACACTTTTAGACTTTTCTCTCTTCTCTTCCATGGATGCCATGTTTCTCAACATGGTATCAGAGCAAACTTGGTATCCACCGTGAACAATTTTTTTTCCGCTGCATTTCCTTTTCGTTCGTTTTCTTTTTATTTCATTTTCCCGAGAAAAACACTGTCTAGAGTTTTCATTCACGTTTTCTCCTTTTTGTTCGATCTCGTTTCTGATTCTGGAAACAAGGTTCAATCTCTGTTTTTCGCTCTAAATCTCGATTTCTTCTTTCGCTTCTGTTATAGCCAAGATCTATTGCCATAGTTTTCAGATTTCAAATTTTTTCGTTTGAAAGATGCTATGCGATGGATGATTTCAAGTATGATTCTCTGGTTCGATTTCGCTGCTCAAGTCCGATCTTCGCATCTTCTTCTTGGTTACTAATTTGCGATTTGTGTTCTCTAGTTCAGGTTGCCTCTGTTCCATCGATGGAGATGGAAACTCATTTCTTGCCTTTGTCGATCTTGTTTCTGATTCAGCCACTCCTCCCGCCGCTTTTCCAAACTCGGATGTCGTTGCCTTCGATTTGTTGTTCCAGATCTGTTATTCATCGTTCGTGAACTTGAATCGCGGTTCATGTTTGTCGGCTTACCATCGCGATGAGTTTCCTTCGAATTTGTGTTTCAATTTACGAGTTTTCTTTTCTTCTTTTCGATCTCTGCTCGATCGTGGCTCGATTTCTTGTTCGAGTTTCTCCAATGTTTTGCTCTCTTTCATTTGCATCAGATTCACCGGATTTTTGCATTAGAGAGTGAGAATGGTGAGGAAATGTCGAGAGATACATAGATAGCCTGTTGTCGGAGATGGTTGCATGCTATTGCCATTGATTCTCTGTGCATCCTCTTCTCACAGAGATTGAAGGAATGTTACATACTTGCTCCATGTAATGAGTTGTTCTTGATACTTCCTTTTCTTGGATGAAGGAATGCTACACTAAAACTTTCACGCATTTAGTGCATCAATTCGAAACCGAGTTTGGTTGTTCTTTGATTGAGCTTGATTTTCACGCCTACTAGGTGTTTGTACTAAGTCCTCTTTGAAGACAGTTTCACTCATGTGGTTTCTTCTTTGCTTTGTTACGCCTCATCTTGATGCAAGTTATGGATATCAAGATGATTTCGAATAGCAAGCAGCAGGAGAAGTACCTCATTTTGGTTTCCGAATATGCTTTGTTTCTAGTTCTTGAGGTTCATCAGATTTTGTTTGTGGTTAGCATGTGTGTTTTCCATTCATCTGCACAAAACTTACTATGGCTAGATTCTACGTTGCTGCTCTTGAAACAGTGATTATTATATGATGCACACCTGAGTGTTTGGTAATTTGCCTCTTTGTTGGCTTTGGTTGGTTAGTTGATGAATCCATCAATTGAGCATTCTTGGTCTGGTAATTTTTTTTTTTTGCTTTGCTGACTGGAAATTTGTCAAGTTGGAGATTACAAAGTTGGTTTCGAGTATCCTTCAGTTTGGGTACATGATGATTGTAACACCTGAGGACGAGATCGACATCGTATTAGGACGACGTATCGAGACCTCGACCAAGACCTTGTGTCGAGATCCCTTGCCAAGATCGTTTGCCGAGGTCATTTGCCGAGCTGAGGAGGTCGGGTGCCGAGCTGAGGAGGTCGCATGTCGAACTGAGGAGGCCGCGTGCACGAACTCGTGTTAGAGCCTCGTGCGCTTGCACGAGCACCCTTGTCGACATCGTGTCGAGATGATAACTCGTATTCTTTCGAACGTTATTCAGCGCTATTATTATATTGTTTGTAATAATTATATTGTCGGCCGCCGTTCGTCGCGTGTCTAGATCGTTGGCCAAGCGAGTAGAGGGTAATTATGAGAGAGGAACGACTAGACGGGTAGGATGATTGATGGGATTGGCATCTTATAGCTGAAGTTACGATTATACTCCTTTTCTCACCAGCTGTATACCACGACCGATTCCCTCAGATACTCTTTTCTTCTTTCTTCTTCCTTCCTTCGCTCTGAGTTCCTTGTTTTTCCGTAACTTCCATCGAAGAAACCTTGAGTTCCATCGAGACTCTGCACAAATTTTCTTCATCAATCTTGTTCATCATCATCTTCTCGACCTATATCTCACCATCTCGACCATCATCTGAGGTATGGAAAACAGATTTTCTCTTCCTTCGTGCTACTGTTTAGCGCTACTTCTTCCTTCCATTTTAGCTAGTTTTTATGCTTCCAAATCATGTCAAATTGATGGGTTTTCTTCTTCACGATATTACCTACCTTTCTAACCGATTAATTGGGCTTGTAAAACAAATTTTCTTCCTCTGTTTTTCTGCAATCGGCAGTGCCCAGAAACCCTTCATTTTTGGTTTGTTTCGATTTCTTGTTTTTCGTTTGTTGCTTCGGTTGTTGTTGTTGTCGATCTATCTGCTGAAGCATCGGATAACCTTTTTCATGAACTTTTGATCGAAAACCCTAACTTTGTGTTAGAGGAAAAATATATTCAAGTTCTTGAGTTTTATATTTTCCGGGTTGTGGTTAAGTTTGGGATGAGAGCTAAGTGTATTAGAACCCATAGATCGAATCGAGTTGTGTTTGTTTTAGGAAGTCCGATTCGAGATCGAGTGATTTCAATCGAGGTGTACGGAAAGCGAATCCAAGGACGTGGAAGCAATGAATCCGATCGAGAATCAGACGCGTGTCGAGGTCGATCGAGAACCGTGCGTGTCGAGGTCGATTGAGGACTCAGACGTGTCGAAGTCGTTGTCGAGCTCGTTGAAGACAAAGTGTCGAGATCGAGTAAGAGAAGTCGTTGTCGAGCTCATTTGAAGACACCGTGTCGAGGTCGTTGTCGAGCAAAGATTAACTTGGAGTTCTGATAAGGCGCTTCACATTAATACTTTCATAGTATGCTAGCGTAAGGGCAACTCTTAGACATTATTAAGTCTTTATTTTTATTGTTATATTTATGTATGTATTCCTTGATTGGTGTCGAGCTTGAAATGTTGTGAATTGTGAATTGCTGTTGAATTGCGTTTCTTCATGCAGAATCGTTTTATTGCTTAAATGTCGAATTGCGTTTTCTTCATGTTAAGCATGCTCTCTTTATTTGATATGTGATCAAGTAAGTTGTGTTACTCTTTGACATGCGGCGAGCTAATAATCGAGTGTGAGAGGTAGGGAGTCGTATGACGCGTTTTGAGCCGACCCGGTAACCGAGGGTGCTAGGTCCCCTTTTGTTTATGGTGGATTGGCTAGGCGTTGTAGCATTATCGGTTTGGGGTTGGACCTCCGATTAATGCATGGTATCGGTTTGGGGTTGGACCTGCCGCTTACCTATTACGTCAGTTTGGGGATGGACCTGCTGACGATATTCCGGAATAAGAGTCGAGTCGAGTCTAGAGTGAGATGGTCGAGTCACGTGTGGTGATTGAGATACATTATTGTGTTGCTTATTTCTTTATGTCGAGCTTATCTTGAATTGTTGAGAAGTTGACCCTTTCCCGTGGTGCCTTCAATCCATGACGGTTACCCAGGCGAGGTCGAGAACGCAGGGAACTCGACAGCAGATGATGCTGAGGAGGAGCTCGACGAGGACCCGAGTGACGACCTCTACTTGTCGTGATTGTTTATGTTTGTTGGATGTTTGTTTTTCTGATGACTGTACTTTGTTTTTCTTTGTGTTCGAGGTCGTGACCAGTTTGGGCGATTAAGCGTTTTGTTGCTCTGGTAGACTGGTGGTCTTACTTTTGGAGCAATGCGTGGGAGTTCTGGAAGTACCCTGTGGTATGATTGCTCTTTTGAAGTCGTCATACCTTAGGTGTATTTTCTTTATACATTTGCTACTCTGTATTTTGTATACATTATTATTTCGAGTGATATATATATGTATGTTATGCATGTATGTTTTATTAGAATTTATGTCTTGTGTCTTAGTTGCACCATGTTTCGAAAAGCTGTAATTACTCTGATGTGCACAAGCTGGTTTAAAAAAAAAAAAATAAACCGTACTTTTTAAAAGGCACAAGAGTTTCGTTTTAAAACACATCTCATACAGGTTTAGTTGAGCTCGGTGTGTTGAGCTCGGTAACTCGAGCTCGGTATATTGAGCTCGGTAGCGGTCCGGAAACGGGTTGTTACAATGATAATTGCTTCACATGTCTTCTTTGTTTTGATGGGAACTCGTGGCTTATGCTTGCTTATGAGAAGTCCACAAATGTGAGGGTTGAAGACAATTTTGGGTTCCCTGGTTTCCATACTTGTTGTTTCACTGTTGTTCAGCCTTATTGGCTCTGAATTTAGCTTCTGTTTATGGTGGTTAAGCTGTGATCTTCTGCCATAGATGGTTAAGCATTAGTGGTTGTCTTTGGATTGTATTTTCAGCCGATGTATTTCCGGCAATTTTCTTCGAGTATTCCTTTGATTTGATTTGCACTTGTATTGCTCATCCCAAGCTGGAAGTGTTGTGAACACCTTCCAGCTTGCGGGGGGATATTAGAGATATAGAATATTATGGATTAGTAGTTAGTTTGGTTGCCTATATATAGGCATGATGTAAGCACCTTGAAGTTACTTTTTCTCATTTTGTAATATTTCACATTCATCGATATAATACACTTTTAGACTTTTCTCTCTTCTCTTCCATGGATGCCATGTTTCTCAACAATATGCACAGTATGGTAATTTCTCACAAAATAGATGTATATGCTTTTGGAGTTTCTCCTAATACTTAATTCAAGCATAAGTTTTCTTTCTTCTTTATGAAGATCAACACATTTTCAATAGATAGAAGGTATTATATATTACTAAACATTGCTGAATGCAACTTATGACCAGAACAAAACTAACATAATACCTTAACCCTACTATTATCTCCTAATATTAACATAGTACCTTGACCCTATTAAAAGCAATCAAACAAGCTATTTCAACCACCAAATAACTGTCTTCCTTTATTGTTCATGATGACAAACAATGACCAATCGAAAAGAAGAGCCAAGATGCACCTTCTCTATTATCAACCTATGTAAACAATGCTCCCCTGAATATATCTAATCAAAGACAACACAATACTATTTTCTTCTAGACTTCATTTTAGAGTGAAAGGTCACCACAACAAAACACACCCTTTTCCTCTATCCTTCCCCATTATAATAAAATAAAATGATATATATGTAACAGATTTCATTCCATTGTATTTAATGTTCTATCTTTTCTTCTCTTCCAATCACACAAATATCTAAAGAATAAAATGCTAGTTCACCTTTGGTTAGATATCCAAACATAAAGTAGAACTCTTCAATCTTTTCTCATGAATTACTCAACTTTATGAGTCACATCATAAAAAATCGATGTATTTTTTCTTAGAAGCATCATCAAAATTGGCAACTCAATTGAGAGAACAAAATTACCTGGGAATTTTGATTGTCGTAAGGTCGATGGGTTTTGGTGGTTTTGCAAGTAGATCATATAGTGAAGGCAACAATCATTGTCTTCCCTTAAATTTATTATAAATATTCAAAGATAAACTAGTCAATGTATTGTTCAAGTTAGTATAAACTAGTCTAGGTTGTTCATACAAGAAATCATTTCAATTCCAAAATGAGTTTAGAGGATGAAATTACGAGGGGATGAAATTGAATCCATACCATTTTTAACAGGATGAAATTATAGCTAAAGAGAATTCGAATTCAAGATCCATACCTGGTGAATGACAGAATCCACCGCGAATAGGAAAAGGCGATTAGTGCCACTACGGATGACGATTGCGAGTTACGATGATGGCGACGGCGTAGTTGTGGCGTCGCCGTGATATGGGAAGGCGAGTGCGCCAAACCGCAACAGTGACAACAGCGGGGGAGAGGCGAGTGTGCGACAGCGTATGTGACTAATACGCGGGCAACAATTTCAACAGCGAGGGAGAAGAGAGCCCTACCAACATCGAGGGAAAGGGGCAACCAGCGCCTGACGATTTACGATGGAATCGAGCGAGAGACTTGTTGGAGGCACGGTGAGGAAGATGATAGCGAGGGTTATGAGTGAGGGACGATGCTTTTTTAAACGAGAGAGATTTTATGAAACGAGGGAGTTTTTTTTTTTTATTTCATCCATATCTTTTGATAACGCTTCATGGAGGAAGCGATATAAAATGGTACACTTTTAATAAGGAAATAATATAAAATGGTATCGCATCCCTTTTAATAGTGCTTGTCATAGCAGGCACTATTAAAGGTTAGAGATTTCATAGCGCTATCTCAACTAAGCGCTATAAAAAAGCTCTGTGTACTATATAACGTTTCTGGTTACAAGCGCTATTAAAAGGCTGCTATTAAAACTCTTTTTTTGCGTAGTGGTGTTTGTTAAAGATCACAAAAAACATTTTTTAAATCTTTTCTCTCATTCTCTCATTCATTAAAATCAGATTATTTTTTAGAAGTTACTTCAAATAGTATTTCGTTATAATCAAATTTCAGATTATATTTAAATTCGGATTATTTCTAAAAGCTATAACAAACGAATTAAAAAACTTTAAAAAGTGATTATTTCTTTAAATAGAGCGATTCATTTATAAAATAATCTGAAACAAATGAGTTCTAAGACCTGATTGTGATAGATTAAAAAAAATGATTTTAATACAAAATAATTTAGAGATTCTTTAAAATAAGTAAAAATATTTTTTTTTAAATAATTTAGTGATTGTGTATCGAAATAAATTTAAAATAATTTTTATTATTACTAACAAACATAAATTAGTTTTTACTTTTTTTAAAAAAATTCTCTAAATTATTTTGTATCAAAATAACTTTTTTTTAATATATAACAAACGAGTACTAAATCACAAAAAAAACGCACACAAAAAATTGAGAGTGAAAAGAAAGTTCAATTTATTTTAAAATTCGGTTTTAATTTAAAATTTAAAATTAGTTTTAATTTTTAATTTCTCATCTATACAATCACCACAAGAAAAACAACAATTACCGTGAGTCTTAAGCCCTCGCGAAAGACAATTACCGAGTGCCACGAGTCCGTAGGTTATTTGCCGATCAAAAATGTATGCCAATGGCCATTTAGAAAAAGTCCTAAGTAACTATCGAGGGTCAAAAACCCTAACTAATTACCAATGGTTATATGACCGGGGCATAAGCCCAAGGTAATAAACGTAGTTTTAAACAAAATAAAATGTTAATTTAAAACATGCATTAACGAGGACTCAAACCCTAGGTACGTAATGTAGTTTTTGAAAAAAAAAATTAAGATATGAGATACCAAGGGCTCAGACTCTAGGTACATGGCCCTAGGTAACTGAAAAATGTTTTAAAAAAAACAATAATTAAATTTAATTAGTTTAAGGTTTAAACCGATTGAATTTAATTATTATTTTTTTAAACAATAATTAGGAAACAAAAATTAAACTTTGGAAAACCTATATAGCAAACTGAAGGTACAGTCCAACAATGCATTTCCTTCAGTCCAAATAATTCCAGAAACAAAAAATTGCATAAATTATGCAAAAAATTAATTAATACATTACAAAAAAATATTTAATTCTATAAAAAATTAATTCCATAAATTTATAGAAAAATTCCAAAAAATTATACAGTACAAAAAAATAGATACAGATTTCCAGAAACAAACAAAGAAATTGTACAGACCAAAATTACACAGTCCAGAAAAGGAAGCAAAAAAACATTTAAGGAGAGGAGAGAAACAAAAAAAACAGAAAAGAAAGCAAAAAAAAGTGTTTTCCTCCTCTCTTGGCCTTCAAAAACTCGAATCTGTTTGCATCTCCTTTCATAATAAGCTCAGATTCTGTGAACAAAAGGAAAAAGCGGCATGTTAGTAAAGAAAAATCAAAAATTTAATAGTATAAATTGAAAGTTTATAGAGGATCTGATGGAGGTGAGGAGAGAAAAACTTTAACAGTAAAAAAACGCAAGGAGAAGAGAAAAAACTTACCTAGCATGATGGATTCGAACTCCTTGGTATCCTTTTTCCATCCAAGCCTTGATAACAGAGAAGATCTAATAGAGGATCTAATAGAGAAGAGAGAAGGAGATGATTGTGTTTTTGTGTGATGAGAGTGAGAGGAAGAGATAAAGTGAGAGAGAAGGCTGAGTTCGGCCAAGGGAGAGGGAGAGGGAAGGGGATGAGAGAGGCTAGGGTTTCCAAAGTGAGGGTAAGAGTGAGGAAGGTGTAAGCTAGGGCCGAATCAGCCATGAAAGAGGGAGGAGAGGGAGAGGGAATGAGAGGAGGCTAGGCGAGACTAAGAGAGGTGGGGAGGCCGAGTCGGCCGTGTGAGAGGGAGGGGGAGGAAGGGGGGATGAGGGAGGCTAGGTGAGAGTGAGGGTGAGAGTGAGAGAGGCCGATTCGGCCAAGTGAGAGGGAAGGGCAGGGAGGGCTTCTTCTTTAGCTTAAATAAGCTAGGGCTAGGGTTTGGGTGTGTTGGGCTTGGGCTGTTGGAGTTATAAAAAACGGGTTGGGCTGATGGAGGCGTAGAGAGAAAAAAGGGAGGTGCACGTAGTAACATGAAATGAAGTACGAGTTTGGGAGCGCGTGCAGTATGGTAAGGGTGTGTCAAATAACTGGGCTGGACTGCTAATGGCACCCTCCAAATTTACTATTGGCATTCCTTTGCCTTTTTTTTAGTAATTGGGCTGAGCTGGGCTCTGAAATAGATGGGTTGGACTGCTAATGGCACCCCAAATTTACTATTTGCATCCCTTTGTTTTTTAGTAATTGGGTTGGGCTGGGCTCTGAAATAGATGGGTTGGACTGCTCATGGCACCCACAAATCTACGATTTGTGTCCCTTTCTCTCCTTGTCTTTTTTTTTTTACTTTTTCTTTTTCATTTTTACTTTTCCATATTTTCTTTTGTTTCATTTTTTTTCAATAACAAAATGGACTCTTAGCGTCATAATAACTTTGTGGCAAACCAGCTTTAACAGGTGTTCGTCCAACATAATTTTGGTCATATAATACATGCATTGCTCGTGACTTAAGACCTAAAAGCCTTACACACATTGATAATTTAGAGACTTGAGATTCTTCATACAATGACTTATTTGTCTCTGTCAAAAGATTATAAAATCTTTGTGCTGTCTTATTTGGAAGTTCTTCTATGTCATCATGTTGCTGCTCCTCGAACGACACATCCACCCCGAGAGCATCGGAAATCATCCCCTGCATCACATCAAATTGCTCATAATATTGATATCCCATATCCAGTGGGCAACTGCTTGAAGTGAACGTGAACACAAGAAGGGGGGTTGAATTGTGTTGAAAAATTTTCGCAAACTTTCAGTTAAAAACACTTTAGAACACTTTGATTTGAAAATCTTGAAAATCGTTTGTTACCGAATGCTGGAAATGAGACGGACGCTGAAACTAGTTTTGTGAAAACTTGTTTTTCTTTGCAAGACAAAAGTAAATATAAAACAGTAAAGCAAGAGACACAGAGATTTATACTAGTTCACCACCAAATTGGTAGCTACGTCTAGTCCTTTCGTTCGTGAAGGATTTTCACTATAATCAACCTGATTACAAATTCCTTAAGAGTATTCTACTGTCACAAACTTGACAATACTCTTAACTTTTCAAAACGACTCAGTACGATCGAGCCTTTGAGGAATCAAGCCTGTTACTAGGCAATACAACTTTCACAAAATAGTTTTGAATACAATCAAATAACTCTTAACAGAGAGGATGATAAACTTAAGCTCAAAACAATTAGCTTTCTAAAAAAAAGAATATAAGACGCTGAAGTTCAGTTCTGGTTCTCAAAAACTTGGCATAGAAACTTGGTTGCACACTTGAGTAATAACTTTGGCAGAATGTAGTTTCTAGCAACCTTCTTCAATGGAGAGCTTGAGCTATTTATAGAGGACCTTGAGAATAATATCGTTGCAAATATTAATAGCTCCATCATTGGTTGAGGTAATTTGAAATTACACGTCCTTATCTTCCTTTTCAGAGAATATTAGAATAGTACACTTTATCGTTTTGTACTATCTGCTTTTCACACAATTGTCTTGTACGAATTTGTCTTATTCCAAAGGTGTCACCTTTGATACCTCGTACATCAAATTGAGCGCACAAAATCAAATTCGAATTTCGTTCCAGAATAACTGAGGCAAAAGAGCAAAGAGAATAAACGTGACCATCACGTTCATTAAAAGACTGGATGCTCGCTCAGAAATCATAAGACGCTCACAGCAAATGAGTATTACACGTGTCTTAAGATAACAATACCAGGTGCTCGCTAAGAGTGCTAAGGCAAGACGCTAGAGTGAACCGGATGCAGACACATAACGAAAGTATTCATCTTCTTGTGATTTTCTTCTTCTTGCTTGAGTGAGTTATAAAACATGAACGATTTTAATACCTACACTCTTCAAGACTTATCAGAAGTTAAATTGTTCTCTTGAAAATACTTTGTTATCAACAAAATTAATGAGAGTCTAAACTTCTCATTCGTTTAGATTTCAATAATCTCTCCCTTTTTGATGATGACAAATATTCAAGGTTGATTAACAAATTTATTCTCAAAAATAATTTCAAGGGTCTCCCCCGAGTTCAACAATCAAAGATATCATTAGATATTTCTAAATTTCAGAGACTTTGAAATTAAAAGCAATTCATACAAGAATCAAAGCATATTCATATAACCATTGAGGAACGGATGCTGAGATCATTGTACCAGTATCAATTATAATTTTACCAATAAGTATCAGAGCAACCAAAAATTATACTATGTGTAACAAAATATGATGAATGATGCATGATATGTGTTACTTAAGCGCGTTCATCAGACCTTTACTTTTACTCCCCTTATTGTGATCAGACAAAAAGAGTGTAAAACACATCATAGTCAAAAAATAAATAAGAGAAAAAATTGAAGTTTAAAAGTAATTGATTCAAAAGACAATAAGAACAAGAGATAATTGTATCAGGTTTAAACATAATACAGAACATTTGAAATAACAGAAAAGGTTTAAGGAGGAAGAGGGAGGAATCGGTTAAGTCGTTCCATGAGGAAGTTAACAGTATTCTCTAGCCTTGCCACTTGCTGAGTTGCAGCACAAAGGTCTCAAACTGAGATCTTGAGATGATGACATGTTCATCATCAGCAGGAGGCTCAAGAATCCATTCAGCTTGTTCAATGCGTTCTGTAGGTCTGTACCAAGTGATAGCCCTTTGCCATTACCTAGTAGACTGCTTGATATGTTCCATGAGAACTCCTTGAGATAACTTCAGTCTCCTTTCCTTATTCTCTTTAGCCTTTAGGAAGAATTCATCATTTGGTAGACACCATTTGACCAATCTTCCCAGCTTCTGCTTCTCAAATTCCAAGTCCTTCATTCTTCTGTATTCTAACTCTTCAGGCTCAGTTAAACTTAAGTAATCAAGTTCTCTATTCTTTAACAAGGCATCAACAAATTCATCAAATTTTAGCAATTTAGCTTCTGATGCATACCCTTGCATTTCAGCTTCTGCTTCTGCAAAGCAGGTGCTGAGGATCTCATTTTCAAATTTTCTTCTCAAATCTTCCTTGTCTTCCAAATATTAAACAATAGGTTTCAGTCCATCTAAATATGCCTTGTCTAACCAATGCATTGTCATACATCTCCAATCAAAAGAAGCTCTAAGTTCTTCATTGATTTCTTCCCATTCTAATCTCCTCTTCCAAGAATTAGGAGGCCTAACCATTGGACCTTGTAGCATGTCATCATAGTGAATGATTGAGAGATTAGTGTCCCAAACTCTCCTGATAGAACCACCAGTTGGGACTTCAGCTTTCTCTTCTTGACTCATTTCAGAACCACTAGTATATTTGGAATCCCTTGAGATTTGAGTGTGATAAACTTGCATAGCATGGTTCTTAGATAGCTCTTTAACATCTGCTAGAGAGAAGTACTTTGTTGTATATTTTCTAGGAGCTTCTGGATACTCTTTAAGAGTCATAATCTTTGGAAGTCTCTGAGGAAGTTTATCTTTCCTCTTCTTAGGAATTAACCATGGAAGCCATCTTTGCCTGTCAGGCACAATCTTGACAGAGGCCAGAGAGGGGTCTTTGTTCATAAAAACCATTTCATGCCTTTTCATCTCCAGGCACTGGTTCATGAAAGCTCTTTCTTCATCAATAATCCACCTTCCACACTCTTCCAGAGTGAGAGGTTCATTTTGTAGTAGATTGTGAGGGAGGTCAAATGACAGTGGAAGAATTCCACGATTTGGAGGAGGTCTCAACCTTCCACCAAAGGTCATTTTCAGTATATCATTGTAGCTATAGAGAGGAATTTCTAATCTTGCTACACCTGAGGTAAAAGTCTTCAAGTGCCAAAGTGAAGGGTGATCATGCACAGAATGATACTCTTCTTCTCTGATGGGCACTGGTGTTTTTGGATTCAACACAGATTTGGAAGCACCAAAATATGTGGTATCTGATGAGGAAGTGGTTGTGGATGATGAAGTGGCTGAAGTGGATGAAGAAGTGGGAGTGGAAGTGACTTTGATTTTGTAGGTTCTGGGCTTGTTGAGAGTGACCTTGAACAACTAATTGAAGGGGTGAGAGTGAGATGTGGACATATATGAGGTGAGGGAAGTGTTTCAGGAGGCAGAGAATTGTGGTTTGGGTAATGTTAGGGTTTCAGGTGGGGCTAAGTCTTGAATAGGTTTGGGTGATTGGTTCCCCAAGTACCAGGAAATTGTTCCTGAGAAGGTGATGTATGGTTTGATGGATTTGTCTTGGTATATGATAGGAAGTGGTGGTTGTGGAGTGGTAATGGTAATGGACTTTGATTTGGACTTTGTGGTTCTTTTGGAAGTATGTGGTTTGGTGGGTGGAGGTTGTGTAGAGTGAGGTTGTGGTGAGGAAACAAATAATAGAGGTGCAGTAATAGCATCATCAGAACTAAATGAAAAAACAAGCTCATCAACACTGAAGTCTATTACCTTAGGATCAGGCTTCTAAGAGAGCCTATACAGTCTCCTTCCCTTGCCTTGAGGGACAACAGTAAGAGAAGGAGGAGCTTGCTTCTTAGGGCCAGAAGTTGGGATAGGTTTTTCAACTTCTGCTTTCTTCTTCTTCTCCAGAATGCTCCTAATGGGGACCTTGTCCTCATTATCTTATGGTTCATCTTTTCTTCCTGGTGCAGGTGGCACATTCTGTTTCTTGCTTCTAGTTTCCCTGGCTGGAGACTCACAGTTTTCTTCACACCAGACACTAAGCTTCTTGTGGATTTCTTCTGGACTTCACCAACAGTAGCGTCAGCTACTTCTTCTTGCACTTGTTTAACCTTCTTTATCATTTCCCCATAAACCAAATTCATTCTCACCAGATTGTTTAGCCTAAAGACATTAGAAGAGTCATAGCACCTCTTCCAAAGTACTTTTCCCTTGCTTCACCAGTCAAAGCACCAAGCTTTCTTGCAATTTCATCCTTAACCATGATTTCAGTCAAAAGAACACCATAAGGAATGTTCTTGTAGACTTGTTTCTCTTCAGTAGAACCTTTCCTTGAATTGATGATTGCAGAGAGCAGAGTGTTGGTGATCAATCTTGGCAGATTGACCTTGTGACCAGCCATGTAGTGCCTCATTATGAACTTCTGTTCATAGTTCACAACATCACTAGACCCAACCTTCAGAATGACATATTTGGAGATCAATTTGTGAAGCACCCTGTAGTGTCACTTTAGATTCTTTACAGAAAGAGGTTGCTTTTGTTGGAATCAAGTGGATTTAAAAATAATGACCCTTAATTGTTTTGATGATAACAAATAGTAAATAGAACAATTTATCCTCTGATGTGTCTGTTAGTGTGCAGTAAATCACTATTCATCAGAAGAAATTGTCTAAGAAGACTTAGTGAAATTGTGAATTTTACACTTAAATCCATAAATCTAAGTCTGACATGGATCATCTGAAATCTCTCTGACGTCATCATGTGAAAGCCCTGCTCTGAAATGGTCAACTCTATTAGTGGTCAACGCTCTGGTAAGACCATATTTTAACTTGGTCAACTCTGTTGTCGATCAACGCTGTGGTAAGACCATACTTTGACTTGGTCAACTCTATTGGTGGTCAACGCTCTCGTAAGACCATACTTTAACTTAGTTAACTCTGTTGTCGGTCAACACTCTGGTAAGACCATACTTTGACTTGGTCAACTCTGTAGGTAATCAATATTGGCAAGACTATGTTCTGGCTTAGTCAACTCTGTTTCTGGTCAATGCTCTGGTATTCAGTCAACGCATAAACAGACTTTGGTTAGACTACTCTATGGAAGCCTTCGTCCAATTCTTCATGACTCTCTCATGTGAAAGGCCAGCACATTTTGTGCTGAAGAACTCACCTCTGTTTCAAGCTCACTCTGGTGAACAGTGTGGCTCTGATAAGAAATCAGACTGAAGTTCATTTAAGGCTACTTCATGTATATAAGAGACCTCATTGATGAAACATTTTAATGTATGAGGTATCAAATGCCAAAGGGAATGTCAACGAATATAATCATCAGGAAACTTACTCTCGAAGGGTCTTATATTCAAAAAGCTCATAAGAGACAAACATTCTGATTTTGTCTGCTATGTTAGTATGCTTTGAGCAGAGTGAAAAACGACGCGACTTGCTAAAGCCACAAAAAGGGGATCTGAAGTCTTTTGACCTAGGTGAAAAGAGCTGTTAGGCCACAACGGCACTATTCACAACCCTAGCTATATACACCTTACTTCATCGACTGAAGTAGGTTAACGCTATGATACAAAGTGAGCAACCAAGAATCATTCCAAGTATCTGAGATCACATTGAACAAAGCACTTAATTGTTTTTTACCCTTTCAGTTTGAAAGTTATTCTTTGTGCTTGAGTTTTTCATTGTATATCCTCTCTGTGAGAGTTATTTTGATATTGTTTCAAATCATTATTGAACATTGTATTTATTGGGTTGTATTCCTTAGATGCATGACTGCATTAAGTCGTTCTAAGAAGTTGTGAGTATAGCCAGGTTGGCAATATTATACTCTCAAGTGTAATCAGGTTGATTATAGTGGAGAAATCCTTCAAATGTGTGAAGGGACTAGACGTAGCTATCAGGTAATAGTGAACATTGTGTCACTCTCTTCTCTTTACTTACGTACTGCCTTATTTTATTAACGAGTTGTTTTGAAAAGGTTTTCATAAACACACAAGCTTTGCGAAAAGATTTCTAAAACCCAATTCAAACCTCCCATTTCTTGTGTTTTTGCCGCGTTCAACTTTGTTGCCTTTAAATGATGATAGTTCTCGAACAGAGCCTCATCAACATTTTCCATTCCATTGAAGGCTTTTTTCCAACCATCATGGAAACTGATTCCTTCACATGGACACTGAATAACATCAGCAATACCATTCAGAGTAATCACAACTGGATATCCTTTAACATAGCCCATGATGATATTTTCCTTAAAAATTTGAATGTTCCCCCAGAGTTCTTTTATGGCAGTGAGGAGTACTTTTACTAGATCCCAATGAATGTACTTCAACTAGCCCATAGTCTTCAACTCGTCTTCAAGGTCAAAACCATATAATTTCAAATGCCTCAAATCGACTCTGCTTTCAACTAAAACCTTTCGTTCAGTCATAGTATCATAGACATTAATGTCTTCCCAAACTCTAACGTTCGTCATAGTTGTAGTAGAGGAACAAGTGATGGAGGTTTAGGGTTTCTCAGAGAGGGTAAACAGAGAAAGAGAGAGAGAAAAAGCAATTTTTAGAGAAAACAGTGGGTACGAAAGAAGTGAGAGGGATAGTGGAGTAGTGGAAAAGTTTTAAAAGACAATAGTACAGTTACTTTTGTGAACTGCTTCACATTCTCCCAATAAAAATAAATAAAAAAGAAAAGTAAAAATAAAGATTCCTTTTGCATTTAATGCTCAGACGCTAAAATAAAGTAAATCAAGAAAAAGATTTTATTGAGAACATAAATTTAATCATGACTCAGTAGGTGAGATGAGACGCTTCAGTCCCACATGCTTGTGACATGTGTGTGCCCGGATGCAAGCAATATGTTCACCAGATGCCGAGTGATGCAATGTGAATGACATTTCACATGCTTACACGTAGGAATGCTTATGTCATACCAGATGCAGAATGATATATTTCACAAGACGCTGATATTAATCACTCTTTTATAAGATGAAAATTTAAATTTCTTCTTATAAAATTGAATCTATCATCAGCAAGGGGTTTTGTGAAAATGTTAGCCCACTGATGATCAGTGTCTACAAATTTAATTTCAAGTACACCCTTCTGAATATAGTCTCTTATGAAATAATGCTTAATCTCAATGTGCTTTGCTCTGGAATGCAATATTGGATTCTTAGTAAGACAAATTGCAGATGTATTATCACAAAAGATAGGAATGTTACTCTCTTTGATCAAATAGTCTTCAAGTTGATATTTCATCCACAGAAGTTGAAAACTGCAACTTACTGCTGAGATGTATTCAGCTTCTGCTGTAGAGAGTGCAATGGTGTTTTGTCTTTTGTTTGACCAAGACACAAGATTTGCTCCAAGGAATTAGCAGCCTCCACTTGTGCTCTTTCTTTCAATGCAGTCTCCAGCAAAATCAGCATCACAAAAACCTACCAACTTGTAATCTTTTGATTTCTTATAAAGCAAAACAAGATTAGTAGTTCCTTGTAAATATCTAAATATTCTTTTAACAACACTCAAGTGTGATTCTCTAGGATCTGATTAAAATCTTGGACACCGGCAAACGCTGAACATAATATCAGGTCTTGAAGCTGTAAAATAGAGTAGAGAACCAATCATAGCTCTGTACATCTTTTGATCTACCTTCTTACCAGTTTCATCTTTACTAAGAATACAAGTGGGATGCATAGGTGTGCACATTGGCTTGCAATCAACCATCTTGAATTTCTTGAGCAATTCCTTGATGTATTTGCTTTGATGTATATAAATACCATCATTGTATCACTTGATTTGAATTCCAAGGAAGAACTTCAATTCTCCCTTGATTTGAATTCCAAGGAAGAATTTCAATTCTCCCATCATGCTCATTTCAAATTCAGTCTGGATCAACTTAGAAAATTCTTTGCAAAGGCTTTCATTAGTAGATCCAAAAATAATATCATTAACATAAATTTGAACAAGTATAAAATGCTTGTTTGATCTTTTTCTAAATAGAGTCATGTCTACTTGATCTCTGGTAAAACCATTTTCCATTAAAAAGAAACTTAGTCTATCATACCAAGCTCTAGGAGCTTGCTTTAGACCATATAGAGCCTTTTTAAGCTTAAAGACATGTTCAAGAAATTCAATGTCTTCAAATCCAGGAGGTTGTTTAGCATAAACTTCCTCAATTATAAAACCATTCAAGAAAGCATTTTTCACATCCATTTGATAAAGAATTATCTCATGGTGTGCAGCAAATGAAAGTAAAATGTGAATAGCTTTTAACCTTGCAACAGGTGCAAAGGTTTCAGTAAAGTCTATACCTTCTTCTTGTGAGTAAACTTAGGCAACTAATCTTGCTTTGTTTATCACTACCTTACCATCTTCATCAAGCTTATTTCTAAAAACCCATTTAGTACCAATAGCTTGTTTATCTTCTGGTAGAATGACCAACTTTTAAACATCATTCCTTTGAAACTGATTCAAGTCTTCTTGCATAGCCAAAATCCAACCTTCATCTTCCAATGCTTGATCAATCGTTTTAGGTTCCATCTCAAAGAGTAGTGCAAGATCTGCATGCTCCTTGAAAGAGGATCTTGTTCTCACATTGTCTCATGGTTCTCCTATGATTTGATCTTTGGGGTGATGAGTTTTGTATCTCCAACTCTTTCTGGCTTCAGCTTCTGCCTGAGTAGAATCTTGTGTCTGGTTGTCACCATCGGACGCTGAGGCTGCAGGTTCATTGTTTATTGTACCACCAATGTCTAAACCTAAAAACAATTCATCTAGCTCTGACATTTCATTATCAGGCTTCTTGTCATCAAACTTGATGTAACGACCCGTTTCCGGAGCGCTACTAAACTAGGACAAACTCTAATGCAATGAAGTTTTGTAAAGTGATACTCTTTTTGTCTTTTGGAAATTGTGGTAAAATTTTTTCATTTTATAAACAATAGTCTTTCGTAAAACACAATCAGAGTATCCACAGCATTTTCGAAACATGACGGAATTCTAAATGTAAAAGACTCTTATAACTAAAATTAGACATACACACACACACACTCCCAAAAGATAACCAGTTGAAGAGTTTTACATACAAAAAACAGTAAACAAAAATGCACAAGTAGGAGTACACCTAAAATATGAAAACCCTGACAAGTGTAGTCATACTTCTGAGGTACTCCCGGCAGTTACCCATGCAGGGGCTGCTCCAAAAGCAAAAACCTGAAACCTATCTACAACCACAAAAGACTAACAAGTTGGACAGACTGGTCACGACCAAAACTTTATAAAAGATAATCAGACGTCCTCGATCAACCACTACGCATCACTACCCAAGTCTTCTGATGGGTCCTCCTCAGTCTCCTCCATCAGGTCGTCTGCATCCTCGTCAGTCCACTTACGCGAAAAGTCTCTAACACGCCTCCTGTGCATACATCTCAGTCGGAAGTGGGGCTGAACTCCATACCGAGGGAATTTCCATGTGCAAAAAGTCAAAGGTCACCTTCGACGATGTCGTCATCGACAGGATCTCCACCACGTCCATCAGCATCTGGGTTACCATCATCAATTGAAGGAACCACAGGCAAGGGTCAACTTCTTAAATACACAAATATAATATAACACAGCATAACATAACACACAATTCAGTAAGAATGCACCAATGCCTGCAAATGCAACTACATGCCACTGTTTATGATTCCGGAATACTAACGATCTTTGAATCCCCATTAGGCACTATTCGGATCTAAGATCACCTTGGCGACATCAATCCCCATTCCAAGACTATTCAGTGCAGGATTGTCCCATTACTGCTAACAACGATCTTTGAATCCCCATTCAAGACTATCCAGATCGAAGTCACCTTCATGCATGCCAATGCACTTCACCAACTCCAATGACATATCAATGCACGTGATATTTCGACATGGCATAATTAAATAAATATTCAATTATCCAATAACAACTCCACAACATATATCTTAACACAATTTAAGCATACATGCAAACACGTCACGTCATCAAATTCAAGCTCACACAAATTCAGTTTTAGCCACCATTCCACAACCACAACAATTCACATAACAATCATCATCATCACAGATAAGCAGCAAGTCGTCCCTTTGCAACTCGGTGGAGCTAACAAGGAGGTAATCAAATAAGTGTGGGGGGTTGGGGACAGCAGCCAACCACTTACAGACAAGCCCACTAAATAATAAGTATAGATATCAGACAATAAAAAAGAACGAAGGGATACGAGACCCTCACTTTGAACCCTGAGGTTCTCAGACTTCTTCGCTTTAAGACTTAAAATTAAATCCTATGCAATATCTAAAGTTGCCCTTACCGAAAGTAAACAGTTCTCATGTGAAGGCACGCCTCGGTCTCACGCCGCATGAACTCGGATACTCAAATCCTAACACATAGAACAAATTTAGTACAAACCTAGGGACTTAGTTCTAACTTCTTAGGTACCCTAAACCCTCTTAGCTCACCAAATCACTTACACTTGAATGCCAAATTTTGAAGTACATATATATATTTTTAAAAGCATCACATATACTAAAATACACAATTTGAATTACATGTTTTTAAAGAATTACATATGCTTAAAAAAAAAACTAACAACACTTAAAGAATAAAATTCTAAAGACTAAGAATCATTTCTTTTCAAACTTAAAACTTGAGACAACATCATTTATAAAATTCTTTTTCTTCTCAAAATGCTTAATTGAGGCTCTACTTGGTTTCATGGATCTCAAGGGACCCAATTTACCTTATGTGTTTCATGGCCTTTAAAATCAAAACAACTCCAAATTCAATCCAATCACTTCCATAATTTTTGAAACTTATACAACAATCATGTACTACTAAATTACAAGCTAGGAACACAAAAATATTTTGCCTCTCAAGCTTGAATAGCTCGCGGCCAACACACCTTTTTCCCAAAAAAATTTGCAAATCTTTAACTAGTTAAACAACACCATTCAATCAATTTATTCTTTTACAAAACAACAAATGATTTCACAAAACATAACATTAATCAAGTCTAAGAACAATTTACACTTCTTCAAGAATCAAGAGTTTTATAAAAATCCTTTCAATATTTGATTCAAGTCAAAACTAACAACTTCAAGTTCCAATCAAACTCTTTCTAAAATTTTTTCCAAAACCTAATAACAATCCAATGAAATCAATATTAGCCAAAACATCAAAAACTTCTCCCTCAAACCCTCTAGGGGCTCGCGGCCAACACCAAAAAATTAGGAGACAATTTGCAAACCTCCAAAACAATTAAAAAACATCAATTCATATGTAATTTCTTTCACAAAACAACAAACTACAACTCAAGAGAAAGTCTAATCCATACCCAAAACTATTTTCAAGTCCCTCAAGAACAAGGGTTTTCAATAAAATTCCCAACTCTTTTAATTCCACAATTCCAATAATGATACTAACAAATATACTAACTAAAAGCAAGAAGCATCAACCAATTAAATAATTCACAAGGCAACCATCACTAACCCCTCTTTCAAGAATAGGTTCCCATCAAGAACAATACCCAAATAATATTCTAGTTCCAAAACTATCACCCAATACAACAACAACAACATCAAAGAAGCTAATAACATCAATTAATTACATTGATTCACTTGAGGATCACATCTTCCCTCTTTTTCCCCTTAGGATTTGCCTAGGGTTCCAAGAATTTTGGGAATGGAGTGCTCATCTCCTCTTTGATCATGATCAAGCTTATAACAAGACACAAAAACAAGAACCAAAACAAGAACAATTACTACCTCCTCCCTCCTATGTTTCTTGTGATTTTGGGCTGTTTAAGGGAGATGAAATGTGCTCCCAACCTTGCTTGAATGGAGAAGTGAATGATGATGGAGATGGTAGTGAAGAGAAGTAGAAGTTATTGCAAGAAATTTGGAGGATTAGAAGTGAACAAACTCAAGAAATGAGATGGAGGAATGTTGCCATGGAAGCTCCAAGCTTTCTCTCTCAAGAAATGTTGAAGATGAAGTAAAATGAGGGTGGAGAGTGGGAGGGGGCTGCGTGGGGCTGTTTTAAGGGGAGGGAGAATAAATTTTTTTTTATCACTTAATAACACTTGGTTAAAAAATGGGTTAAGTAAAAGGTAATAAAAAAAAAACTAATCACACACTAAGTGACACCTCTCATAAAGTGAAGATTCTAATCCCATCAACTAATCTATCTCATCTAATCTTATATCTCTTATGATTACCCTCTAATTCTAGAGTCTAAGGGTTGCTAAAACACGACATCGAGTAACCGCTTTACCGATTAATTACCCGCCGATAAAATCGCGAAAATTAATTTAGCGAGAAATTAATTCACCGCGTGATATTATTTTATTGTAAATAATAAAAACACTATCAAACATTCAAAAATAATCACGACAAGTTACGATTCCATTTTCATCGAAATCGGGGTTCATTTAAAATTTTATCTGCGGTAAAACTGCCCGGCGATTCGAAATGCGACGAAACTTCGTTAGAATTTTTCGACGATATTCGAACCATGAATTAATATAAAATATTAATTCTCAAATTCAATTTTATCTTGATTTATTTAAATCACTTACCTAGCGAACAAGAAATTGCTTATTATAGCATAAATACGACCAAATTACACTATAATAACGCTAAATAACGTACCGTAAAAATAAGGGTGTTACACTTAACATGAATAGATTCTTCCACTATCAATATTTCTTTATTGTATACTCTAAAAACTTTAGATCTTTCAGAGTATCCCAAAAAGATACCTTTATCAGCTTTGGAATCAAACTTATCAAGTTGATCCTTAGTATTCAAAATATAGCAAATACAATCAAATCCAATTTGTTGACTAGTACTTATCAAATCTTGCTCAATAATCTGATTTGGTCTTGTAGTCCAAATAATTCCGTACCATGATGTATCTGGAATAGTAATTATTAGTGAAACAAAAATACATACAGAAAAAGGCAGGGGCGGATAGCGGGAATCGAACCCGCGTCTTCTCCTTGGCAAAGAGAGATTTTACCATTCAACTATATCCGCATTTTTCTTTCTTATCGTCCTTGATACGTAATATATCGATTCTATTTGAATTGAGTTGTGTCTGATATCTATTAGGGGTAATTAAAAAAGTTGAAATAGAATATCTAAATAATAGATATTCCATATCTATATATCTTTCTATTCAAAATAGAATATTTTCTATTCCTATTTGTTTCTATTAAGAATCTATAGATTCTTCTTTTTTTCTATAATAGAATTCAAATTAGGGCTTTCGTCATCCATCACTGTCTGGGTAGGGTTTGGATTGGAATGCTTACGGAATTGAAAAAAGGCTTGACGGCTTGCGGGATATGGGGTTTTGAGTTGGATGTTCGAGCAAGTGCCGCAACTACTTTTTGCTTGCTTAGTCTTAACATGCCTTCTCCCTCTACCCGAGCGAGGAATGAAAGACCGAACCTGAAGATAGCACCTACTTCCTCATTGGCATAAGCAGAATCAGGCGATTATCCGTCAAAATACCTTCAGCAAAAACAAAATCCAAAAATGAGATTCGCCCCCTTTCCTTTCATTAGGGGGCCCCTTACGTTGAAAGTCCTATCCATAGGGAGTGTCGACAGAACCGTCATACACCACTTATGATGCCTTTTTTCCCTTATTGAATCAGCCAAGTCAGTAGCCTTTCTTTTATGCGGGATTGCCTGTTGATGCAAGGAATAAGGGCTGGCTTGATGCCAAAAAGAAGCTGGTGGAGGAATAATGGCAGCTAAATCATCTGCTGCATAGTAGTATTAGGCAAATGGGATTTCTCTTTCCTAGGCTCAGGAGCGTAGTAAGAGGTCTGTGTGAATGCTTTACTTAGAGCTTGAACTAGGGGCAGCAACCATTTCAACTGGATACCATCAAGAGGGCAAGAAGCAGTAGTTGTGCCTCAGCCTAATCCTCACCTCTTTGCTGGATTTGAAGTTTTAAAGGCTAGGATATAGTATGAGTTTGATCTCTAGAAATATATCGAAGAAGACAGAATGGATGGAGTTAGTACTGCACAGGCTCTAGAGGACTTCTATGAAAACTGGCTTTTTGTTAATTTTTGGTTTGAGAAGCATCGGAAGGATCAACTTGACAGAAACAGAAGACTTCTAACTGCTTCTGCTTGGAGAGTGCCTCAAAGGGTAGAAACTCCTGTTAATTGGGAACCTGAACCAGCTCCTGTACCTCCACCTGCACCAGAACCTGTAACTCCTCCTCCTGCTTCAACTGCAATGGTGTCTCAACCCTCTGCTTCGGTTCTGCTTCTGTATCCACTAGTCATTCTGTTGTGGTTCCAAAAGAGGTCTTGGACCAACTTATTGAAGACAACAAAAACTTCAAGGAATTCATTGAAGTATCAAACAAGAGACATGAGGATGTCATTTCCATGCTGCAGTACATTGTGGATCAGCTGAAGAAACCTTAGATAATCCTTAGGTTTTTCACCCACTTTGTTTTTTAGCCTTGTACTTGTTTTTCTTAAAAACAATTTTTGTACTATGCTATTTTTGCTTGATCAATGAAATCAATACCTTTTTTGGTACTTATTCTGTTTTAACTTTATCTTTCTCAAACTCTGTTTTGACTATGATGTTCTTTATTTATTCTTAACCTTTTTTCTGATGACAAAAGGGGGAGAAGAAAATATAGAGATATAAAGTAATTGATGAACCTAATGTATTATCCAAGTATCATCATGCATTGCATTTAGTTACTTCTGCCCTGATACACTGCATTATAATATGCATTAGTTTGCTATGATACACTGCATTATAATATGCACTATTTACCCTGATACATTATATTAGAATATATGCTCTAATGTTGTATTAATACATATATGCTCTGATACATTACTCTGTATATGAAAGCTCTGATACTTGAAATGATCTGAAGTGATATATTTATCTGATGTGACTTTACACTTGGAAAATATTTAATGTGCTTAATTCAGGGGAGCCTCTGAAATTCCTTTAAGTAAATATTTCTCTAATGGAAAATTGTTCATCAATCTATGTATTTGTCATCATCAAAAAGGGGGAGATTGTTAGAATCAAGTGGATTCAGAAACAATGACCCTTAATTGTTTTGATGATAACAAATAGTTAATAGAACAATTTATCCTCTAACTATGAATAGACTACACAGTGGAAGCCTTTGTCCGTTTCTTTATGAATCTCTTATATGATAGGCCAACAAATTTTGTACTGAAGAACTTGCCTCTGTTTCAAGCTCATTCTGGAGAACAGAGTATCTCAGTAACAAGCATTGTCTGTTTGACAGATGCTCTGATTGGAAATCAGACTAAGTGTTCATTAAAGGCTACTTCATGTATTTAAGAGACCTCATTGATGAGTATTTTAATGTACGAGGAATCAAAATTCAAAGGGAATGTCAACGGATATAATTATCAAAAAACTTGCCCAAGAAGTGTCTTATGTTCAAAAAGCTCACAAGAGACAAAATCCTTATATTGTCTGTTGTGTCAGTATGCAGAAGCAGAATGGAAAGCAGTATGACATGCTAAAAGCCACAAAAAGGGGATCTGAAGGTTTGTCCATGGGTGAAAAAAGCTGTTAGGTCACAACGGCACTATTTACAACCCTAACTATATATATATATATATATATATATATATATATATCTTATTTCACCCACTGAAGTAGGTTTACAAGAACGCTTGCAAACGAAGCAACACCAAAACTACTCCAATATCTGAGACAGCGAGCAACTAAGAAATTATTCCAAGTCTCTGAGATCACATTGAACAAGCACTTAATCGTTTTATTCTTTCAGTTTGAAAGTTATTCTTTGTGCTTAAGTTTTTATTGTAAATCCTCTCTGCTGTGATTTATTTGATATTGTTTTAAACTACTTTTGAACCTTGTATCTAGCCCAGTAGTGGCTGCATTCCTTAGAGGCTTGACTGTACTGAGTCGTTCTATGAAGTTGTGAGTATAGTCAGTTTGGCAGTAGTATACTCTCAAGTGTAATCAGGTTGATTATAGTGGAGAAATCCTTCAAGTGTGTAAAGGGACTAAACGTAGCTATCAGGTGATAGTAAATTAGTATAAATCACTGTGTCATTCTCTTCTCTTCTCTTTACTTGTTTTCATTACTATTTTGTTAAAGAGTTGTTTCGAAAAGGTTTTAAAAAATACACAAGCTTTGCGAAAAGATTTCTAAAACCCAATTCAAACCCCCCTTTCTTGTGTTTTTTCCATGTTCAAGCCTGTCGTCCATTCGGCATATCCAGCTCATCGTACCCATAAGAGTGGTTCCCCGTCCCTAACGGCAGGTGTCGAGGCTGCACTCTTGATAGCACATTTTATGGACTCTGATATGCTAGTAACCCCGTCAGGATTGTTGGGCTACCTGACTACCAGGACAGGTAGAGCAGCCAACCCTTCCGTCACTAAAGGCATACATCGGACCTAATACCATTCTCAAGAAAACTGCAAGCCTTTGTATTGCATATATTGTACTCTCACTCTAGTACTTCTGGCCTTGTACGCACCGGCCGACCCATGTACGTACGATGGTGGTAACATGTAGACCATGATTATATCCCAAATTCAAGCCTAAGAGTAACCTCGACCCTTTCTATCTTTTAACCATATCAATCTGTAAAGTATCAATCTTCCTTTAACCTCGTGCATCACCTCCTCTGCACATAGGGAATGAGACATTATGAGAATATGGGAGGAATAAAGCTACCATTATAGCCTAAGGAGTAAGCTATTACCATAACTCCCGAAGCCTCAGAATAGCTCTAGAGCCTTGCTATTGCACCGGTATTTGGGTATTTGTTCAAGGTGACAAAAATACCCTTTTAGAGTTAGAAATCGATAGAGAGAGGATCTAGAGAGAGAGGCGCTCCAAAAACGAAATGAAGAGGCCTATTTATAGTGTTGGGTTTGGGTCGCGACGCGAGATACACCTTGTCGCGTCACGAGAAGGTCAGTCTCTGACACGTGTGAACGCTGAGACGCATGCATGAAGACACGCGTCTTAGTTGGTTGCGTTGCGGAATCTTCATGTCGCGTCATGACGAAGCTGATACTCGTGTTGCGAGGGCTTCCCGTCGCGTCGCCACAGTACTGATGCACAATTTGCACATTTTTTCTTTTTATTTCTCCTGGCCTAATCCAAGTCTCATTTCAAGATCCCTTGAGCTTATTTAAAGCCCTTAACACTATAAGGGCGTTAGGGTCCTATTAGGGTTTCCATATTAGGAAATCTGGGATATCACAAGCCTAGCCCATACAACAACGCATTACAGGAAAACTAGCTAATTGGTCCAGTATAGAGAAAATGCAAAGCCAAGTAAACTGAAAGTTCAAAACGGGGCTTATCTCTAACTACACAGATAACTGAACTAAACTAAAAGAGTACTTTGTGGAACACGCAAACTAGAAAACTAGAAAGATCTACAAGGAACCCTAAGCTCCATTGAGAACCCCTCTTAACCTTTAACTTGCTACCTGAGATCCACTCCCTTAAGCATTTCTTTTTCAATCCTATGTTGTTGACTCCATTGGGGTGCATTAGAGCTATCAACCACTAGACTAACTCTTGCTACTTGGTGAATGGCAAAAACTCCATTTATCGCAGTTGAAAGGTGAGTTGTCAGATCTACTAGTCTTGTCGGAGTCCCTGAACCCAAGCTACAAATCTCTTCAATGGTGCCTCGATTCGTGACGCATGAGGATATTGTGCTTGCTTCCAAAGCTCTTACTAGCATAGGCCCTTGCTGTCGATTGATCCATCTATCCCTCTAAAGGATTCCGGTTAGGGAAGGAGGAGGGAACCAAATCCAGTACCTTTGGAGACTTGAACGACTTGCCAGATGTGCAATGTGATGCACTACTGCATTACCCTCTCCACAAAATTGAAAAGCTTGCTTCAAATGTGTTATGTTTGGAAAAAACCAGTAATCTCTCCCCTTTTCATCTCCCCTCTACAGGTTTTGATCAGCTCTAGGTTATCACTCTCAAATATAACGCGATGGAGTCCCAAATTTGCGGCCATAGCTATTGTTCTTGCAACTTTAGCATTGTTTAAATGGCTTCATTCTAACGAGTTGCTGACTAGGTGGGAAGCTTTTCTCAGGGATCTAGAAATTTGTTTCAGTCCATCGTCATTTTTCAACCACCAGTCATTCCTCTTTAAAGTGAAGCAAGTGGGTTCCATCATGGAATATCAATAACATTTTAACAGCTTATCCAGCCGTATTGTGGGGCTACCAATAGTAGCGCACCTCATTTGCTTCATCTTTGGGCTTAAACCTGAGAATCAACTTGATATCTCCATTCACCAGCCTCATTCTATGAGCCATTGGGTTGACTAAATTGTTGGAGGCTAAGATCCTTGGTGCCAAGCCAAGCTCGGCTCACTTTTCTCACCATTTTCCATCATATGGCAGCACATTCGCACCAACCCATATCTTAGGCACCACACTTCCTCCCTCCCAGTTTCCTATATGTCGCCTCATTCAGGCACAAATGCAAGAATGCTGCAAAATATTATGCAACCACAAGTAGCTGAATTTCTCCATCTCCTTATCGTGGTTGTCTCCCTGTTTACTGTTATTGTGGGCAACGGTGATTCTATCAAGTGTTCAAGATGCTATCAGGATGTTCTAGATACTCCTTTTTGGCCAGGCTTTTAGCATTCCATTCTACATCCTCCCCATTCATGGAGTAGATTTGGGGGTGGGAATTCAACGATTGCAAACCATTGGGCCATTCTTTTCGGATTATACTGTGCCATCCATTTAGTTCTTAAACAACAATCACCCCATTACATTAACAGGTTCTTCGCCCGCGAGACCTATTATTACTTCTAATTCAAGGTTTGGGTTAAATATGTTTTTAGTCCCTATAATTATCCTGAATTTTGTTTTTAGTCCCTATATCCACTTTTTAGACCCTCTTTAGGGACTAAAAGCATGTAGTTTTGTAATTTTAGGGACTAAAAGTGAAAAAATGTAAATTTTATAGGGACTAAAATATATTTAACCCTTCACAGTTTTTTAGATATATGTACACCAACTCAATTGATTCATTGCACACAATAGCTTTAGACAACATCACCAATTCTTCGCTCTTACCCTCCAATAATCCAGCCCTACCCTTTGACACCACAGCTTTAGATGCCACTTTATCAAATCTGCTCACTAAGTTTGCTGTTATCTGTGAAACTCCCCAAAGCCTACCAACCCATTGCTTACAAAATCACCACATTCATCTTCTTCTCAACTCACCTTCGGTCAATGTCAAGTCGTATCAATATCCCTAATGCCATAAGGAGGTCATGGCCACTATATTCAAACAACTACTGCAAGAGGGCCTCATTAAGCCAAGCACATGTCCCTTTTTATCACTGATCCTCCTAGTGAAAAAGAAGGATGACACTGGCAATTTTGCATTGATTGCCAAGCTCTAAACGCTATCACCGTGAAGGACTGTTTCCTAATCCCAACATACATGAATTTCTTGATGAGCTCCTCGATTCGAAGGGCTTTTCCAAATTGGATCTTCGCTCTGTCCACCACTAAATCTTACTAGCAGTAGAGGAAAAAATTCAAAATGGTGTTTTGGGTCATGGAAGGGCAGTTGAGTTCCCTATAATGCCCTTATGCTTAAGCAACACTCCTTCCACCTTCCAACCTACAATGAATGAGGTGTTTAGTTCCTTTTTATGCAAATTCATTCTTTTATTTTATGATATCTTCATCTATAGTGTAGATTGGTCCTCACATTAGCGTCATTTGCGACAAATTTCACAACTTCTAGCTCATCACCCTTTTTTGCCAAATTCTTATAATGTCACTTAGACAAATTATCGAACACTAAGGATGCAGAAATGATTATTGTTTTATTGGATATATGAAGCTGAATCATTCCCAGAGTGTAAATCTAAGGAGGAAATAGTAACCATACAATATCTGCAAATGATTGCTCAGGACAGAGAAAACAGAGAATAAGAAGAATGAGAGAGAAGCAAAAGAAATCAGAGGAGAAAGATTTACAATCAAACAATGCACACCTTTTTCTCATGATTACCCTCTCTCTTATGCTATCAGCTACACACATAGTCACTCAATTGAGAGTTGGTTATTCTCTGCCCTGTTCTTTTCTCTTTCCTTGGATTCCCGAATCTATAACCAATTCCTTCCCTTGTGCACTCTCTATTACTAACTCAGCCTTTCGGTTATGCCCACTCACCACTTGATTCATAACATTACCCTTCCCTTTAACCACAACCTTGTCCTTAAGGTTGAAATTGGGGTAGCTAGCAGCCATTTCCATAGTGTCCTCCCAGGTGGCATCAGAAACATCTAAACCAGACCATGAGACCAGCACATGAGGAGTTGGGATGTTACCTTTTAGAATTGTACGATGCTGTAAAACACAATCAGGTTGCAGAATAGGACCCTACTCACAAGTGGTCAATTGATGCGCTCATAATAGCATATAGTTTGTTGTTAATTTTGCATTGCATAGTAGGCATTGTAGTGGTTTTTACCCATAGTTCTCATGCATTTTTGCTTGAATTAGATAATGCACTTGGTTTGAGTTCAATTGTGCAGAAAAGAAGGTTATTGGCCTAGGAAAGCGGAGCTAGATCACTTAAACGGATGTTGCAACCAACTCGGAGGCCAAAATGACAAAATATGGCAAGATCAGAGGAAAACACTACCGCCCTGCGTTCTATGGCACTACTGCCTTGGTGTATATGAAGAAACTCAAGAATTTGAAGTCAAGAAATAACACGGCGGTAGTGTTATCCAACACTGGCCCAGTGCCTTTGCTTCCAGACAACAACACGGCCTGGCCGTGTTCGTCCCACGCCTGCGTGTCGGGCCGCTCATCTGCGTTTTTGTGCTTTAAAAGCGACGCCGGCCGCGTAGTGCAGCTCCACGGCCGTCTTTGCGTCTCGGCCAGACTTTTATTTTTGCGCGTTTTGACTTAATTTTTAGATGTTTTTCAACCCTTTTGGTCCAGAACTATATATAGATAGATGAAACATTGACCTAGGGACTTACTACTGGTTAGTGGCCTCTTGTGAGTTTGAATCAAGAACAAGGATTCTAGGCAAAGTTGAGGAATCAATGGAGTCTATTCTTTGTTTCTACATCTCAAATGCTTGGTTCTTTCTCTTCCATGAGGAACTAATTCCTTTGTACTAGGGTAAGATGAACTTTGTGGATCCTTTTATGTAATTGAATTCAGAATTTTCAATGCAAGTTTGATGTATGTCATTTGATCAATTATCTCTTTTCTTAATGCGATTCTATGCTTGATCACCATGGGGTTGAACTAGGGTTTGACATCAATTGGAAAGTTGAAGTTTTAAACTTGCTTTGGGATATTTTGACATATCTATAGGGTTATAGGGATATAATTCTCTTTGGTATGAGTTTGTATGAATCCTTATCCTTATTGCTTGATTTAATTAATTGGAACCTAAGGGATTAGGGCTTATTAGTTGAATTAAAGGGATTAAGAGGAAAGGAATTTTCGTTAATCTAATTTAGAGGATTCGAACTTCAAATACGTGATCATTACTTGCATTGGAATAGGATTCAAGAGCGTAAAGGGTGAGACAAAGGGATTCAAACCCTAGTCACTCTATTCTTCTTAATATTTAAATCAATTTTTTTGTTAGTCATTATCTTATTGTTGAACACGAATTACAGAATTCAAACACTACTGCTCGTTAAATGCGATAGTTCAAATAGTACATCGTTGGTATAGTTAAGAATTGGTCACAATCCACGTGGATACGATCTTTTATTACTTAACGACGAAATCGTACACTTGCGATTTTGCCCAACAAGTTTTTTGCGCCATTGCCGGATTGTTGAATTAATTTTTAACAAGGCAAACAAGTACCTTTTGAACTATTTCTTTTATTTATTTTCTGAAAAAATTTTTTTACATTAATTGCTGCTTTGCTACTTACCTGTTGCTGAGTTTTGTGCATGCGAGGTAAACAAACAGTGGCTGTTGTTTGACCCGTAAATTGAAAAGATAGCAAGGGCATTAAGGAAGAAGACAAAAGAGGCAAACAAAGCAACAAAAACAATCCTCCGCATCTACTTCTCAAGTCACCACTCAAGAAGTCATGGGGACCAACCACGTACTTTGGGTGATTTTGGGAGGCGAAACAACCATACAAGGGCGGTCAATGCCTACCAACAAAGTTGAGGCAAATGCCAATTTTGAAATCAAGCGGCTTTGTTAAACACTCTCAAGCAAAGCCAATTCGCGAGGAATGAAATTGATGACCCAAATCAACACCTGGTGAGCTTCTATGAAATCGTGATACTTTTGGGTTGGGTGGAGTGATCGAGGAAGCAAGAAATTGAGGCTTTTTACTTGGACCCTGCGAGAGAGAGCAAGAGATTGGCTAGACACCTTGCCTACCGGAAGCATTGCAACTTGGGACGATTTGGAGGAGAAATTCATGACAAAATTTTTTCCACCCTCCAAATTCATCAAAAGAAGAGGTGAGATTCATGGCTTCCAACAGAACCAAAGTGAGAACTTATATGAGGCATGGGAGAGATTCAAGCTCCTTCTAAAGAGGTGTCCAGGACATGGATATGACGATTTCAACCAAATGCAAATGTTCTGTAATGGTTTGAGACCAAACACCAGGATGATGTTGGATGCCTCAGCTGGAGGTACAATCAACAACAAGACAGCTGCAGAAGCAAGAACCTTAGTGGAGCAAATGGCTTCCAACGAGCAGTTGTGTCAGAATGATAGAGGAACATTGGCAAAAAGAGGAGTCCTTGAGCTAGAAACGCAAGATGCACTCTTGGCTCAAAATAAGTTAGTCTCTCAACAATTGGAGGCTATCACAAAGGAGTTGAAGGCACTGAAAGTGGGAGCCTCTTCCTCTGCTCAAGTGAATCAGGTGAATCAAAACTTGAGATGTGACTTTTGTCAAGGGCCTCATGAGAATGGAGGGTGTGATACATTAGGAAACTCCAAGGAGCAAGCTAATTACATGGGTGATTTTCAAAGGCAAGGAGGGAATCCGTATTCTAAAACCTATAATCCAGGGTGGAAGAATCATCCCAACTTCTCTTGGAAGCAGCAAGATAACCTATCATCCAGCAACCCTCCACAACCGCAAAAGCAAGAGAGGCCAAATCAAGTAGAAGAAGCTCTTATTCAGTTTATGAAGATGACACAATCCAACTTCTAGAATCATGAGTCCTATTTCAAAAACCAGGAGGCTTCTATCAAAAATCTGGAGAACCAAATTGGGCAACTCTCAAAGCAACTAGCGAAGCAATCAAAAGGTAAGTTTTCTGCTAGCACAGTTGACAACCCTAAGAATAAAAATTGTAGTGCTGTTTTTTTGAGAAGTGGAAAGTTGTTGTCTGACGTAGAGAGAAAGAAAAAGAGCGAAAAAAGTGAAGTGGATGGAGTTGAAAAAGAGAGAGTGGAAGTAGAAAAAGAAGTTGAAAAAGAAAAAGGTGGAGATGAAAAAGAGAGAAAAGTAAATATTGAAAAAGAAAAAAAAAAGAGAAGGTGAGGAAGACCGAGTTGTTACTGACAAACTGCAAGTACAAGAGAAGCCCAGAGTTGTTCCTCCATATAAGAAGCTGCCATATCCTCCTGTGAGCAAGAAAAAGGAGAAGGATGAACAATTCTCTAAGTTCATGGATGTTTTCAAGCGTCTCCAAATCAACATTCCTTTTGCAGAAGCTCTTGAGCAAATGCCCACATATGCAAAATTTATGAAGGAGTTGTTGACCAAAAAGAGAAGGTTCAAGGAGGATGAGACGGTAGCCTTGACTGAAGAGTGTAGTGCCATTATCCAAAGGAAGCTTCCTCCAAAGATGAAGGATCCGGGAAGCTTTACAATTCCTTGCACTATTGGGAATTTGCACATTGGAAAGGCTCTCTGTGATTTAGGAGCTAGCATTAATCTGATGCCCCTCTCTATGTTGAAACGGCTGGGAGGAGGTGAAGTCAAGCCTACCAAGATGTCTTTGCAACTGGCAGATAGATCGGTGAAATACCCCTATGGAATACTGGAGGATGTATTGGTAAGGGTTGGCAAATTCCTTTTTCCGGCAGACTTTGTGATCCTTGACATGGAGGAAGACAAGGAGGTCCCTCTTCTTCTTGGAAGACCTTTCCTAGCTACAGGGAGAGCCTTGATTGATGTCCAACAAGGTAAATTAATTTTGAGATTCCAAGATGAGAAAGAGACTTTCAATGTGTTTGAGGCTATGAGGCATCCCGATGACACCGAAAAGTGCTCTAGAATTGATGTGGTTGGGCAGCCGGTTGGAGAGAATCTTGATCAAGACCGACCTTCCAAACCCTTAGAGAAGGTGACACTGAATTCTATTGAGGAGATGTCTGAAGAGCTGGATGATGGGATGGAAAAATTTTTAGTGCAGAAAAAAGGAAGAAAAAGAAAGAGTAGTTTGCATATGGGCCATGGGAAACAATTCCCAAATTGCAAAATTCCAAAGAAGGCACATGTAGAACCTACTCATTCTTATGAAAAGCGCACTAAACAAAGTAGGATGACAATGTCCACTCACATAAATTCAAGAGGAGAAAAAGGAGACCAATGCGAAAAAGGGAAATGATTTCCATGCAAGCACTCAGGACTATGGGTGTGCATCTTCCCAAGGAAGGTGGTGCCTCAATCTTCTTTTCCTCCTTTAAGGAGCCTTGATCGACTCCTTCAAGCGTCAAGCTAATGACGTTAAAGAAGCGCTTCTTGGGAGGCAACCCAAGGTGTAAAAGAATGCATTCATGTTGTGTAAAAAAAAAAAAAAAGAGGCAGTGAAGAACACGGCCTGGTCGTGTCCTAGGCCACGACCGTGTTCGAGTGAAATTTTTTTTTGGCCAAAACAGTGAAGAACACGGGCTAGCCGTGCCTTATGGCACGCCCGTGTTCGTGCACACTTCTGCCAGGATTAGGCATGCCTCAATGTGCTTGCCCTTACCCAATCCTTTCCCCAGCCAATCACAACCATCCATTCCCTTTCATTTGAAATCTGTGGCCCTGATGCAGACCTACCATACCTACCATACACCAAGCCACACCACAGAAAAACCCAAATTAACCCCCCCTCTCTTTTGCAGACCACGCCCGTGTACCCCCATCCCCTCTTCACTTTCATCTCCTAAACCTAACCCTCTCCCAGCCGCATCTCCATCCTCTCCACCTCGTCCTCCACTCACCTCCTTCCATCTTTTTCAACTCCTCATCATTTCTCTCCCACCGTAGCCACAACCCCTCTCCCACCCTTTTCTCCTTCAAACCGTCACGCCTCCCCCACCACCCTTCTAGCACCACCCACAGTCACCCCGCCACTACCACTCTTCCACCATTCCCCAACCTTCCTTCCATCAATCTCGTCTTCCACCATCATCTCCTCCATCCACTCACCTCATTCCTCTCCACCCACCCTCTCTCCAACCGTCGCAACACCTCCCACCACCACCACCATCTCTTTCCCCTTCCAACGCCTTAGCCACACCCCCTCCCTTACTGCCATCTTCTTCACCTCCAACCCAAACCCATTTTTTTATTTTATTTTCACATTACCTGTGTGTTGTGCTTGTTGTGTGACTTGATTACAGGGTATTATGGCTTCAAAAAGGCAAAGGGGTGATGCCTCAGGCACCAAGGAACCGGTATTGGCCAAGGGGAAAGGAAAGGGCAAGAAAAAGGTCACTGAAAATCCTCATGGCATCCAATTTCGTGACGATGTCCAAGAAGCAAGGTATAACTCTCTGGTTGCAAGAAATCTTGTCCCCACTGTTATATGGATGAACTGCCTTTGTTAATTCTAGAATTTGCTAGATGATGTCCAAAGATTTATTTGCTAATGTGGGTTGGACAAAGTTTGTGGGGTTGAAAAGTTTTACTCATGCAAGAATTACTCTGGAATTCCTCTCATCCGTTAATGCTAATGTCTCATATGCGGAGTATTGGCCAGAGGACCACCAGGATAATTTGAAAACCTTTAGGTTATTCAATACGGAGCATAGCCTGTCACTGAGCCAATTCAATGCAATATTTCGATTGCCATATGGTGGTCACCGAAAAGTCCCCAATGATTTCTCTGCAAGACAATTTTGGTACCTGCTAACCAAGTCCGACACCTATGACTCCTCTTCATCCAAATCATCAAAGTTGCGAAACCCCTGTTTTCGCTATGTGCACAGAGTAATGTCAAACACATTGTTTGGCAGAGGGGATAGTGACGGCGTTGTCCGTCAGTCGGAACTTATGTTTTTGTGGAACATGCTGCACCCAGAATTTCAGTTAGATGCAGGTGCTCATTTGATCACCCACATGGTTAAAGTAGGGAAAGCTTCAGCCGGAAAAATTGTTATTGGTGGTTTAATCACCCCTATTGCTGAGGCTCTGGGCTATAGAACCTCCGGTCTCCCAATTGTTCGTGGGAGCACACGCTTGGACATGGAAGCATGCTTGGCCATGAGAATGATAGTCCGGGACGGCCAATGTTATTGTTTGGTGCTACCGACATCGAGGAAACTCATCCTCTACCCGACCAGGAGCACACCACTATCGTGAGACCGTGAGAAATTGGAATTTTCCGGAGGCCCCCAACCCGAGCCCTTCAAGAGGAGAGACTGAGGCACCCCACGAGACCGAGGCCCTGGCGCTTCTTCACATTACTATGCTCCACAGCCACCTCCCGGTTCTTATGCCGCTCTTCGGAGGAGATGGTCGCTCAAAGGGCCCAGTTGACGAATCTGGACAACACCGTCCACGGTATTCAGGACATGGTCACGACATTGTATAACTGGCACCTCCATCAGTATCCTGGCCAGTTTCCTCCTCTGCCCCCACAGTGAGTCCTCTCTTGCATCATCCCTATCTCAGTTAAATTGTTTACATTGGGGACAATGTAAATTCTTAAGCTTGGGGTAGGGCGTTTAAATTTTTGCATTTAGTTTTGCATTTTAGTTTTGCATTTTTAGTTTAATGTTTGCATATTTGTTTTAATTGTTGTTTTGTTCGCATCATTTTATCCCCTAATTGTACGCTATCCTCTTGTGTTTTGGCATGTGTGCTACAATCTTTTTGAAATTTGAGATTGCAATGAGTTGGAACCCAACTATCTTTTCTTGTGATAGGCTTTAAGGCAATATTCTTAATGTACATAGGGATAATCTTTGGATAAGTTGTGAATTAGCATGTGGCACTCTGATTTGATGTCTTTCACTGAATTTAACTTCTAAATGTGAGACTTGAGCTTAATATTGGGACTTTTACTTTATCATGTTTATATGCCCCTCCTTTTCCTTGTATGAGTGTGTCCATCCTGATTGTGCTCTCTAGAACTTGACTTGAAACCGTTTCAAAACTTGAAAATTTTTGTTAACACACTTGAATATGATTTAGGCAATTTAGGCATGTTTCAAGCCTCTGTTTGTTGAATGAAAACTCCCTCTAGTTGCCCCTTTTGAGCCTGAACTGAAATTAATTTTCTTGGTACCCAGGTGATTGCTAAATGTTTGAGTACCTCTTAAAGTATGTGTAAGGGAGCAATTAGTTGTGAATCTTGTGTTAATTATGTAGTGCTTGACATTTGGGACCTCTTCTGTTATTCAATTCCTTCCCAGTAACTCAAATGGGGGAGGAAACAAAAAAATAATAATAATAATAATAATAAATATATAAAATAAAATAACAGAAGAAGAGCAAAGTAAAAAGGTGTTGAAAACGAAAGGGAGAATAAATTGTTCCGCTTATGCTGCTTTAAAAGGGTTGTTTTCTTTGTCTATTATTTTAGCCCTTGTGTTCCCCCTTTCTTGTTTTTATCCCACCGTGCAAGAAAAATCCCTTGGCCACGTTACAACCTTTCAAAGACCTTTTGATTCTTGTGTGTTTTCATGAATTGTATGCTGAGATTTGGTTAATAGTCAAGCTTATGGTAGAACACTTTCATGGATGGATTTGAGTGATTTGTCATAATCTTTAAACACTTGGAGAGTTGGGAGGAGAGTGCCCTATCAGTGAGAGACATGATTCCAGAGCGCCTGATTCTCTAATTGAACTGGATTTTGGTTGTCCCTATTGTCAGTTCTAGCCTTTAGCCTATTGCTTGAATGTGCTATTATCTCGGGTTCCTTATTTGTTGCGTCTCTTGTTTCTTTGCTTATCTTTGGCCACTGCAATTGCTTGCGGACAAGCAATATTCTAAGCTTGGGGTAATTTGATGCGCTCATAATAGCATATAGTTTGTTGTTAGTTTTGCATTGCATAGTAGACATTGTAGTGGTTTTTACCCATAGTTCTCATGCATTTTTGCTTGAATTAGATAATGCACTTGGTTTGAGTTCAATTGTGCAGAAAAGAAGGTTATTGGCCTAGGAAAGCGGAGCTAGATCACTTAAACGGATGTTGCAACCAACTCGGAGGCCAAAATGACAAAATATGGCAAGATCAGAGGAAAACACGGCCTGCCGTGTTCTATGCACGGCCGCGTGCCTTGGTGGATATGAAGAAACTCAAGAATTTGAAGTCGATAAATAACACGGCCAGGCCGTGTTATCCAACACTACTGGCCGTGCCTCTCGCTTCCAGACAACAACACGGCCTGGCGTGCAGCCTGTCCCACGCCCGTGTCGGGCTGCTCATTTGCGTTTTTGTGCTTTAAAAGCGTACGGCCGGTAGTGCCGAGCTCCACTACGTCTTGCGTCTCGGCCAGACTTTTATTTTTGCGCGTTTTGACTTAATTTTTAGATGTTTTTCAACCCTTTTGGTCCAGAACTATATATAGATACATGGAACATTGGCCTAGGGACTTACTCTTTGGTTAGTGGCCTCTTGTGAGTTTGAATCAAGAACAAGGATTCTAGGCAAAGTTGAGGAATCAATGGAGTCTATTCTTTGTTTCTACATCTCAAATGCTTGGTTCTTTCTCTTCCATGAGGAACTAATTCCTTTGTACTAGGGTAAGATGAACTTTGTGGATCCTTTTATGTAATTGAATTCAGAATTTTCAATGCAAGTTTGATGTATGTCATTTGATCAATTATCTCTTTTCTTAATGCGATTCTATGCTTGATCACCATGGGGTTGAACTAGGGTTTGACATCAATTGGAAAGTTGAAGTTTTAAACTTGCTTTGGGATATTTTGACATATCTATAGGGTTATAGGGATATAATTCTCTTTGGTATGAGTTTGTATGAATCCTTATCCTTATTGCTTGATTTAATTAATTGGAACCTAAGGGATTAGGGCTTATTAGTTGAATTAAAGGGATTAAGAGGAAAGGAATTTTCGTTAATCTAATTTAGAGGATTCGAACTTCAAATACGTGATCATTACTTGCATTGGAATAGGATTCAAGAGCGTAAAGGGTGAGACAAAGGGATTCGAACCCTAGTCACTCTATTCTTCTTAATATTTAAATCAATTTTTTTTGTTAGTCATTATCTTATTGTTGAACACGAATTACACAATTCAAACACTACTCGTTCGTCTGATAGTTCAAATAGTACATCGTTGGTATAGTTAAGAATTGGTCACAATCCCTGTGGATACGATCTTTTATTACTTAACGACGAAATCGTACACTTGCGATTTTGCCCAACATCAATGGTAAGGGAAGGTAAGGATCAGTAAGAGGACCCTTAAAGAGTTTTAATTGGAAATGTGAAACACTGGGTGTATCTTAACCTCCTGAGGTAGCAACAACTTATAAGCCACATTGCCAACCATAGCTATAATAGGGAAGGGTCCAAAAAATTGCATGCCCAACTTTTGATTCTTCCTTAATGCAGCTGAGGTCTGTCTATAAGGCTGAAGTTTAACTAAAACTGAGTCACCCACATTGAAATGAAGATCTACTCTTTTCTTGTCGGCTTGGGTTTTCATGACTTGTTGTGCTCTACACAAATTGTGCTTCAGCTAATCTAGCAACAGGTTGCGATTAAGAATCTGAGAATGCAAGTCAGGGGGATCAGTAGACTGTGGATTAAGTCAGGTAAGGGTAGGAGGATCCCTACCATACAAGGCTTTGAAAGGGGTCATGCCCACACTCATGTGAAAAGAGGTATTGTACCAAAATTCCACCCAAGCTAGAGCCTTGAACCAAGTCTTAGGATTTTGAAATGTCAGGCATCGGAGATACATTTCAAGACAATTGTTTAAGGCTTCCTATTGACCATCGGATTGTGGGTGATAGGCCGCATTCATGGCCAAAGAGGTGCCACGCAATTGAAACAAATGCTGCCAGAACTTGCTAGTAAAAACTTTATCTCTATCAGAGACTATGGATTTGGGCATACCATGAAGCTTAACAACTGAATTCATGAAAGTTTTCGCAACACTCCGACTTGTATAATCAGATTTGAGAGCCATGAAATGTGCATATTTGGTCAATATGTCGATGACTACCATAATGACGGTATATCCGAAAGACATAGGGAGACCCGTGATAAAGTCCATAGCAACATCCTCCCAAACTTGGGTAGGAATAGGCAGGGGTTGTAACAAGCCTGCAGGAAGTGTGTGACTGGTTTTAGCTTGTTGACAAATAGAGCAATACTAAATGAAAGTTTGGATATCTGACTTCATGTTGGGCCAATAAAATTGAGATTTGATTCTAGCTGCAGTCCGGGCCACACCGGCATGCCTTCCAAACGGAGAGGAGCGATATTCCCAGAGAATTTTTTGAATAAGGGGGCTGTGTTGGGGCACAACTAGCCTATCCTTCCAGTAGAGTAAGCCCTCGTAAACTTGATAATGAGGATCAACAGAATTATTAGCCAAACAGTCAGTAATAATAGGTGTAAGAGACTCATTTGCTTGAATTTCAGCCTTTAATTCCTGCAGAATGTGATGTAGTGGTTCGGACCAAGCCATCATGAGCACCCTGGAAAGTGCATCAGCAGCTAAATTCTCTTTTCCGGGTTTGTATTCAATTGTAAAATCAAAACTAAGGAATTTGGGCAACCAAGCCTGCTGTTCCGGGGTTTGTAAGGTCTGTTCCAGCAAACATTTGAGACTCTTTCGATCTGTTCTAATAACAAATGAATGACCAAGAAGGTAATGTCGAAATTTGGCTAAGGCTTCAGTGATGGCTAGTAATTCCCTGACATATGCTGATTGTTTTTGAGCTCTGGGAGACAATTTCTTGGAGAAATAAGCAATCGGATGGCCCGGTTGGCTGAGGACAGCCCCAACCCCTGTGCCAAAAGCATCGATCTCTAGAACAAATGGCTGACTAAAATTGGGTAATGCCAAAATAGGGGCTGAAGTAATGGCATGCTTCAGATTAACAAAAACAGCCTCTGTGTTGGAATTCCATTCAAAACAGTCCCTCTTGAGAAGATTGGTAAGAGGAGAAGCCAATTGAGCGTAGGACTTGATGAAGCGTTTATAATAGCCGGTTAACCCAAGAAAACCCCATAATTGAGTCAAGGTTTTAGGGCTAGGCCAATCCAATACCGCTTGAACTTTGGCCTGATCCATAGCCACACCCTTGCCAGAGATAGTATGACCCAAATAATCAACTTCCAAGAGACCAAAAGCACACTTAGAGAGCTTCACATATAACACCTGCTGCTGTAAAGTGGACAGAACAGAGTCCAAATACTGCAAATGGAGAGGCCAAGAAGAATTATATACAAGAATATCATCGAAGAACACCAATATAAATTTGCGAAGTGCCCCTTGAAAGATCTTATTCATAAGACATTGAAAAGTGGCAGGTGCATTGGTGAGGCCAAAAGGCATCACAAGCCACTCATAATGACCTTGGTGTGTTCGAAAAGCGATTTTATGGATGTCGTCGGGGTGCATCAATATTTGGTGATAACCAGAGCGCAAGTCCAATTTGGAGAAAAACTTGGCACCATAAAGCTCATCGAGCAACTCATCAACAGTCGGAATGGGAAAAGAATCCTTAATGGTCATTGCATTGAGGGCTCTATAGTCAGTGCAAAACCGCCAAGTACCATCTTTCTTTTTCACTAATAAAATAGGTGAATAGAAATGACTAGTGCTAGGACGGATGATACCTTGTGCCTACATCTAAGAGACCATCTTCTCAATTTGTTCTTTCTGACTATGGGGGTATCGACAGGGTCGCACCTTGACAGGTTTAGAGTCATGTATTAGGGGAATACGATGATTCTGCTCCCTAGGAGGTGGAAGGCCATTAGGGGGCTGAAACACAACACATAATTTTAGCAGTAACTGGTGCAAGTTTAATGGTAAGTCAGGTGGCCATTCCACAGTATCAGCAGGGGCTGGTGAAGTATCTTGAGAGAAAAATTGCAGAGTGAATAATTTTGCAATTGACTCAGTATTATGAAACTTACGAATGTGGTATAACTGGGCTGCCCCAGGTAGCTCAGATTGTTGGCCCTGTAGGGTAATAAATTTTCCTACATGATAAAATTTCAAACACAAATCTGCATAATCCGCAATATGAGGTCCTACGGCAGCCGACCAAGGAGCTCCTCGAATCAAATCAGTACCCGAAACAGGAAGTAAAAAGGCAGGCAAAGCCAAGTCATGACCCTAAATGTTAACTTGAAGAGCTCTAACATGACCCCACAGACACCATTGTTTGACCATTTCCAACCAAGACTTTGAAACAAGGAGAAGGTTCAATGGGCAATTTAAGAAAAATGTGCCAATCTAGGCTGCAGAAAAGTATCTAAGCTGCCCCTATCCACCAAAATTTGGATAAGAATTCCTGAAATCTGACCCATAAAACGTATAGTCCCTACACCACTAGCCCCTTTCATAGCATTTAAGGAAATGTGATGTTCGGTGGTTGGTTGTTCTGGTTATGGATCAGGAGGGTCTGGTTCAGGTTCAAACGTCCCTTCATCATCAATTTGAAGTAGTAAGAAATGTTTATTGGGGCACCTATGCTGAGACGAGAATTTCTCATCACAATAAAAGCACAGACCCTTTTCCCTACGCAATTGAATTTTCGCAGAGGATACGTTTGAAATTAGAATTTTTGGGGCTTGAAACAGGAGGTTTAGTGGTAGGTGTTGGTAGTAAGGGTGGAAGTGTGGGTTTAGGAGAGCTATGGAGAGAGGTGGACGAAGTAGGAGGCAAACGGTTCTGGGAAGGGAAATTTGAGTGAGTGTTTTTAGTGTAGGTGGCTTGAGGAATTGGCTTAGGAGTAGGAGAGTATTTATCTTCAAATAATCTAGCAATGGCAGCAGCCTAAATCAAAGAATTAGGAGTTTTGGACATTATCTCTCGTTTGAGATCTGCTTGGAGACCACTGGTGAAACAATCAACCAAAGCCACAGTAGATAAGCCTTCAACCCGGTTAGCAAGGGCTGTGAACTCCATATAATAGTCATTGACTAACCCGATTTGGCCCAACTTGAATAAGGTAGCTCGTGGGCAATCAAAAGCAAAAGGCCCAAAATCAACCTCGATAGCATGAGTCAAGGCAGCCCAAGAAGGAAACGTGTGGTTACGCTGCATCATTTGGAACCAAGGAATCACCGATTGATCAAAATGAACGGCGATAATAGTCAAGCGATCCACATTGGGAGTATCATAATAGTTGAAAAACTGCTCGGCCTAGAATATCCACTCTAAAGCATGAGAGCCATCAAAACGTGGAAATTTCAACTTCACATTACGGATCTGGAAAGGGGTGCGGCCTGAAGAGTTCGGGGCACCATGGGGAGGGTTCGAAGGTTTTGCATGATTCAGTGCCATTGTTTCCAACAGGGTTTCCATACGAGCCAATCTCGCATTCACATCATCAAATCTGGTCTCGTGCTTAGATGACAATTCTGTGAGCATTGTCAATTGTGATTCCACCGACTTCATTAGAGTACCCTCGGCCATAGTGCAATGAAAGCACCAATGTAATGTCACTCAGACAAATTATCGAACACTAAGGATGCAGAAATGATTACTGTTTTATTGGATATATGAAGTTGAATCACCCCTATAGTGTAAATCTAAGGAGGAAATAGTAACCATACAATATCTACAAATGATTGCTCAGGACAGAGAAAACAGAGAATAAGAAGAATGAGAGAGAAGCAGAAGAAATCAGAGGAGAAAGATTTACAATCAAACAATGCACACCTTTTTCTCATGATTACCCTCTCTCTTATACTATGAGCTACACACATAGTCACTCAATCGAGAGTTGGTTATTCTCTGCCTTGTGCTCTTTCTCTTTCCTTGGATTCCCGAATCTATAACCAATTCCTTCCTTTGTGCACTCTCTATTGCTGACTCAGCCTTTCAGTTATGCCCACTCACCACCTGGTTCATAACAATTCTCCACATGTTAATTTAGTGTTCCTCAAGTTGACTACCTTGGCCATGTAATTTCCAACCAAAGGTGTTTCTACTGAACATACAAAGGTTACGACTATCTAAAAATGGTGTGTGCCTCGCTCACTCTCTCAACTTTGGGCCTTTCTTGGACCTATGTTTAATGACACATCAGAAGAGAATGTTGAGACAAATGGGCCAAAAACTTCCAATGAAGCCACAGTCTCGAGGCCCAAAAGGCTAAGAAAAAGCCCTACTTGGTTTACCGATTACGTTTATTATTCCAGTGCCTAGTCACATGCTAAGAATGATTAGGAATCTCATTTCTGTTATAGAATTTTCCTTGTTGTATAAAATCTTCCAAAGTTGTTATGCCAACTCTACACCAGGCCAGTGATGCGCAAAATTGTGTGACCAAATTAGCTATAAGATTACTGAATTGTAATGGAAAGAATAAGGAAGAAATTATTCTGAATTTTGTTGCTCTCTCTAATTCTGGAGATCTGCTTTAGCTCAAAGAAAATTTATCCATTCTCTTTTTACCATGGTAGTAACCATTCCAGAAGTTTTTTTAGTGGGGCAAGAAAATAGTCTAGAATATTTTTCACAAAAGGTGCATCCGCCCTGGTAGTAAATGTGTTCTTTTTGGTTAAATATGTTTTTAGTTCTTATTAAATTACAATTTTTTCATGTTTAGTCCCTATAAAAAATTTATCCATTGTTGGTTTCCACTTTTTACAAAATTGCATGCCTTTATTCCCTACAAAGGATTAAAAGCATGCAGTTTTATAAAAGGTGAGGACTAAAAAAGTGTATAGAGACTAAACTTGAAAAACTGTAATTTTTATTAGAGACTAAAAATATATTTAACCTTTTTTTCCATTGAACCTCTTGTCTCCAATGAATTTGAGATGTCCTAAGACTGTTAGGGTCTGATTGATTTGGTTTTTAAAAACTGTTTTCTATTTTATAAAACTTAATAAAGAACAAATTTTATTCTTCTTAAATTTTTAAAAACAGAAAATTGCTTTTAAAAAGTCTATTCAAACATGCCCTTTGTTGGGGAGTCCGGGAAGCACCTAAGAGCAACAACAGGTTAAAGACTAGGACCAGCAAGAGACCTGACACAACATCTCTACCCAAAACGTTAAGGCATTGGGTATATGAGTCACTTCTCTTATATATTCTTCACTTAGCCCAATCCTAAATAATATGAGACTATCCACTCACACCTGAATTCTAACACCCTTAATATTCAATTTTTTTGTTTTGTCTATATTTACATGTTGCAAAGCATAAGAGAATAAGTGATGCCACGATTCTTTGACTTTTTGCTTTCATCGTCTTTTCTTTCATTTGTTATAACATTGATATTTGACATTTTGTCTATAAATAACTCTCCTTTTATTTATTCGTTGTACGTAAATTTGTAAAGGCTATTATTCTTAATTAAGGATACGATATGATTAAAACCAAGATCAACGTTTGTAGACCTCATGAACAAGGGTAAAAACCCTAGTGCGCCGTTTCTCCACCTCTTGAACTCTTGCCCTTGTCTTCTCCCTTCTAACCACTGAAGGGGGTGGTTTTTGACTAAAATTGCCAAAATCACTAAATTGAAAAAGTTGAGGGACCAAAAATACAATTAAATCTTTATGTTTTTAAATAATGTGCATTCTCCAAATCATAACATTATGTTAGTCCGAGTGAAATTGGACTCGGACCCTTTTCACTCGGACTCTTTAAACAATGTCTCATATTCGGCTTTGTAGATGGAAAACACGTCATTGAGAGGGGAGGTCCCACTAAAAAAAGTCAGTTAAATTCCTTGACAGTGATTATCATTAGCAAAGTATGCTTCGTATCTATAACATGATAACAAAAGAACCTTATATAATAAATTCAAATTATTTTTTATACGAATTCATATATATTTTTTCACGTGACATAAGTGTATTCTTAATTTTCATATTAAAATAAAATAAATTAAATTAAATCAATATTAATTCCTAGTTAGTTCATCAAAATAAATTTTAAATGATAAACTTTTAATACCTATAAGTAGAAATTGAAAAAAAAATCTAGCAACGATTATAAATCTTTTAAATATTAAATTATCACATTAATCGAAATTAGCTTCGATATCTCTCTTTTTTTTTTAAAAGTTTTCTCATCTAATTTTTCAGAAGTATCTATATTTTTATGAGATTTTTTGGTAAATAAAAAACTAAATACTTGTCTTACCGGAGAAACTCATAAGTTAGAAGTGAATCTAATCTAGACTTTTTTTTCCCCGAAACCTACCGTAATCAGTCCTTTGGGCCTAGTGGGTCCACTAGGGTATCCTCACAGCTTAGACCTTGAGTCACGGGGCCATAATATGAAAGTTGACTTCAGTAGGGTCAAATATATATATATATATATATATATATATACAAAAAGTAAATATTTTACTTGTGATATTTACAAAATGAGGGGGTGCACACTGCACTCCCTCATAGTAGTGTAGATCCGCCTATGGTCCTCGGTTCAGTTGATTGAGTAGCTAGGATTTTACCCGTTAGTTCTCAGCCTCCCAATAGGGACAACTCCACAAGGATTTGAACCCGGATTCTACTCTTTATGTAGGTGAGTTGCTTTCACTCGACTAGCACTCCATTGATACTTTTATTAATTTTTTTATTCAGTATTTAAATATATTCTATTAATATCAACATAATAAAATATTTACAAATATGATTATTAGTTAAAATATTTTTTTCATGAATTTAATTAGTTTTTGAGATTCTTAAAATTAAAAGATTCAGAAGTTAATAATATTTTATATTTTTATTTATTATTATTAAAATATTTTTTATTAATTAAACTTTTTATATTTATATATTTTATATGTTTATATTTTCTACTTCAAAATTCAAATAGAATTTGCCCAGCAGGCCTACAAGTCTATACAACGTATGTTAGTAACCGTTTTCCTTCTCTATAAACATTAAGATACTCATAGTGGTTTCATTGGAGGAAGATTAGAAATCTTAATAGGATCATGGATTCCCAAAACAAGAAGCAAGGTTCCTGTCGTTGACTTCACTAATGAGAAGTTGAAGCCAGGTACAGAAACATGGAGTTCAGCATGCCAAGTGATTCGGGGTGCACTTGAGGATCATGGTTTCTTTTATGCACTGTGTGATAAAGTTCCTATATATGGGGCTTTACAAATTTCGATCGGTTTTTACTCTAATGGAATAAGAACTATTTGATCTACCATTAGAAACAAAAATGCAAAAAACCAGTGCTAAGCTCTACCATGGTTATTATGGACCAAATGTTCGTGGACCTTTATATGAATCCCTTGGGATCAATGACCTGTTGACCATTGAGGAAGTTCAAAAGTTCACCAAACTAATGTGGCCAGCAGGATATGATCATTTCTGGTACATCTTAGAATTTAACTATGTTGTTTAATTTAATTTATTTTTGTTTTTTCACATTCCTAATTATATATATGAATTTAATTACTAGGCCTGTAAAAAAAATTACACTTCCAATCAAATCTCATCATGTAGATATTTATCCAAGTATTTTAGAAATAATATTACAATGTAATATCATGCTAAGATATGATTGGATGTTTATGTAAAATGTTTACAGAGTTGGTGCATATAGAGTCAGAGCCAACAGGGACCTTGAACCCTCCACAAATTTTTCTCTTGCTAAAGAATCAAAGGGGAAATAACTACCGTATCTCTCACCTCTCACGTTATTTTGAACTCCCCAACAATATTAGCATCTTATCACCAGGGCCGGCCCAAGGCCCAAGCAAGTAAAGCAAGGGCTTTGGGCTTAAAAATTTTTGACAAAAAATACTTCAAAATTTTTATTTTAATTTAATATAGATAGCCGAATTCTTTTGACTTGTGACAAATTTGTCTAGCTTATATGGTATAACATAAATGATGTTTTTTTACCTCATGGTTGTGGGTTCAAACCCCACTGTGACTGATTTTGTTGTAATTTTTTAAGCCTTTATTTAGAGTTCTTTTAGGCCTCTAATGAGGGTTTACTTTAGACATCAACAGGTGTTGGGCCGGCTCTGCTTATCACAATCACATAAATTAAGGCTAGATGGAAGTAAAAATACTTTTTTTTTCCAATGTTTTCTTTTTGATTTTAACATTTAGCCTGAAGTAACATTAGTGTATTCTTTATATTCCAACAATGTTGAAGAAAATCCTTTATTATCACTAAAAATGTGGGGAAAAAAATATAGTAATTTGCAAATATCATAATCTTGTCCCCCAAAAGTTAAAACTCTGCCTCTACCTTGCGTGCATAGTTACTAAACACTATATTTATTTATACTATGTTATGATTGTTGACCGTTGTTTTCAATTTTCATATTGTGAATAGTGAGACTCTCAATCTGTATGCAAAGGTGCTAGTAGAATTGGACCATATGATTAAGAAAATGGTGTTTGGAGCCTATGATGTGAAACAAAGGCATTGTGATTCCCTATTGAATTAACCGATTACATGTTTCGGAGCTTCAAATACAGACTGCCACAAAAGGATGAAAATAATTTGGGATTGTATGCTCACACTGATACTTCTTTCTTTACCATTTTGCATCAGAATAATGTGATTGGTTTGCAAGTAAAACTGAAAACTGGAGAGTGGATTGATTCTGATCCCTCACCTTTCATGTTTCTGATCCTGGCTGGCGATGCATTTAAGGTGCAGTCAATTTTTTTACATCATGCATCTTGGATATCGATAAAAATCTCCTGTCTCACTTTCCTGGCAGATGCTCTATCCTCCACCAATGACAATTTACCATATAATAAATTAAAATTATAACTTATTAATTCATATGTATATCCCCAACTTTTGATTAATGGGAGACAGAGAGACACTATTTTTTGGGACAACAGATATTTGTTACTTGGAAATATACCTATGAGTAAAAAACTGATCAAAAAATATATGTGAATAAAAATGTTTTGAATGAATTATGTTTTGAATTAAGAAAGATTTTGATTTAAATGACCTGTTTTAGAGCATTTGTTTATATGCCATCGCGGGGCTGGCCTTGGTAGTGATATACTAGAGGCCGGTTCAACAGTGCCCAATAGTGAGTAACGAATTAAAACAAATTTTAATAGAAGTATTTCACTTTAAGTAAGAAAATTTTATGTTGAGTTTTTTTATCAGCATATGTCATTTTTTTTAATTTACAAAAACTAATGGTAAATAGTTTTTTTTTTTGTTGGTGGATCTAAAGATAAAGCTTTAGTAGCCTTATCCTTGATCCGGCTCTACATATACTCAATCGTTAATATGAATAAGTCTCTATGCATGTCTTCCTATTTTAAGGGTTATTAAAGTTGAGTAGCTGTAATTGGATAGAACTAATTGTGTATCAGGTCAGTGCAATAATCTTACAGATTGAATATGTGCTAAGAGTCTTAACATACCATTGGCGTCCTACAAGTAGTAATGTGGTGACTATCAATACTAACATTTTTCTTTCATAAAAAATCATCTATTTACATGACATGATTTGAAAATCATATAAACTATGTCCCACCAAAACACACCAAATGTTGAGGCTGCTCTTTTTATTGTTGTTTTGACTAAATAAAATTTTTGTCTTAATTACCCTTGGGTTAAATTGTATTTCTAGCATTATTAGCCTTGTGCTATTGGCTTATAGAAAAATATTAGATGAGTACATTAAATTGATGGAAGAAAAAAGGAAAATTTCTGTAATGATACCAGTTGAGGGAAAAGGTATCATAATACTTAGCAAAGTAAATGATGCAAATAGATCAAGCCAAGTCAGCATGTGGAAGCAACAAAAGTTAGTTATAATAGAAGGATATAAGTAAGAGAGGGAATGAGAATATAGGTATGGTATGTGTGATGTCAATTCTGATTCTCTCTCTCTAACTCTTCTCTCTGACCTTCGCTTATTCCCTTTTCTTGTTTCCATTTTTTTTCTATTTCCTCTCAGCATGTACACTGAGAGTGACTTGCCTTTTTAGTTGAATTCCAATTAAACAGTACACTACTTTTCTCACTCAGTAGATACATTACATTGGTGCTTTCATTGTCACCATGGCAGAGCATACATGCATGGACAAATTAGAAGCTAACACCGAAAGATTTCTGGATTCAATGGAGAAAGCGCACATTAGATCTAAAGCTCAATTTAAAAAAAATCAAAGCTAAATTGGAAGCCTTACTTCAGCAATACAATTTATTGTTGAGCTCTCTCCACAGTGCCACGAACCCGCCCAAACTGACCATGACACAACCACTTCAATCGCACTTCATATCTCCCATTGTTGAATCGTTCTGCAAAAGCCAAGAGTCGTGTACATCACTCATCAACAAGTTGCCAAAGGCGATAGATGCTTCAGATTCACAGCACGATGCTTTCGAATCGTTGAACGTTGCCTTGCCGGCTCAGGATGAGTTTCTTTCCATTACAGAACCGATCGAGGACGTGTCTTTAATCTGTGAGACAAAATTAATAGTGGAAGAGGTGAAGCTGACATGTGATTTCAATGGCGACCTTATGCATCTATCTGATGCAACAACATCGATCATGGACACTATGAAGTCGTTTGGTGGCAGCACCATTGCTGTTGCTCAGAGTGAATTATTCCCCTCCGCAGAACCGATCGCAGCTCACTTGGTCACTGATGATGTCAAACTGCTTACCAATGCAGAATCGTTTTGGGGGATACATGGAACGCCACTGAGGCGAGAGGTACAGCTCATTCACATTGGTTCAGAGGTCGTTGATGTGCCGAAAATTGAGCAATTCTAGAGACTCGTCATGCATCTCGACAAACCGCCAGAAGATGCATTCAACGGCGGTGCAGCGATAAATCGAGGTACATATGACATCACACCACCACCTAAACCACCAGATTTGATATATTGTGTAGTGGAAAATCCTCCACCGCCACTGGAGCCACCAGATCGTAGTTGGTGTGCAGTGGCATCTGAAGCGCGGATGCAAAACTGGATTCAGGCACAGCTGACGGTGAACATTAGCACTGAATTGACAGGATATGTTCCCCTTCCAAACCAAATGGGCAAAACCAAGCCCAATTGTATTACGGGTTGGGCTTCTAAGAAATGGGGCAGGAGTTTGCTCATCAACCCATCGCGAGGTCTCCTTCTTAGTTTCCTTGCATTTGAGTTGCTGAGTTATCTCCTAGGTACCACCGCCATGATGGCCACTGGGGTGTATGGTCGCTGGGGTCAGTCCGGTGTTATGGCAGATACTTCGGAAAATCACAATAGTGTTGAACAGCATCAATACAATGTCACATGGCATTTGGGGAAAGGTCAACTACAATCTGAATATGACTCATATGGCCGCAGGCTTTTGCAATTGTCTATTGTTGTTTACTTGCACCATGTTGTTGTCAATGTTTGCTAAGACTAGCAGAAGACCCGGAGATCCAAGACAGGTCGGAGTAGATTTGTTGAGCGCCAAACACTATGAGGTACCATTTATTATTGATTTTAGGAGAAGTTACAATGCAACCCCCTATGAATACATTTTCGTTGGTGTCATTAGAGCTGGTACGCAATTGGGTGGTCTCAACCACGCTGTCCAGGGAAGAAGTGCATGATCTTTATACTTGTTCAACTGGTTGAAAGCAGGGAAGAAGCATAGTGATGGCTATGTATTATGGAGAGGCATTGGCATGGTTGTTTCAATGGTCAATGGGTTTACAGTTTTTAAGTGTCATATAGTGGAGTCCGGTGGGAATATATTGATGTTAATTCTGCCTTTTATTCACAGCATGCCTTATGGAAATATGGATGTTGCACAAGGTGTTTTTGACATTTCACCAGCTGTTATATTATGCTTCGAATTTTGGTACTTGATGGTACGGGTGGTCATAACATGGCATTTGACAAACTCTTTAGTACTGGTTGATGCCACATTTATATATATGAACATAAATCTTTGGGATGTTCTGATTGCCCTGGAATTTAGTGCTGCAAGATGTGTGAGAGTAACCATAGGTGTTGTTGCCATGATTTTTGTTCTCATCACACGGGATTCATGGCTTTTCTTGTGTACTTTGAGTAATGCTGTGACATGGGAAATAATTAAGGTTGCTGTCTTGATAGGTTTCACAGTACTTCCAATTGAGGATCTCCAAAGCAAGTGGCATAACAACATGGTGGCACAACTGGTCGTAGCTCTTGGTTTGTGGAGTGGGGTTACTGTTCCCCCACAAGTTCCTTGCTACTTTATTTTGGTGATTCTTTGGTGGATAATGAGGAGTGACAATGTGCTGCGATATTGGGCCAAATTGAAGACCAAGACAATCACGAAAGGCAGCTTGCAAGCTCCTCATTTGTTAATCCAATGGGAGGACTTGGCCCAAAGTGAAGAAACTTGGAAAAATGTTACAAGCATCCAACTTCATTATCCTAACTTCAACCTTGAGGATAAGGTTGATTTTAATAGGGGAGGTAATGTAATGATACCAGTTGAGGGAAAAGGTAACATAATGCTTAGCAAAGTAAATGATGCAAATAGAGCAAGCCAAGTCAGCATGTGGAAGTAACAAAAGTTAGTTATAACAGAGGGATATAAGTATGAGAGGGAATGAGAATATGGGTATGGAATGCGTGATGTTAATTCTGATTCTCTTTCTCTGACTCTTCTCTCTGACCTTCTCTTATTCCTTTTTCTTCTTTCTATCATGTACTATTTCCTCTCAGCATATACAGTGAGAGTGACTTGCCTTTTGAGTTGAATTCCAATAAAACAATACACTACTTTTCTCACTCAGTAGATACATTACATTATTGTTTTATTTATTATCACAGGTTTGGAATAATGACAGGATACATTGTTGTGAGCACCGAGTCATCATAAGCGCAAAGAAACAAAGGTACTCTATGGGACTATTTTCACTTGGCGGTAATAAGATGGTTCAACCACAAGAAGAGCTAGTTGATGAAGAGCATCCGAGACGTCATAAGCCATTTGACCATTATGATTACCTATGTTTTTATTCAACAAAAGAGGCTTTAGAATCCAAGTGTCAGATCAAAGCATATTGTGTTATAGACTATGATGAAAATTAAGTGAAAATTGTATGTGTTGAGTTCTTGTGTCCAAAATTGTGGGTTTAATTTGTACAACTTATTTCCTTGCGTATTGACTTCATTTTGAATTTGATTAATCCTTATTACTATTGGTATCTGCTTAATACAAAGGTTCAGCTGTCGGGTCAATTATTTTGTTGTTTTAATTTTATAAAATCAAAAAACTTTGAGACTGCATAGTGTAATTTAGGAAAAAAAAATTATCAAACTAGTGTAGGTTGAAAAGTAATTACCAAATTGGGGTAAGTTATATACGACTTTACTTTTCCATTGCACTAAAGTCGTATATACCATGGTAACCAAAACTTTTTTTTTTTGAAATTTTTAGTTGTCTTTATTTAAAAAAAATCGATTTTTGGTCTCAACAGGGCTTGAACATCTATCCCCAAGGCCACAACAAGCCATCTTATCACTAGACTGCATGTCATTTTGTGTATAAATTGAAATGTTATGTATATATATTATATATTTTGTGTATATATATATATATATATTTAAAAAATAATATTTTATTAGTTTCGGTTCGACCCCAAACCGACCCCAAAATCCTGAACCCTTGCCTACTCCGGTTCAATACCCGGCTCGGTTTTAATTACCTTGATATATACAGTATATGACTTCATTTTTCTAATTCTTTTTTTTAAATACTGAAGTCGTACATGGGGTTAGAGACTTCTAAAATTTTTTATTTTTTTTTGGCAAAGTCGTATACCTATGGATGACTTTGCATGGAGGAATTTTTTTATACATAAAGTGAAAGTCGTACATGTGGTGTACGACTTTGCTTTAAAAAACTAGGGTTTCACAGAAATCATATATCATATATACAACTTTGCATACGTAAATAAGGAAATCGTACATGGTGTGTATGACTTCACCATCAATAATTAGGGTTACATGAAAGTCATATATCCCGTATACGACTTCTTTTCAAAGTCTCACATGGTGTGTACGACTTCACCTCTATATAATCTAAAGTTTCCAAACAACAAATGCACTGCGAAGCCATTTCTAACTAACACACTGTCATCGATACGCGTTTTCAACTGAAGAAGTTCTTCTTTATAGGAGGTATAATTAAGCATAGTTGCTTTTTCTCTTATTAAATGTTAATATTTTTAATTAACTTTTTAACAGATGTCATCAGGACGATTTATTGACGGTGTTGAGATTAGAGATAATATCAGTGAGTTCAGTGAAGAGGAAGAGTGTGAGGATAAAGTTGGTGAGGAAAGCGCAGAAGTTGTTAATCAAAGTTAGACAACATCAGTTTTTTGTCTCAAGTGGATTATTAGGAAATGCACAATCTAGATTACCCGGATGGTTATGGAAATAAAGGAAGCGAAAGTACCGGTGTGAATGCAGGAAATGATCTTGAGGTGGGAATGCATGTTGAATCAAAAAAGGCAACCATCAATGCAATAAAGCAGTGGCACAAAAAAAATTCTTATGACTATGTGGTTGATGAGTTTAGACCAGACCGGTATGTAGGTAAGTGTAAGAAACTTGGTAGTGGATGCGACTGGAGGACTAGAGCATCCTTTAGTAAAAGAAAGGATAGATGGGAAATAAGGAAAATTGATGGGGTTCACAATTGCACATCTTCGTTGATCTCTAGATCACAAAAAACTTAGCTCTGATGTAATTGCTAACTGTGTTATTAGCTTAGTGAGTGCAGATCCTGGTGTTCAAATCAAGACATTGATTGCAGAGATACGTAATAGTTTTCATTACACTGTCACATATAAAAAGGCTTGGAAGGCAAAACAGATAACACTTGCAAAGGCCTTTGGTGTCTGGGAAAGCTATTATGTTGAGCTTCCAAAATGGATGGATGATGTTCAACAATGTCTACCAAGCACAATTGTGAGATATCGAACATTACCAATTGTGGTAGATGGCGTGGAAGACCTTTATAGTGTAATTGTTCAACTTGTGTTCTGGTCATTCAAGCCATGTATTGAAGAATTTTCATATTGTACGCTAATAGTACAAGTGGATGGGACGTTCTTAACGGGGAAATATCATGGCACTTTGCATGTTGCTATCGCATAAGATGGAAATCGAAATTTACTACCAGTTGCTTTTGCAATTGTTGGGGGAGAGACAAAAGAAGCATGGACATGGTTCTTGTATAATTTGCGGACATTTGTTACACCACAACCAAATTTGTGTGTAATTTCAGATAGGGGAAAGGACTATTAGCACCATTAGGTAGCCAAAGAGTTGGGTGGGTCGAACTAAATGCACACTCAACCTTCTGTATTCATCAGATTGCAAGCAACTTCAACAAACATTTTCATAATCATGAACTAAAGGATCGGGTCATCAATATGGGTAAACCATTGAATTTTATTATTATATGAATCTAGATTCTAATAATCATTTAAGTGATTCATTTACTTTCATTTGACAGCATACGATTTAAGACAACCACGATTCGAGACAAAACTTCTAACAATGAGATCAGAGATCTGACAGGCTGCAGAATGGTTGTACAAAATCCCGAAGGAGAAATGGACACAAGCATACGATGGAGGAAAGCGGTTTAGACACATGACAACCAATCTTGCTGAGTGCATAAACTCAGTTATGAAAGGATCACAAGCATTGCCCATTACTGCATTGGTAAAGACTACATTTTATAGGCTGAGCCAGGGATTTGTTGACAAAGGGTCAAAAGCTATAAGCATGATGAGGACGGGTCACATACACTGTGAAGAGTTATCCTCAGTCATGCAAGAAAGTCGTCGACAAGCCAGCTCTCACTATGTTCACCGGTACACTAGGGAAACAAGGGAGTTTGAGGTCCAGGAGATTGCAAACCCACATATTGGTCGAACTGTAATGGTTTTGTACAGTTAAATTACAAGAGTGGTGGTGTGACTGTGCAGAATTTCAAGCATTCAAGTTTCCTTGCTCTCATGTCATTGCAGCATGTGCGTATTGTAACTTAGATTAAAATATTTTTATTAACCCGATTTATAGATTGGACTATATCTTCCAAGTGTACGAGCATGAATTTCATCCGGTTGAATAATAGTGGCCACATGAACAACATGAATGAGGTCAGAAGGACATCTAAGTGAAACTAATTAAATATAAAATATTAAAACAGAATCAGCAAACATATAAAATAAATAAAAAGCACATGAATGAGATTCCAAAGCTGCCAATATTCCAAAGCTATGCCATGTGACCAATCAATAGTGAGATTCCAAAGCTAACATGTGTTTTGTATTGTCAAATCCATGATGCTTTAAATTGTCACTATGCTCGAATTATGAGATTTCAACAAATAGGAAACTAATTGGTTCATGAATTATCAAGCATTTGCACGCATAAGGCTGCAATATTTGGTTCATGAAATAGATCCCATGTGAAAAAAATGAGTCCTATAGTACACATCCGTGAAGTTCATAAATCCTATAGCCAAGTAATTGATAAATGGATAACACCAATATTGCATCATTTTGATAAGGATATTAGAATGTGATTTGAATAATTATTGAATATTATCAATTGAAATTCACTCTCTTTTAATCTAAATTGTGCAGAAATGGAAAATTAGGCAATATGGTGGTCAAATACAAATTTGGGCTTGAAATAGGCCTAGAATGCTAAGTACGACCTTTGTATAATATAATGAGGCATGTCCATGCTTACCTGAAGCAGCAATTAGCTACAAGCACGCCTCATGCGCGTCCATGCGCTCTCCGGATAGCTGGTTGGTATTTTAATCATATCTGGAGCTGTAGTTATCGGATTAAGGCGTTCTTAGTGGCGTTGGAAAGCTAAGAGAATTTCCTACAACTATGTCACAAATTGGATGGACTCTAACATGAAGCACAACCTCTTCATCAAGGAGCATGGCCGTGCTCCATTAAAAAATCCTTGAAATCAATGTCGACAAGCGTAGAGGCGGCGCAGACGCGTAAAACAACTGGTAAAGGGAGCACGGCCTTAGAGCACGGCCGTGCTTAGGTCGTGCTCAACACAGATTTTTTCCTATAAATAGGAGTTCCCAGTTTCAGTTTAAAATGTCTCTTCCAAGTGCAGATGCATTTTCTGCCTCATTTCTTCCCTTTATAGCTTTATTTTCTTCTGTTATTTTAGTTTTTGTAATTTTATTTCTTTACTCTTTAAATATTATTATGGATTCTTGAATTGTTGTAGTGTTATTATCTTCAATTTTAATGTGCAACTAATTATATTACTGTGGTGATGAGGAATCTTTTACTATGTTTACAATCTTAATTTAATTTATAATATGAGTTCTTAATCCTTATGATTAAATTACTCCTAATAAATTTATTCTATAAGAACTGATTATTCTTTACTTGGTTATTAATTGTGTGGCGATCGTACCTTCAATTAAATAACGGAACTCTAGGGATAATTGAATCTGTATGCCCTGCCGGATCAAGGATTGCGTGTTCATTTTTAGTCAGTCATTGAATTGATAAATCTATTGATGTTTTATGCTCTTCCTATTTACTTGCTTTGAATGATCAAACAAAGTAATAAATTAGGAGGAAGACTGTTAATATTGCATGATCATTAGGTGTTAATAGATTTTGAATAGATAATTGGTAATCAATAAGGATGTTTTCTCGACTCTTTTTATAAATTGCTTAAGTGAATAAATATTAGTATAAAGTGGACCCAGAATTTCAGTAACTCCATAATCATAGTTTTTGTTCTTGTTTTAAATATCTTTATTTTCTCTTTAAATCCGATTTCACTTGAACCATTTGTCTAAATAAACAAATTAATCTTAGTAGAGCGGTAATCGTTCCAATTCCCTGTGGATACGATAATCTTTTATACTATAACTTGACGTGATCGTGCACTTGCGATCTCAACCCAACAAGTTTTTGGCGCTGTTACCGGGGAATTGTTAATGATATTGATCGAAATGATTAATTGTTAATTTAGACGCTTTTTGTAATTATTTTCCTTTTTCTTATTTTATTTTATTTTCATCTTTTATTTTTTTCTTTCTTGTCATTTTAATTTTATTATCACCTCCTACATGGATGGTTTTACCTCCTACATGGATGGTTAGCTTTTATTTTTATATTTCATCTCCTGGTTGAAAGACTAGATTTTATTTTGTTTAGCGTCTCCTGGTTGGAAGACTAGATTTTCTTGCTATTTTATTACATAAACTTATTATTTAGCGTCTCCTGGTTGGAAGACTAGATTATTTCTTCTTTCCTTTAATTTTAATTTTACTTTTTAATTTTTTTTCTCTTTCCTTTTTTTATTATTTTAAATCTACCTAAAAATAAATAAAAAATAAAAAATATGGAGTATCTTTTCCTCTGTGAGTGTTGTGGTTTTGCAGGACATGAAAACCAATACTGTCCATCCTTTGACACTATGGAAAACAGCATCAGTCAATTGAATGAAAGGGTTGAGGGACTTACAAAGACAGTAAATACCTATATAGCAAGCCAAAAATCCTTAGAACATCAAATATCAATTTTGGTGCAATTGATGATCAAAGGGGAAGGAGAGACCTTGCTTAATCAACCGGAGGCCAAAAATGAAATCATCATCAATGATGATGAGAAGTTAATTGAAGGTCCTAAGTCTGACGCTTGGTTTGATACTGAGTCGGATAGTTGGTCTGAGACTCACTCTGACACTTGGCTTGAGCCTGAGATTGAGCCTAAGCATGACTCACAACAATCCCTAGAAAAGATTGAAGTTCTCACGGAAGAAAGTAATTCTGAGGAGAGAAAGAAAAACCTCTCAATTCTTAATGAAGAGTAATAGATAAAAACTCCAATTACTTTGGGACAGACTCTTATTGTCAATACTGGTGAGGTAGTCATTGAAGTTCACAAGGGAAAGGTAACTATTAAATCTGGTAAGGTAGAGAATATTTCACAATTTCTGAATTTTAACCCCTCTCCTTCAATTTCTAGTTACTATATTGATGATGTGGTTGCTGTTAACAATCCTCTTTTAATTTATTTTGATTTTATTAATAATATGGTTGTTGTTAACAAGTTTTCTTGTTTAAGAATGCTACAAGATCCTTTGAAATACATTACTAACTTGCAGGGTCCTAATATGTTGGTGGGGGTGTTAAAATAAAAATTGCATCACTCCATGAGAACCCTTCACCACCAAAGAGAAAGAGGTCAAGCAACTTGAACCACATGGTCAAGAAATGGCGAAGAGGGAATGCGCTAAATGCAAAATTTACTCTTGGGGAACCAGCTGGTTGACCACTTCTAAACAATTCGTCAAGCTCACGACGTTAAATAAAGCGCTTCGCAAGAGGCAACCTGTGTTTATATTATTTCAGTTTATTTTATTTTATGTTCACCCTTTTATTTTGTCGACAGTTCTCTTTTCACTTACTTCATCTTGACAAACTGTCGTTTTGGGAAGAAATTTGCCTACTGCACCTCCTCCAGAATATGCTCGTGAAATTTTCTACAGGGGAGTTCTTTTCCACTCTTTACTTTTTAGCACTTGATTTTGTTGTTATATCTTTATGTGCTTATGCTTTGATTACTAGCATTGAGGACAATGTTAGAAATAAGTGTGTGGGGAGAGTTAACCACTTGATTTTTGGTTATTACTGTTTTGAAACAAATTGAAGCTACTAATTTTGGGGCGAAAAACTTGAACTTTTTCAGACAGCTTTTGATGTTTATTGAGATGATATAAATTTTTGAAAAACTGAAAATTAGAGATTAGCCTTTGATTGAAAATTTTGTCCAAGGAATAGCCTCTAAACGTGAAGATTTGAGCCTGATTTGGGTTTTGCGCATTGCTGCACGATTATTATAACTCTATTCTTCATGAGAGTTGTTTTTCATTGGCTTTGTGTTCTAGAACTTGACATGTGACCATTCAAAGCGAAACTAATTTTTAGAAATTTTGGAAAATGATTGGGGCATTTAGGATTTGTTTTTAGCCTGCTACACTTTGCGATTAAATTTCACCACTTAGTTGACCACTTTGAGCTCTAAAAAAAAGAAGTTTTATTCTATACCCTCTGATTTGATTGAAAAAATAGATTTGGGTACCGTTTTAATTTAAAATGGAGCTGCTTGGTTTTGGTGACAGATATATTCAAATGGCAGAAACTTATTCCTCAAAAAAAAAAAGAAAAAAAGAAAAAAAAGATATTAGTAATGAGAAACTCTGATAACAAAGAAAATGTGAAAAAAAAAAAAGAAAAGTTTGGTACTCTGTCTAAAAGTGATTATGTATCTAAAAGCTCCATTTTTCAAAAGGATAGCTACTCAAAATTGATTATTTATTATAGCCCTTGAAATATCCTTTCTTTGAATTTACATACCTTAATTTTCACCCCTGGCCTCATTACAACCTTATAAAAGTCCTCTTGATTTCAAAATTGTCTATAAATCGTTAGTCGAGTCTTGGTCTATCGTGAAGCTTATGATAATGCTTTGTCTATGAAAAATTTGTCTGAATTCTCCTTACCCATTGATACACTTGAGAGATTGAAAGGAAATGACACATTCTTGGTTGGTTTGATTTCAAAGGTGCTTATTTTTCTAATTATCCAACCAAGTGAAAAATATTTCTCTCAAAGAGATAAAAAGTTATCTTTTAAAAAAACATTTGCTCTGCCCCATTAATTGGTTAGCTAGCATTGATAAAAAAAAATTGGGAAATCAAAAACCAATTACTTTGATTGAGAGCAAGCAAAGCTCAAGTGTGGGGGAATTGATAACACCAATATTGCATCATTTTTATAAGGATATTAGAATGTGATTTGAATAATTATTGAATATTATCAATTGAAATTCACTCTCTTTTATTCTAAATTGTGCAGAAATAGAAAATTAGGCAATATGGTGGTCAAATACAAATTTGGGCTTAAAATAGGCCCATATTGCTAAGTACGGCCTTCGCATAATATAATGAGGCATGTCCATGCTTACCTGAAGCAGCAATTAGCACAAGCACGCCTCATGCGCGTCTACGCGCTCCCCGGATAGCTAGTTGGTATTTTAATCATATTTGGAGCTGTAGTTATCGGATTAAGGCGTTCTTGGTGGCGTTGGAAAGCTAAGAGAATTTCCTACAACTCTATCACAAATTGGATGGACTCTAACATGAAGCACGGCCTCTTCATCAAGGAGCACGGCCGTGCTCCATTAAAAAATCCTTGAAATTGATGTCGACAAGCGTAGAGGCGGCGCACACGCGTAAAACAGCCTGTAAAGGGAGCACGGCCGTGCTTAGGCCGTGCTCAACCCAGATTTTTGCCTATAAATAGGAGTTCGCAGTTTTAATTTAAAATGTTCATTCCGAGTGCAGATGCATTTCCTGCCTCATTTCTTCCCTTTATAGCTTTATTTTCTTCTGTTATTTTGTTATTTTAGTTTTTGTAATTTTATTTCTTTACTCTTTAAATATTATTATGGATTCTAGAATTGTTGTAGTGTTATCTTCAATTTTAATGTGCAACTAATTCTATTCTTTGTGGTGATGGGAAATCTTTTACTATGTTTATAATCTTAATTTAATTTATAATATGAGTTCTTAATCCTTATGATTAAATTATTCCTAGTAAATTTATTCTATAAGAACTTATCATTCTTTACTTAGTTATTAATTGTGTGGCGATCGTACCTTCAATTAATTAACGGAACTCTAGGGATAATTGAAATTTGTATGCCCTACCGGATCAGGGATTGCGTGTTCATTTTCAATCAGTCATTGAATTGATAAATTTATTGATGCTTTATTCTCTTCCTATTTACTTGCTTTGAATGATCAAACAAAGTAATAAATTAGGAGGAAGACTATTAACATTGCATGATCATTGGGTGTTAATAGCTTTTGAATAGATGATTGGTAATCAATAAGGATGTTTTCTCGGCTCTTTTTATAAATTGGTTAAGTGAATAAGTATTAGTATAAAGTGAACCCAGAACCTCAGTAACTCCATAATCATAGTTTTTGTTCTTATTTTAAATATCTTTCTTTTCTCTTTAAATCCGATTTCACTTGAACTATTTGTCTAAATAAACAAATTAATCTTAGTAGAGCGGTAATCATTCCAATTCCCTGTAGATACGATAATCTTTTATACTATAACTTGACGTGATCGTGCACTTGCGATCTCGACCCAACATAGATTCCAGCCAAATGAAAATACCTGTGAATGATTGATAGATTCCAGCCAAGTGAAAGTGAGTAATTGATAGATTCCATCCAAGTTATAGACACGCCCGTGAATGAAAGTAATAGAGCATTGATAATTTATTTGGCTTGCAAACCGTGTGAAGCATGAAAGTGAAAATAATGAAGTATTGATAATTCACTCACAACCTATTACACACTTCAACTATCTCTTCCTCTTACACAATCCAACCATGGAGTACATTGCACCATGACCCATGGATAACTCTTTATTACAACTTCAAGGTAAGCATGTTTCTAATTTGATTTGGAACGATGAAGAACGAATGATACGCCCGAGACATCGATATGTCTGGAGTATGCCACCGGCACCTATTAGAGAACTAATAAAAGTGGCGGGTTTTGTTCATGTCTTATCCATTGCCGACATCCCTATAGACCATCATCTTGTTACAACATTAGTAAAAAGATGGAGACCAAAAACTCATACTTTCCATTTTCCATATGGAGAGGCGACAACTACATTAGAAGATGTTTGGTTACAATTAGGTCTCCGTATTGATGGATTAGCTGTAACTGGCCCAACTGTTCTTGACTATGGACAACTTTGTTTGGACTATTTAGGAGTAGAACCACCCGAAAATTCTCGAAAAGGGAACTCGGTGAAAATAACATGGTTAGAGTCCACATTCAGGGTACTTCCAGACAATGCAACGGAATTAGTATTGGCATAATATGCGAGAACACATATTTTAAGAATGATCGGTGGTCTCCTCATGTTGGACACATCAGATGCTCGAGTTCACTTGATGTATTTATTTTTGTTACGTGACCTACGCAACGCTGAACGATACAGTTGGGGTGCTACAGTATTGGCTTGTCTCTATCATGGCTTGGATCGTGTCGTAGATCAAAACCAACTTGAGATTGGAGGATGCATACTACTACTACAATCATGGGCATAGGACCACATCCCAAAAATTGCACCTCATATGTATCATATATTTGACGATGAAGTGCTATAAGGACTTGTGTTTCCACTTGCAAGGAGTATAATTATTTAATTTTGTGTGTGTGTGTATAACTTATTTTTCACTTTTTATACTTATTAAATCATCTCATATGCACCTCAAATGTTCTCGTCCTTTGACCGCAACCCACATACCAAGACACTCAGCAAAATTAATACACTATGTTTTAGATTGATTACATATCAACGAGGTTCATATTAACTTTTTCACATTATCAAGATAATTTTTATTTTGACTAACTAATTATGCTCTTATTAACTATTACATTTATGTCTCAGTTCATTTGGATGCCGTACGACGATCCGGAGATAAGAGGACTTCATATTCCTGATGTACCTGAGATCAGTCGTGCATTGGTTCCAATAATTTCATAGGCCATTGTGGAGTGGCATCCGATTGATAGAGTGGTGCAGCAATTTGGTATGTGTCAAGGCATTCCACAAGCCCCACCTAATTTTTACGCACTCCACCATATCAATATGCGAGGAAAAACTGATGTTCACTAGCCCGACCTGCACTGTGACTATATCCATTTATAGGATGATAGACATAATCAAATAGTTATAGCTGATTCATGTGATGATGCCTTGCACGAAAACTCTGATTATATGAGATGGTACATACGTCACACTCAGTGTTATATAACATGCCAAGGAGCCGCCATATGAAGATCGGTATTATTATTTCTAAATTACAGTCAAATCGACATCATAATCTTGTTATGTAAGCTAAATTTCTCACATGGTCTTTTATAATTTTTCAGTTTTCTTTCATACATTCATTAAGGAACAATGTTATCATTGCTGATGAATCTGAGCATTATAAGGAAGGCCTACACTAAGTTATTTGGTCACATACCGACATGTTGCAAGCCTTACATGATATCCACCCACCGCCGCCGTTTTCAACAGAACATGAAGATGTTGGGCCTACACAACATTCAATACCTAATTATCCTCCTCCACCAGATACTGGAAGTTACTCGCAGGTATAGACACCTCAACCAGACACCTTCTCAGAAGGATACATGCCACAATATTTTTTCCAAAATGTCCCATCTAATTCCAACATTTTTTAATTGGGTCCCTCAATGTTTAGAACTACTTTCGACACACCATTTTCAGCACAACACCAAACACCAATTGAAGATTATTGTCTAACTATATCATTTGGTGATGACAATGGCGGTGATAATGGTCATAATCATGATGATCATGGTGGGGATGACCAAGAGCATGAACCCGCACCACTACCATCTAGACAAAGGAATGTGCGTCGCCGTGTTAGGAGAAGAGGTGCCTAACCAGAAGACGTGGATCAACCTCGCATAGTTCAACCAACACGTAATAGACGACGACCTCATTGTGGGACATCATCCCACCATTAGGCTTAGGATTTTAATGTAAAAAAATGAAGTAGTATTAAACAATGCATATTTTGATCTTTCATTATTCAAGTGTTGCTTGTTTACGTTCCTACTTTATAAATTTCTAAAAGAATTAACCTTAAGTAGGGGTTAAAAAAAGTTAAAGCAAAGTCGTACACCACATGTACAACTTCCACTTTACGTATAAACAAAAAAATTCCCCATGCAAAGTCGTACGTAGGGTACACGACTTTGCCAAAATAAAAAAATTTAGAAGTCTCTAATCCCATATACGACTTCAGTATTTTTTTTAAAAAAATTAGGAAAGTGAAGTCGTATACAGTATATACGACTTTAATGCAATGGAAAAGTGAAGTCATACATATTGTATACGACTTACCCCAATTTAATAATTACTTTTCAACCTATACTAGTTTGGTAATTTTTTTTTCTAAATTATACTATGTAGGTAAAAAAAAACCCTTTGAGACAAACATATCGATCCAAAGAGCTTAGGTGTTTCTGGAACTAGATTGGGCCTAGATGTAGTGTTGCAGTGTTTGGGTCCAACAATTTTCATTTGGACTTTTTCAAAGCCATCTCCCTCTTGGTAAAAGCCATCTCCCCTATTTAATTTCCCCACCTCTCATTTTGTTGTAAAAAAAATAAAAAATCCTCTTTCCCTTCCATTCACCTTCCCTTACCTTTCCCCCTCCAAGCCTTCCCCACCACCACCACCACCTCCAACTCCATGACCACCCTCCCCACAACGTCCCAACTTCATGTGCCCCCAATTCCACCCCCGCAATCTCTGTCCCCGTCCTCTCCTATATCTCTGACCATCCTGTTGCACTCATGATACCTATTTTTTTCCTGCGTTTTTCAAATGTCTATAACCTTGTTTTCGAAGGTTTTCGAAATATTGTTTCCAAACGTACAAATTGTTATCAGCTTCTTGAAGAACTAGTTTTTTTTCGTTTTTTCTTCTTCCGGAATCTTGTTTATGGTTGTTTTCGAATGTACAAATTGTTATCAACTTCTCGAGGAGCTACCTTTTTTTTTCATTTTTTCTTCTTCCAAAATCTTATTTCCAGAACTTTTCTGAAACTTGTTTCCAGATGCATAAATTGTTAACAAATTCTCGGGGAACCAATTTTTTCTGTTTTTTTTCTTCTTCTAGAATCTTGCTTCCTAATAACTTGATAACGTAGAAAAAAAAATTGGGCTCGCGAGTTCACCAAGAAGGTTAAGGGTGGGAGGAGATGGTGGCAATGGAGATAGGAGATGGTGGGGGTTAGGGGTGAGCAGGATTCAACCCAACCTGAAGACCCATCCCATCCATATCCCATTTCACCCCGCAGAGCATCGGGTTTGTTCGACTCTAAGAACGAGTTAGGACCTAAAGAATGGACCCGACCAAAATTTAGGGACGGGTTAAAGTCAGGTATAACCCGTCCCATACTCACTGATAAGTCCCAAAGTAGTGTGATTTTTAGAGGTTTTTAGGTGTGAATTGTATTCCTTTTTAAGTGTTTATATTTGCAATACACTCTTTTTACCTTTGGTTTTGTAGGAAACTGAGAAAAGCTACTTTGGAAGCACTTTTGAACACTTTGGATGCATTTTTGGCATTTAAAAGTGAAATTCTGAGATTTAGGGCATTATGTACCCCCTTACATAAATTATATATGCCCTTACATGCATAGTCTATGCCTTTGCTGCTTTTAAACACGTTCCAGCGCCAAAAAATGAAGCCAACACGGCCTAACAGAGCTTAGTACGACCTCACACAAGTCAGCACGGCCGTACATGGAGGTAAGCATGGCTCAACGCCGATTTCTGAGCTCATCACAGCCGTACATAATTACAGAGTTAAGCAGGCTTTATGTGAAGTACAGTTGTACATAAGTATGGTCGTGCATGCTGAAGCACGACCGTACATAATGACGAAAAGGTTAAATTCGTATGCGTTGTATATAAAGCCCTTGTGAAACCCTTGAGAGAAACAATTGGAGAGCCGTCGTTGGAGTTCGTTACTGAAGGTTAAAGGAGATACCAGGAGCAGAGAGGAGAAAGAGAACGAAGTGTCGCGGTCATTTCAAAAGGGTGTCCCGGTTTAGTTTATTCTAATTTTCTTTATAGGTTACTGTATGTATTTAGCATATTTAATTTCTGTTTGGAAAATGAGTAGCTAAACTCATCACTAGGGTGACGGGGGATCTTTTGCCTATGGTTTCATTTGCTTTCAATCTATGAGATGCATGTTTCATGTTTTCCTATGATTGAATTGTTCCTATTGCGATTATTTAAATAAGGCTTGATCAACCTTAGGATAGTTAATTTAATTGTTGGCGATCGTACCACGGTTAGTTAACGGACCTATAGAAATAATTGGATTCTCTAATTACATCGGATCTAGGGTAATTGCTTGTTTTCAACCAGTTATTGAATTAACAAACCTCTAATGCTTAATGCTTTTCTTGACTTTTTATCTTGTATGATCATTGAGGATAAACTCAAGAAAAAGATCGTTAACATTGCATGATTATTGGGTGCTAATAACATTAGAGTAGGTGGTTGACAATCAATTAGCTAGGAAAAGGATGTTTGTGTTGAGTAGTTGATTAATAATAAGGATTTGGCTTAAGTGAACCCGGATACCCTAGGCTTCAATAATTTAATTGTTTTCTCGTTGCTTCCGTGTTTTCTCATGACCACTTTAGTTTTTCTCTTTCGAAACGCACTCAACCTAATTTTCATTATAATTTGATTTTTCTAAATAGTAAAAGATCTCGAGTAGTTTGGTAATTGTTAGCTCTCCCTGTGGGTTTGACTTTTGGAGTCATAAATACTCCACTTTATTACTTTTGCGATAGGGTGTACTTGCCCTTTAGTGCCGAATTGAGCAACACTCACCTATTTGTTAATTCTACTTTGTTTGTGATGAGACTTCGATAAATAAAATATTCAAGTTAGAATTTATGTTGGTTTAGTTAGTAATCTTGTAGCAAAGTATAATTGTAAGAGTCACGTTTGACTTTGTGTACATGACAAAACACTAAAAAAATTCATTCTTTCACTTTTAACTTTTATTCATAGTTAAATGACCACCTTATAATTTTATTTTAATTGTCCTTCGGGCCAACTCAAACTCGTCTTAAATAGACATGGTCTTAACTTGACCCATAAAGCATCGAGTTTATTCGGATGTAGGGATATGTTAGGGTCTAAAGAATTGACTCGGTCAAAATTTAGGGTCAGTTTAAGGACTCATATAACTCCTCACATTTCATCCCTTGCTCACCCCTATTAGGGGTGTGGTTGGAGGGGGCACTTGAGGTGGTGACGAGGAAAGATGGGAAGGGAAGTGAGTGGTGTGGTGAGAAACGTTGGAGGTGGTGGTGGGAAGAAGGGATAAGTTTGTGATTTTTCAGGGATGGGGTTTTTAGTCATTTTACGTGGAAATGGGAGGTACCTAAATTAAAGTAGGGAGGCGTGTTTAACATTTCCCTTTTCATTTTTTCCCCGATTCTCAAACATTTTTCCATTTTGGGTCTAGCGAATAAATTCATTGGGAAACGGAAACAAATGATGTTCTCACTCTCAGAGAATGGCTGCGACACCATTCACACCATCGCAAGCCGCTGGCTCTCCCTTAGGATCACTCACGCCCCACTCTTTAAGTATATTTCTCTTTCTTTTCTTAGTTAAATGCTCTTTTTTTTATTGCAAATCAGATTGTGCAAGTTAAATGCTTTCTTTTAACCCTACCATGCTCGTCAAAATCACCAATCAGATAATGCTCATATACTTTCTTTTTAATGAAATGTAGTTGGTTGAATGAAATGTATCATATGCAGTGGAGTAGTGTTCCGAGTCAAGTTTATAATCATAATTAAATTCAACTCAACATGCATAAGAATAATTAGTTTTAAGTTGGTTTGGACCTAGTTCCCCCACATTTAGTCGCTAATATTACAATTTTATAGTATATGTTTCCAATTGTTATTTGTTTATGTTTTTCATGTCAAGATCAAGGGTTATTAAGCGTGGGTACACTTTGAACTTCAAGGTTTATTTCAAAAAGGAGAAGGAAATTTTCGTATTTGTGGTTTAATAACATATAGTTATGTTATTTTGAGATGCGTGAACATCAAGAAGAGGTTACCTTGAGGATTTGATGTCTTTCTTCCTCGTTGTAATTGTACTCTGTTGCTTCTTTTTGGGAGGTTTTGATCTCTTGTTTACTTCCATTCATGTTACTATGTGATTTGATACTTGTTAATGCACGAAATGGTGCGAGCTCCTCGACGAGTTCGTACTGCCGCTTTGATCTTCTGGCTGGTAGCCAGGTGATGAGCTTTGTGGTGAGTACTCCTCCTTTGGGCGTGATGTCCTTCCTTCTTTAGATCGGCGGGTGGGGTACCTGCAAAAGGCACTCCGATGCCTAAGTTAGATAGGGCCTTTTAGGGTTTGGAGAGAGTGTAGAGAGAGAGTCCAAACCTGGGGGGTCTAGCCCCCTTTATATAGCGAGTTGCGTGGAAAGAAGGAAACCTCTGCGCGCGGTAATCCCTCCGTCAATTCGGGAATTAGCTGATCTCTTCCTGATATTCCGCCTCGTGTCGCCACGTCCCCACTCGACGTTATCATCGGGAAAATTGTACCTAAGTCGGTCCGCGGGTCTCGTGTCGGTGGCAATTGGTCGAGCTCGGGTAGCGAGGAACCGAGCCGATCCGCACCAGTCGGCGGCGTACTAGGACTCGGCTCGGGCCGGTCCATAACACAAGCCCCCTAAACTCTTCGCACGAAAGCGGCGGAGGGTCTATCCAATGTCCTTGGCTCAGATCCGAGTCGAGTCACCAAGGTCGGGTGTGTCCCGTAGCTTGTTTGTCTGAGGGTCACGCTCCACGTCTTTGCACCTTTACTCGGCGTTACGCCACGTGATGGGACTCGGATGGGACGTCTGCTCAACCGTTCCTCTTCCCGCCGCCGATCATCCGATGCGGCTGAACCGCTAGAACTATATCCGGTTTCGTAAATGTAGGGCTCTGATTGGTTCGGCTCATTTCGGTGATCCGATTAGAGCCCGGCTCGGAGGTCGGCCCGTAACACAAGCCCCTGACTTGTTAACTTGAAAAGTTAAGTCCAGATTATTTGTTCTTTTTGACCCTATGAATGAGGGCTATTGAATGGGGAGTGATCCGTTGTTGATTTTGAACCATAAGTCTCGAGACTTGCTTCGCCGAGTGGCCGAGCAACTTTGTCGAGAGTAAGAGGTCGGAGTTGGACCCATCTAAGTGCCACGATCGATTACATGGGTTTCAACCGTCAATAATATAATGACCGGTCGATGATCCGATCTGCGAGGCATGATGTCTAAATGTCCGAGATGACCTAAGTCCGATTTACGAGGTCTGAGTGGTGAGAGGTAATCGACCTCGACCGATCGCGTAGTCTTCCTTGGTTCATGTACTACATGTGCCAGGCATTAACCTTATTTCTGTCTTTACAAGGGGCGTAAGCCCCAGATTGTTTAATCGTCGCGGTGCACTTATTCCAAAGATCCTCGTTTTCCTCCAGGATGGTCGATCATGGTCGAGCTTATTCGATCTGGGCTCGCTGTGGTCGAGCAGGTTGTAACCGAACTTGTGAGAGCTACATGAGGCACTTGGAGGACCAAAGAGTTGCAAAATGAGAGATCTCTTGGCTTTCGACCTTGCGATTGAGAAGGAGAAATCCTCGGCCAAGCTGTTGAGGCGGAGGAGTATAAGAGTTTTTGTGCTCTACAGTTCAAGGAGGCCTTTGATAATGCCTTTGCCCAAATCGGGGTGGTTGCCCCGATTTGGATATCTCGAGCTTGACTTCACCAAGACTGCGAAGGATGGCAAGATTGTGGAGGAGGAGGATGGCCGAAAAAGACCAACCAGGGTGATCCCAGGAAGCAAGGGAGAAGCGGTTCTTTGAACATAGAGAATTATTGCCGATGGTGGCCTAACAGAGTCCGAGGATACCCTTGAGTAGTTTGTATTTGCTTTCTTTTATGCTTTGTGAGGTAGCTTAAGTGGAGCAGCGGTAGAGCTCGACAGGTCTTCGAGCTGACATGATAATCTAGACCATAGAGGTGTTTCTTTAGGTCGAGTTATCACCTTCCAGAAATTTGCTTTAGAGCTCGCCCGAGCCTCTTTCTTGACACGAAATCTTTGGAACCGCAGGGTTAGTCTTTGTCGCTACCGTGTTTGAGCTCGGCACATCTTTATGCTGACATGGTGTCTTTGAAACCACAATGGTCTTGTTTAGCTCGACAGGCGACCTTAGCCGAGCTGCTTTAGAGCTTGTAGGCCTTTATGCCGACCTGATGTCTTGAAACCACAGGGATGTTTAGACCGACCGCGACCTTCCGAAGCCGCTGAGCCAGGCCTCTATCGACCTGGAATCTTTGGAACCGCAGGGTCGAGCCGCGAGTGAGCTCACCAAGCCTTTATCTTTGACTTGGGTTTAGGACCACGGGGTCGAGTCGCGAGTGAGCCCACCAAGCCTTTATCGACTTGGGTTTAGGGGACCACGGGGTCGAGTCAGCGATGAGCCCACCAAGCCTTTATGCTGACTTGGGTTTAGGACCAAGCCTTTATGCTGACTTGGGTTTAGGACCGCGGGGGGCGAGCTGCGAGTGGGGCCACCAAGCCTTTATGCTGACTTGGGTTTAGGGACCACGGGGTCGAGTGAGGCGAGCCCACCAAGCCTTTATCTTTGACTTGGGTTTAGGACCACGGGGTCGTGGTCGAGGTCGAGGTTCTTCCTACGCTGGGTGCCGAGCTCCGTGGCGGGCTCGACCTTTGGTTTGGGGGCACTGTGCCTGTCAAAGTATAGACAATTTGCAACAACTTGATGTAATAAAGTTAGCATTAATTTTTATCTTGAGTAAAGTGCTCGTAGTCGAGCTTTATACTTCCCTGTGAGAGTAGTTGATTTGGTCGTCCAAACGGCAATGTTGAGGTCATCAAGTAATCGAGGTCGATGACGAGCCGAGTTGAAAGCCGTCAATATTGAAATTGTTGAGGAGGCCTGGTAGGGCCTTGCAGTACTGACCGGGTATCCACCGTTGGTTGTCTGGTTTTGAGGGACGATCTGTGGTCGTCAGGAGTTGATGGGGTCGACAATGTGGTTGACTTGAGCTCCTCCAAATAACAGTCATGCGACTGAAGCCGAGGTCAACTCGGTTGTTGAGATGAGGTTGACAGTGGCGGTTGAGCTTTGTCAGCGATCTTGATTTCTTCCAAGATTTGTGGGTCGACTGCGTTCCTTATTTTTAGGATCCCCCACGATTTGATTTTGATCTCGTCCGAGATTTGTGTGGCTGACCCGCACTCCTGGTTCTTAGGGTATCCAAAGATTTGATTTTTATCTTGATCTCTGATTAGAAACACGTTCTTTTGGAGTCTGAACGTTGAGGCCATAAGTTATTTTCGATCCGCTTGCCGCTTGCCCGCTTCCTTCGAGATCGGATGATATGTTCACCACGAGAAGGTCCCGTGTTCGGTGTGCTCTGTTTGCCTTCCAAAGTTGCTCGTCAATAGCGATGGCCGATCCGCTTTGACCGCTTTTCGACCTGAGGTGCTCCAAGTTCTGATCTTTAGGTTGATACCATCCTGCTCGCGTGGTATCCTTGAGGCCCAAGCTAGTTTTACCGGGCCCCATGGTGGGCGCCAATGTTAATGCACGAAATGGTGCAAGCTCCTCGACGAGTTCGTACCGCCGCTTTGATCTTCTGGCTGGTAGCCAGGTGATGAGCTTTGTGGTGAGTACTCCTCCTTTGGGCGTGATGTCCTTCCTTCTTTAGATCGGCGGGTGGGGTACCTGCAAAAGGCACTCCGATGCCTAAGTTAGATAGGGCTTTTTAGGGTTTGGAGAGAGTGTAGAGAGAGTCCAAACCTGGGGGGTCTAGCCCCCTTTATATAGCGAGATGCGGGGAAAGAAGGAAGCCTGTGCGCGGTAATCCCTCGTCGGTCGGAATTAGCTGATCTCTTCCTGATATTCCGCTCCTGTGTCGGCCACGTCCCCAGCTCGACGTTATCATCGGGAAAATTGTACCGGAAGTCGGGTCTGGCGGGTCTCAGGTCGGTGGCAATTCGTCGAGCTCGGGTAAGCAGGAACCGAGCTGATCTGCACCAGGTCGGCGAGCGTACTAGGACTCGGCTCGGGACCGGTCCATAACAATACTATTATTTGTGGTTTTGTTTTGACATCAATATTGTACTGCTATTTTCATATTTGATTTTAGCATTATATTGGATAATTTGAGGCCTGGAATCTATTTACTTTATGTCATAGTAAATTATTGTTGGCTAATTTGAGGCTTGTTAGATATATGTTATTATACTGAATTTGTATTCTGTTGCTTGAAATTATAGATTTATTAGCAGCCCATTGACATGTTGGCCTATTCTCAAAAGAAGACCGGTAAAGCTCATTCATCCTATTTAGAAGTTTTTATTGACCTATATTGAAAGGCCTTAATGCAAAGTAGGACTTTGAGTAAGATTTTAAGTCACCTCAAACTCTAAAAATTATGAAGTAATAGGTCAAGTTCAAGTCTGATATTTGAGAAACGGTCAAACGAATTTAACTTCTCTAAAGTGAGTAAAGTGTAAAGTGGGTAATCTTAACCATTAATGAGAAAATCAAGAGAATCAATGGTTGATTTGTTATGCATGTGTATATAATATCGTCCCTTGATTTTCTCATCAAAGGTTGAGATTACTTACTTTACACTCTAAAATGAATGACTCACTTTAGAGGAGCCAAATCCGAGAGAAATAGACTAAACTCAGGCCTACTCCCATGCCTACCAATGGGACTGTGTAGATCTCTAAGTGAAATTACTTGACTTGCCAAAGATCTTCTCAGTTAAGACTATCCCTTGGAGTTCAATTCATTTCAGTTTCATATATTTCTCTTATAATCAGACAATACTTGGAAGTGATTATAGTCAAGGTTCAATACATTCTTTTACATTGATTGATAAAATAATATTACAGAATTCATATCTAAAATAATATTACAGAATTCATATCTTAATGATGTACTTGTACATTTATATTAAAAAAAAAAGCTTCAAACTGGAACTAGAGGAGAATCAAGTTTTCTAAGAAAAATGTTGCATGAATATAAATACAAGTGTTATTCGGCTACAAAAAAGTGGGAAAGAAGTTAAGATAGAAAAAAAAATCCTTCGAGGTGGTTGAAAGAGTCTAATCTATCGTCTTTGGAAGTTGAAGGCCTTGATTGAGACAGCAAAAATAAATGCAAAGAGAACTGCAGTCCCAACAACCACAACTGCACAATATCCTATGAAGTCATGCTTGATACCAAAGTAACTTCTTATGAACTCTTGAACTGACTTATTTTCTGATTCCATGATGTGGTCGATATCTCCAAACTGTGATGCAACTAATCCATATATTGTCCAGGCCACAGGACATGCCCAGTAGTACCACCTCCACCACACAGGAATCCTCTGTTGTCAAAAAGATTTTAAAGAAATGGAAAACAACAGTAAGTATTAGCATAAATACATCCATTGAATCCATTTAAAGATATTGTTTAGTGTTTAAAGGTTGGCAACACTTACAGGTCGTGGGACAACAAATCCTGAAAAGAGGTTCCAAATTGCATAAAATGCAGAAGCCACAATTGAAGCAACATGGTGATTTGGGGTAACTGCCACAGACATCATGCCATAGAAGGTGAAGTAGCACAATGTGAAGTACATGAAAAATATATACCAAAAGAATTTCTCTAGAGTCCACTCAAATCCAATCATGGCATAAACTATGACACCATAAGTTGCAGCTTGGGCAAAAACATAAGGTAGCTCTATTAAAACCTGTGACAAGGGGAGTGAGTTCTATTAACTTGGGTAATTACACAAACCATAGTACAAATACATCTTTGTAAAATAGGGATTTATTACCTGTGCAAGTGCATAGGGTAAGGCAGAATACATTCCAGCTGCTCTTTCTCTATAAAAGACAGTTCTTTCAACAGCTACCACTGGTTGTACAGATGCTGAATTTTGGACCCCAAGGAAGAGAACGGCGGTATACATTGAACCCAGAGCATTAAACAAGTCTTGTCTATTTGAGCTGGAAGTCAACAAAACAATCAGAATTCAAGTGGAAAAGCAAAACTAACTAACTCTAACATGTCTTATTTTTAGGTTACTGAAATTTGTTTCACTTACTATTTACTTCCAAGGTCCCAGAACATTGTTCCAAACATCAAGGCTATGAAAGTGGTGAAGAAAAACCTCACAGCAGTGTATGGCGGGTTGCGCCAATATGACCAATGTTGTTTCCATAAGCAAGCCAAGCATTGGACCAAAAATGACTGTGAGTATTGAGAGGAGAAATAAAGATCCTTTGAACCAGGTGTAGGTTTGCCCAATTCTTCTATAAGTTGCATGTTTCTCCTGAAAAATAGTTTAGAATGGTGTAAGTTCTTTTAAAAAATGATCATTGGTACTTAGTACTATAGTTATTAAATCCATATCCAAGTAAATTAGCTTACCTATACAAATCAGAATTTTTGTATATATCATGGAAATCGGCACCTAAAGTAAGTTCTTGTGCTGAAGAAGTAACTTCCAACATCCAAGTTGCTGGGTTATAGCCATCTTTGATTTTACTAACCCCTTCAATACTCTGGATAACAGAAGAAAAAAAATAAGCTGCCCACAAGAATTATAGCTATCCACTTTAAATAATTTTTTTTCGTCTAAAAATAATATTGAATTTAAGTTGCAACAAACCTCAAAATACTTGATCAATTGAGTAGAATGACGACCCAATGGCCCAACATATATTTCTTGTCCTCCACGCTTCATGAGGAATAACTAGAAATCATATGTAATATATATCAGAGTCAAGTCCAGAATAGGAAGAATTATAAAACACATCTTTTTATCACACCCTCACCTCATCAAAAGCTTCAAATATGTCAATACTTGGTTGATGGATTGTGCAAACAACTGTTCTTCCTGTGTCGACTGTGTTTCTGACAGTTCTCATAACAATTGCAGCAGCTCTAGCATCTAGCCCAGATGTAGGCTCATCCATGAAAATTATGGATGGATTGGCCACTAATTCAACTGCAATAGTTAGCCTTTTTCGTTGTTCAGTTGAGAGACCACTCACACCAGGCAAACCAACCAGTGAGTTCCTCAATGGGTTGAGCTCCACTAGTTCCATCACTTCCTCAATGAACATCTACAACCATTTGTCAGATCCAAAAGTATGAAAAATCAGTCCAAGTTTTAAAAGCCAGTTGTCTCAATAAACATGTCAAACTTTGTAAATTGCTATGTTGTCAATGGCGAATGGCTAAAATTCTGCCATATAAACGTGGGATTGCAACCTATGGCTCTGCCATGGCAGGCGGCATTTCACAAATTGACTGTGGTGGATGGCACAAAATCCGTCACACCATTCTGCTCTGGTGCCACCATATCCGCTACTTAACAACATTGCTTTAGACCTTACCATTGCAAAATAAGTAAAAAAATAAAAATCATAAGGTGTCTTGAGTAGTGTGTATTAACCTTTCTGGTATTAGAATCAACATCTGCTGGTAAGCGAAGCCATGCTGAGTAAAGCAAGGACTCATAGACAGTAACATGAGGAGAGTGGATATCATTCTGCTCACAATAACCAGAGATTCTAGCAAATGTTTCTTGCTTTTTAGGGTAGCCTGAGATTTTTATGCTCCCATCAATATACCCACCAGTTTTCCTACCAGGTAAAACATCCATCAGAGTAGTTTTACCAGCTCCACTTACTCCCATCAAGGCTGTGAGAACACCAGGCCTGAATGCACCACTAACACCCTTCAAGAGCACTAACCTATCCTCCATTACACCCTGATCCTTCATTTCCTGCCAATTAAAATCTCGAATTAAGGTTCAAATTGTTTTGGTCTAGACCAAAGTTAACTGAAAACATTGTTTGAAACCAAAACCTTAGATTATAACTTTGAAATTGGCTTACCTGTGGCATGTCTACAGAGTATACAACTTGGTCAAAGGTGATAGAATGTGGTTCAAAAGGAAGAACCATTCCCCTTTTCTTTCCATGGCCAGAATCCACAACATTATCAGATTCTCCTGAACTTACTGCATAACAATTGAAAATTTGTTGAGCATTTAAAAACATCTTATGAATCACTAATCAACTACTGTGCATGCATTGAGTGCTCATATGAGTGGTATAAAAAAGATAGATCACCTATGCGTGGTAATTCAACTTCTCGGACTCTTTTATTAGGTGTACTGCTTTCTGATTCTTCGTTTATTGTTGCTTGAGGCTTGTCAAATTCTGTAAAAATCATGCATGTTATTACTTAATAAAATTTTGCATCACCGCGAAAAACTTAAATAACCAATTGTGAAGACACTCACGATTAAGGTAAGTGAGAGCTGCAGTGAATACAAAGTTGAAAAGGAACATAAATCCAATCGTTGCACCAATCCCTATCCAATACCAATATGCATGTGTGAAGAACCCACGAGACTCCAAAACTTGAACTCCCAGTGTTTTATTTGAACCTGGGGTATGCTACAATTGAAGAGAAAATGAGTCAAGCCTGCAAGTTTCTGCTAAAAAGTAAAATACTTATAAAGTTGCAAGTTTAAGAAATTACTTGGTTCCAACTATTTCCAAGGAATTCATTCACTACAATAGCATTCTGTCCATACATTAAAGGTGACATCCAGTAACCCCAAATCCACCAACCCTTGATATCCTCTGTTTCAATGCAAATGAAATGAAAAAGACATCAATATCAAGTTCCATTATATGATATATGCATGAATGTTGTTACTTCTATCAAGTGAAAACTCACTTCTGGACATAATGAAGCCACCCAATGTAAGAAGTGCGAGAATTGCAAAGGACCCAAATGTGTTAGCCACAATCATGTTTCTACCAAGTGCTGCAATAGCCCGGAACAATCCAGAGGCCATTTGGTTTATCAGTAATAGCAGAAGATACTGCTTTAATAATCTGCATAAATAACAAAACTGATTACACTACAAACAAGGGGGCAAAACTAGTAGTATACACATGTTGCAAACAGATGAGAGTGCAACTATTAACACAGTCGATTTGATAACACCTCCCGCCTTTTCGGAAGTTTATTTCTGAAAGTTTATTTTTCCGTACTCATTTTGTCGTTTGGAAGTTAAATTACAGGGAATTTTTTCCGCCTGGAAATAAATTTCTTAAACGGTGGGGGTGTGTTATCAAAATAGAGGGTGTTAATAGTTGCACCCAACAGATAAAGAAAGGTTATTTACCTCCCAACATTTGGATCAAACCCAATTACGTAGTAGGTAAGAAATACCCAAACAGCAACTTCCACGAATGTAACTGGAATCTTGAGGATCCATGTAGGAATGGAATATGCCCATGAGGGAAAAAATAGAAGGTCTCTTTGCTTGTAAAAAATAGGAAGCTTTGCAATGGTCATTGAAAGCTCAGCCATTCCATTAAACATAAGCATTACTACTGTGAAAAATAAAGCACCAGCATAGACACCTCCATCGTCCAAGGAATCCTTGTGCGTCTCAGTTCTTAAAAATAGCGTCATTGTCACTGTTGCCATGAGTATAAGCTACAAAACATAGGAAGAAGAATAGAATCAAAAGTTAAAACCACGTATACAAAATATTCATAAAGTCAACTATAGTGTTAAAAATAAGGTTTAATTACTTCGTAAGTCCTTGAATTAAAAAAAAACAGTAATTGAGTCTTTGAACTTGTCTAAAATTTATAATTAGGTCTCTAATTTTTAAACGGGTCCCTGAACATTTAAATAATTTTTAATTAGGTCCATGAGCTTTTAAATAATTTGTACTTAGGTCCCTCAGTTTAAGGACCTGATTACAAATTATTAAAAAATTTATAGACATAATTATAAATTATTCAAAAATTCAGGGACTGATTTATATATTCAGGACTCAATTACAAATTGTTTCAAAGTTTAGGGACTAAATTATAAACAAATTTACTTTAGAGACGTATTTAGAAATTTTCAAATAATTCTGGATAAGACGGAGTAATTAAAACCAAAAATAAAAAGCATTTATTCATACAAAGAAGCTAGAATTTACCTGGCAAATCTTGAAGATGTAAACGAAAGAATTCCTTTTCATAAGCAAATACTCTCTTGAGAAGTTAGCCTTTAACAAATCCTTCTTGTTAACTCCATACTTTCTAGTTGTTAATGCTGCTGGATGACTCTTAGACTTATCAAACGGAGTTGAAAGCTCATCTCCACTTTTCCTTCCAACATGGAATGACTTAAATGCCTGAGCAAACTGAGTAACAGTTACAAACCTGTATGGTTTATCTCTTCGCACCCAATACTGCTCTTGATCCTTCTTTGAAGTTACCTGTGACAAGAAATACATTATATATACGTATAGGACTAAATTATACTTTTATTCATTTATCTTTATTTTAGGTTTTAATTTGGTTCCTCATTTATTTTTTGTTCCGAAATATTTCCTTATGTTACAAAGTTATACCAATACAGTCTCTCTTTTATTTTTTATTTCAAAATAATTCCTTATTATGCAAAAGTTATCTCAATATGGTCTTTTTTTGGTTCTAAAATAGTTCTATATCTTGTAAAAGTTATACCAATGTAGTCATCTCTTTACCATAATTTAAACAGAAAGAACCACATTGATATAACTTTACAAAATAAGGGACTATTTTAGAACAAAAAATAAAAGGAAAACTAAATTAAAACCTAAAATAAGCAAAAGGGATAAAAAAGTATAGTTTGATTAACCATACACATAGTATTGATCAAAAACTTCAAATGAGGGAAACAAAGATAAACTTCAACTTACTTCTTGAAGGAAGTCAGCAACACCTTTTCTCTCAGGACATTTGAAACCCAAAGATTCAAAAAAGTCGAGAACATATTCACGAGGTCCTTGGTAAACAATTTCACTATCAGATATAAGAATAATATCATCAAAAAGTTCAAAAGTCTCTGGTGCTGGCTGGAGCAAAGAGATAACTGTGGTTCCATTGAGAATGTGAACATATTGCCTGAGAGAGCTCACAATTTGGAAAGTTGTTGAACTATCCAAACCAGTGGATATTTCATCCATGAATAGAGCATTTGCTGGTCCAACCAACATCTCTCCTGTGGTAACTCTCTTTCTTTGTCCTCCTGATATACCGCGCAGCATTTCATCCCCCACCATAGTATCAGCACATATATCCAACCCCAAAAGCTGCACAATGTTTAAAGTAAATACCTTTGTGGCTTCATTGTACAAATAATCTTACTAAACTTTTAGGGCATGTTTGGATAGAGGGTTTTGGAGAGAGGATGTTTGGATAGAGGGTTTTGGAGAGAGGAGAGGAAGTGACTTATTTTTTTTTTATAAATTAAGGAAGCTATAAAATCTTTCTAAAAATGAATAAAGGGTGATTGAAATTTTTATATGATTATCTATCATGTTACTTCTTCAATTTTTTTAAAATTTAAAATATATATCAACATATAGACTTAGAAAAAATAAGTTCTCCCCTCCAAAACCCTCCAAAATCTTTCATCCAAACATACGCTTAAAGATTCATCGAGAGAACCTTAACATGGTATTACCTTTAGTACATAATCTGTTACCACACTTGTTTCTTGGCCTCCAGTTGCAACTGCCTGGTATATTAGAAATCAATCATATGCAGAGTCATTATATCAATAGTAGTAGAAACAACATCATTAACTTGTTTTATTGCAAAAAAAAAAAAGATGGATACTAGTTTCTTTCTCTTCTCACCTTCATGAAGACATCAATATCTGAGTCTGGCTTAATCTTTGCTTCCTTTTCTCTTCTAGACAATTCAGATAGCAAATCTGTGGATCACAAAAATTAACAATTCGTTATACTTATGTGACACCCCAAGTTAGATGTGAAGGATAATAAGATAAAAAAAAAAGGCAAGGCCTTAGTGTAGAAAATCACTAACCATAACGTGATCCAACTCCTTGGCACCTTGCTGAGAAGGCTAAGGTTTCCCTCACAGTCATTTCTCCAATATGAACATCATGTTGGCTAATATAGGCAGCAGTTCTTTGAGGTACAAATTCATCCATTGCATGTCCATTATAAGTCACTTTCCCAGATACCTGGAGGAGGCAAAGCATCCATCCATGTTAGATGAAAAATACCACTTTTTACAAACTATCTATTATATTATCTATTTGTAAAACTTAATTATACTAAAGACACATAGAAAAAGTTCATTCAACTATTTTCCCGTCAAAAACTATTTTTTTCAACCAAAAATTTAACTACACTAGGTTCTATTTTTATTTGTCATCAGTGGTTAAGATGAGTTGTTTCAATTAGTTGACAATGAAATAGAACAATAAATGTTGGTAAAATTAAAGGAAATTGCTTTTCACCTTGAGACCAGGATCAAGCTTTCCTGACAAGGCCAAAAGGAGTGTGGTCTTTCCAGAACTTGGAGGACCAAGAAGCAATGTCATCCTTCGAGGTTTGATGATTCCACTAACATCTTTGAGGATAGTCACATGTTTCTTTTTGCTTGAGAGAATATGAAGAGAAGTCAAAACACTCTATAAGACCAAAGAAAGAAAGGTTGTGAGACTAATTGCTGAACAAAGAAACACAAAAAAGAAATTAAAAAAAAAAACTAGTATTGAGAAACACAAATTTTTTAACTAGAATCTGCACAGATTTAATTACCTCCACTGCATTAGTAACAGAGTTCAGGAAAGTAGGCAAAGCTCTGCTTCCCACATAAGCTTCTGCATCAACAATTAGGTGCTCATATCTAACTTCAATTGTTGGAATCTCAATCCCAACTCTGGAAAAAAAAATCAGAGAAATAAAAACAACAAAGAGAGAGATCATTCATTACATTGTGAGATTATATCAACAAATAAATAGTAAAAAAAAGATTGTGAAAAAAAAATATAAGAACTAAAACTTAAAAATTAAAAAAATTAGTAAAATTAAAAATTAAAAGATATGAAGAATCAGAAATAAAGAGAAAAGAAGCAAGACTAATGGATTATTTTTTATTACCTATCAATTCTTTCCTTGAGTTTCAACAGAAACTTCCCATTGTCCTCTTCAGCAACATTGATCAACCTATCCAACAGTTTCTGTCTCTCTTGAAAACCAAGATCATTTATATCAATCTCATTGGCAACTCCACGTGATGTAGCCAACAACCCTTTCCTCAAACGGTTGTAAGTAGGGAGTTTTTCAAGTGCAGCCCATTTAAGAGCTTCTTCATCGTCTTCTTCGTGTTGTCGCGAAGACTTAGAGAAAACCTCCATAGTACTGTTTCTCCAAACACTTGAACTGTTTGCTCTTAAACTGCTACTTGCTCTGTATATATCAATTCCCTCCATTGTTTCCACCAAACACAATTACCAAAAAAGACAACAACTTTTGCAATTTGAGCTCAAACCCACCAAAACGCAGAAGCCTTTTTGTTTTCCAGAGACAATGCAGTTACAAACTGCTATGGTAGACACGACAAAACAGTGCTATTTGCAGCAACTGCAAAAAAAACACCCCAGAAATTTCTGGCAATGCTATTTTGTTTGTAGAAATATACAACTAAGAGAGAGAAAAAAACTGAAGAAGATGAAACAGAACAATGATCAATGAGTTGTTCTTTTCAGATGTGTAGTATTCAGCTGAGAATGGAATAAGAAAACTTGTTTATTTATACATTGATAGCAGATGGCAACTTATGACTCTGATTTGTGCATGTTTTGTTTTTATTTATTTTTATTTACTGCTTTCACTCACCGAAACTAAAAGGAAATGAATATTTAAATAAAAAAAGAAAAAGTCTCGCAAAAGGAAGCACGAGGGCAAATTAGGAGTATATAGTACCCAAAGAAATAATGTGAACCGAAGGAAATGATTCCATTTAGTCAAATAAAGTTCTATATGTTTTTTCAGGTGGCACATGGGAGGCATGCTAAGGATTTCTATTTTCATTTATTGAAACGGCAACCAAAAATAAATACAACTGCATTTCTTTGTTTGTTTTCTACGTCTAATCTATACGCGTACAAACTACTACAAAGACTGTTGATTAAAGAAATGTCACGTTTAGATGGAATCCAGTTGTCAAATTATTTTACATCTGGATTAGTTTTTTAGAGTATAATAAAATAATAAAGAGAGCAGAGTATGTTGATTAAAGTAATTGTTAAAATTAGAACATAAAAAACACATGGTTGCAATAACGTTTAAATTAATTTAATTTAAAAGAGCACGTGTGCCTTTTTCATAAATAATTGGGGCCAAAATAGAGCAATGATATATGGACACCAGTTTTTTGGTCACCGTATGCGACAACTAGCACCAGGGAGAGAGAGCATGGGTTTTGGGTTCCATGTCGGAGATTAAAAAAAAGTAAAAGAAGGGGGTGAAATCGTATATATGTACGGTGGTGGACAACTTAAAGTTGGTATGTTATTTGAATGTAAAGATAAAATGGGATAATAGAAAACAAAGAGAAGAAAAATTATTGGGAGAATATGATAAATTTATGTATATTTTTTTATTTGGATCCCCTAAAGTAAATAGATGATAAAGTGAGAGTTGTAACAAGAAAAAAATAATAAAGTGAGAAAATCAATGGTTATTATTTTAACAAACTCATAATTTGTTATGATGTAGCTATAATATCCATTGTTGATTTATTCATCAATAGTTGATATTACTCACTTTATATTCTAAAGTAAGTTACTCACTTTAGAAAAGTTTGATCTATTTTTTGACCACATATAAATTTATATATTATCTGGACAGAGAAAGAATATGTTGAAACTTTTCTTTTGTTTGATTAAATGAAAAAGTGCGAAAAATAAAATGTTTTTTAAATGACAAGTATTAGTAGTTAGAAATGTTAGTGGGGTGAAAATCTTATCACTTCAACGCCTATGTTCCTCTTCCAAACCACCAAATTACCTTATCGCTCCAATTTAAGTCATGTCAGTGAAACTGTATTACGGCAATTTTTCACACTTCTCTTGATTAAAAGAGTTGGGCTTTCTTCAAGTGTCACACTTTATCGGAAGAAAATGGAGCGGAAAAAAGGAAAAGAAAAAACAAATAGTGGCGAGAGTGAAAAATTACATGTGGATCATATCAACATATTTTCTTTTTTTGTTTTTTGGTGAAACAGATCAACATATTTTCTCACCTTTAAGACGGAAAACAAACTACACAACAAAGCAAATAGTCACAATCTTCAATTTTTCCACCGCGCACATATCATAGATATAGCTAATGAAAATTTTCATCAATTAACCGATTATGAAGTTCCACAAATTGATTTTTTTCATGACACGGCGAGCATGTATTCTCTGCAAATGCCGTTCATAGCTGATTATTCACCAAAAAAATGATTGAAAATCGATTTTATAGGCTTTCATTTGTCTAATTTTTACTGAACTACAATTTTTTTTTCTTCCATAGAGGCCACTAGTTTACAAGAGTAATCTCTTAACGTACATGTAACTTTAAAGCAAAAATGACATACAAAAGCATCACAATGACAGAAAAGAGATCTCAACTATGTTGACATCTTAGCTACCATTTATCATCTACAACACACAAAAAATAATATTAAAAGATGAAAAAGAAAATAAGAGAAGACATGGAGAACATAAACCAAAACCCATATATAGTTATTTAAACCTATAGTAAGGGAGACCAACTCTATTGCGGTAGAATTCTTCACTAATGAATCTATGATTAGTATCCCACTAGAGAAAACCCTGAATAGAAGTGTCATGAGAGGTAAATTTATCAACACAATTATTTCCTTGCTGTAATATGCGATAAAGTAAAATTCATCTTATTTACAAGCTCTAAGTAGTTCTTCTATCTATTTCTAAGGCGCCAAGGCACAATTTGTATAGATTTAAAGGCAAGAATAACAAGTTGTGAATCACGTTCTAGCGAAATGTTATGCCAACCTTTTCTATAAGCCAATTCAATAGTCAACATTGCACTAACCAACTCAGCATGAAGAGTAAAAGTGATTCCTAAATTGGCTTCAAAACAAGTAAGAGTGGTTGCATTACGATCTCTGAAGATGCCACCACAAGCCGCATGTCCCGGAGCGCCTTTGACAACTCCATCTATTTTGCATTTTGTCCAATAGCAAGGAGGAGATTGCCAAATAATTTGTTTGATAATAGGTGTCTTGCTTGGCTTAGCAACTGTTGACAAGTGACTCCAAACACAAGAGGGGGGTGAATTGTATGTGAACGGTGCTTTCAAAAACTTTTGGAGAAATAAGTGCTAATTATGAGTTGCGGAAATATTAATGTGAAATAGATAAATCACTTGAAGAATAAATTGCAAACGAGTTAAAAATAAAGTAAATAGTAAGATATAAATAACAATAAAATAAAGTACAGAAATTTAATTAACTGAAAAGTAGAGAGATAAGGAGTAAAAAAGCACACAACAAATTATCCAGGTTCGCCACCTAACACCCCCTGTGGCCTACGCCCCGTCCCCCAAAGCAAACCACTATGGGATTTTCACTAAGACACTAGCTTTTAAATCAGGTTCAATAGAAACCTTTACAACTCTAAACCAGAGCAATACGTTCAAGAGATATCACCTCTCTATGAACACCTTGGGATTCCTACCCAAAAATAAATGATTTTCACAAATAAAATGAGACGAGAAAGATACACTCAATAGTGTCGACATAACAAATTGAAGCTCAAATAATACAACTCAAATTATGTAGAATAAAAGGCTCTCGTAAAATTGTGCTCAAATAAGTGTGAGTGATGAAAAATATTTGTGAGTTTTTGGCACAAAAATTAAGCACTGTGTTGTTGTATATTTACAAAGCTCACGAATGTTTATATAGGCAATGGAGGAGCGCCATACTTAAAAGATTTGTCCGTTGAGGATTTGCCCGCTATGCTTTGATTATTAAAAGGATTTGTCGTTCAAAGATTTGTCCTGCTAATGATTTGTCCGTTGTGTTTAGAATATGAAAGAATTGAAAACACTGGGACTAAAAGATTCTCGGACACCACTTGGTGTTCGACATCGTATTTCCATACGACCTCTCCCGGCTCTAAGATACAATCTCCCCAGCTCGGCATACGACCTCTCCACACAGCTCGACATACGACCTCTCCACACAGCTCGGCATACGATCTCTCCACAGCTCGGCATACGACCTCTCCACATCTCGGCATACGACCTCTCCACACAGCTCGACATACGATCTCCTCACAGCTCGGCACGCGACCTCAGCTCGGCACGCGACCTCCTCTTAGCTCGGCACGCGACCTCAGCTCGACACGCGACAAGAGCTCGACACGCGACCTCCTCAGCTCGACACGGAACCTCAGCTCGTCATTTATGAATATCATAAAATCACTTTTAGAATAAAATTCATTTTGTATGTGTGTGATTTAATTTTAATTGAGAGCTTTTTATTACTACTTACAAATAGTCTTAATAAAAATAAATAAATACCCAAAACCCAAAGACTTGAGAAACTATCATTCTTGATACGCGTCTTGGTATCCTTTTCCACTTTTTGCACGGTTGACTATTTGCAAAGCTCCCTTTTGTCAATTATCAAAACCATCCTGTCAAGGCATGTATTCACAGACTCCCCCTTTTTGATGATGACAAACATCTCATGGAGGGAATTTAGTAAAATATAATCATGATATAGCAATGAGATATAAGCATGGTTTTTCAATAAAAGATATCGAGTTTAAGCACAATATTTAGAAAACTCCCTCACAATAGGCAATACTTAAAAGATCACTCCCCTAATCATGCATTCATGTAACTTTCCCCCTTTTGGCAACATCAAAAGCGGGAAAGACAAATAAAGCAAGGCATATATTCAGGATTAAACAAGCATATTTTGATAGTTACGTGATACCAAGCTTGGTGTGTGACAGATGAGTGGTTGGACATGATTAGCTAGTTGCATAAGACAAATGCGCCACCCACTCATTATTCCGCATTTAAAGAAAATGGAAGGGAAAAGACTGCATAAACTCGTTAGCACACTCAAACGCCCAAGTTAGAATTTATTCAAAAGAAAATGCAATCACAAAATACTCAATGCATGATTGGTCTAAAATTCCCAATTCAGTTCTAATAAAAAGAAAGTTTCCTTAGGCAAAGGTTTAGTAAAAATATCTGCAAGTTGTCTAGATGTTTTCACAAACTCAATCATGCAATCACCTTTTGAACATGATCTCTAATAAAATGGTGCCTAATCTCTATGTGTTTAGTCCGAGAGTGATAAACCGGATTTTTAGTGAGGTTTATGGCACTAGTATTGTCGCACTTAATTGGAACAGTTTTCAAATTAATCCCATAATCATTCAACTGTTGTTTCATCCAAATAATCATGCGCAACAACTACCCGCCGCAACATATTCCGCTTCTAAGAAGGGGACAAAGCCACACCGCTTGTTTCTTACTATGCCATGAAACCAAAGCATTCCCAAGTAAGTGACATGTCCCACTAGTGCTTTTTCGGTCCATTTTGCAACCCGCAAAATCCGAATCCGAGTACCCAATAAGTGTGCAACAAGACCTTTGGGGTACCATAAACCCATAGTTTGTGTGCGGTGAGATATCTCATGATGCTTTACCGCTAAGAGATGTGATTCCTTAGGATTTGCTTGAAAACGCACACATACAAACACTAGACATAATATCCTGACGACTTGCGGTGAGATAGAGAAGAGATCCTATCATACCTCGATACTTACTTACTTCGACCGACTTACCACCTTCATCTTTGTCAAGATAGCATGATGTGCTCATTGGAGTTGAGATTTCTTTGGCGTTGCTCATTCCAAATCTTTTAAGCAACTCCTTGCAATATTTGGATTGATTTATAAAAATTCCTTCTGTTGTTTGTTTGATTTGAAGACCAAGGAAGTAGTTGAGCTCTCCCATCATGGACATTTCAAACTCACTTTGCATGATTTTGGAAAAATCTTCACACAAGGACTCATTAGTAGCACCAAAGATGATATCGTCAACATAAATTTGAACAAGTAAAATGTCATGATTTTTGTGTTTAATGAAAAGAGTGGTATCAACTTTTCCTCTTTCAAAACCTTTTTCAAGTAAATATTTGCTCAACCTATCATACCAAGCTCTAGGAGCTTGTTTTAAACCATACAGAGCCTTTTTCAATTTGAAAACATGATTTGGAAATTCAAAATTTTCAAAACCGGGAGGTTGATCAACATATACTTCTTCTTGAATATAACCATTTAGAAAAGCACTCTTTACATCCATTTGAAAAAGTTTAAAATCCATGACACATGCAAATGCTAGAAGCATACGAATGGCTTCTAATCTAGCCACGGGTGCATAGGTTTCATCGAAATCTATGCCCTCTTGTTGGTTGTAGCCTTTTGCAACAAGTCTAGCTTTGTTTCTAACAATAATACCGTTTTCATCAAGCTTGTTGCGAAAGACCCATTTGGTCCCAATGACTATATGATTTTTAGGTTTAGGAACTAGTTCCCAAACATTGTTTCTTTCAAATTGATTTAATTCCTCTTGCATAGCAAGGGTCCAATGTTCATCAATAATGGCTTCATTGATGTCCTTTGGTTCAACTTGAGAAACAAAAGCCATGAAAAGACATTTATGATTAAGAGAGTTTCGAGTTGTTACCCCTTTAGAGATATCGCCAATTATATTGTCAAGTGGATGATGTTTTGAGACTCTCCATTCTTTTGGTAAATTTGAATGAGGGGATTCCTTAGAAGATTGTGGCAAAGGATTTTCATCTTCATCTTTGGACTCGTTTGAATCTTCTAAGTGACTATTTCCCAATATTTTTGCAAGATCATCAACACTATCTTCTACCAAAGATTTTGGGTTAGACTCATCAAAGGTAACATGCACAGATTCTTCAATAGTCAAAGTTCTCTTATTATAAATTCGAAAAGCTTTACTAGAAATAGAATATCCAAGAAATATACCTTCATCCGCTTTGGCATCAAATTTTCCAAGGTTATTCTTACCATTGTTTAGGACAAAGCACTTGCATCCGAAAACATGAAGGTGGGAAATGTTGGGCTTCCTTCCTTTGTAGAGTTCATACGGTGTTTCTTTAAGGATCGGCCTTATAAGAACTCGATTCATCACATAGCAAGCGGTGCTCACGGCGTCTGCCCAAAAGTACTTAGGAAGGTTAGTCTCATTGAGCATCGTCCGCTAGCTCTTCAAGAGACCGATTTTTCCTTTCAACCACTCCATTTTGTTGCGGTGTCCTTGGAGCAGAAAAGTTGTGATCGATGCCATTTTCTGTGCAAAATGCTTCAAATGCTTCATTCTCAAATTCCCCACCATGATCACTTCGAATGGAAGCAATGTTAAGTCCCTTCTCATTTTGTATAACCTTTGCAAGTTTTCGAAAAGCATTAAAAGCATCATTTTTGTGAGAAATAAATAAAGTCCATGTATAGCGAGAATAGTCATCCACAATAACAAGAGCATAGTAATTGCCACCAAAGCTCATGGTTCTAGAAGGGCCAAATAAATCCATATGTAAAAGTTGTAAAGGCCGGTTTGTAGAAACAATATTTTTAGATTTGAAAGATGCCTTTACTTGTTTTCCTTTTTGACACACATCACAAAGTTTATCTTTTTCAAAACGAATCTTTGGAAAACCAATTACTAAGTCCTTTCGAACCAATTTATTAAGATGATCCATGTGAATATGAGCCATTCTCCTATGCCATAGCCAAGATTCATCCTCTTTACTAATAAGACAACATGCATCATTTGAAGGTATTTTATCTAAATCAAGCATATAGATATTTCCAATTCTAGGTCCAATAACAATAACATTTTCATTTATAGAATCCATGACCATGCATTTTGAAGAATCGAAAACCACTTTGTTTCCTTTATCACAAAGTTGACTAATGATTAGCAAATTATGCTTCAAACCATCCACATACAAAACATTTTCAATAGTGGGATTAGGGCTCTTACCAATAGAACCAATCCCAAGAATTTTACCTTTGTTGTTGTCACCATACCGGACATAACCACTATTCTTAGGTACCAATGAGGAGAACTTGCTTTTGTCTCCTGTCATGTCCTTTCAACACCAGCTATCAAGATACCAATTTAAGTCCTTGGCTTTCAAGCACACCTACAACAACAGATTAATTTTAATCTTTGGTACCCAAACTAAGTCAGTCCAGATGAGTTAGTTTTTGGCAAAGTACCCTTTTGAATCCATATCTTTTTGCCAACCACATTCTTGTTTTTCCTAATATTGCAAATGGAAGCAAGGTGACCTTTTCTACCACAAAGGAAAACATTTAATGAAAGGACTACTTGAGGGTTTGTTGTGATTGAAGAGTTTAAAAGATTTTTCATGAATTTTTGGATGATAACCTAAACCAGCTTTTCCAAAAGTACCTTTTTGGTTTCCTAAAATAATGTTTAGATTATCTCTTCCCATCGTAAATTTTGCAAGAGTGTTATTTAAATCCTCAACCTTATTTTTCAAAACACTACACTCATTGCATTTTAAAACTTCATCCTTTTTATTTTCACAAGATATGGGAGGAGAAGTTTCAATCACAGCAACTTGTTTTTCTTTAAGAATCACTATCTCTTTGTTTAAAATTTCAATTTTTGATTCAAGAGAAGAGATGGTTTTCTTAGAAGAACGAACAATTTTTCCAAGTTTAATCGTTTCATTATTGAATTCTTCACAAGCAGCAAGTAATTCATCATAAGTTAAAGGAGAGTCAGGATCATAAAAAATTACCTCATCTTCATCATGATTTGCCATTAGACTAAGGTGAGCCTCTTCATTTTCAGATTCATCAGAAGAATCCATATCATTATCATCCCAGGCAATGTAAGCTCTTCTTCCCTTCGAATCCTTTGGTGGTTTCTTTTCAAATTTCTCATTCCTCGTTTGTTTTTGAGGACAATCGGGTTTTATGTGACCTTTCTTTCCACACTTGTAGCAGGTAGGATTAAAAGAAGTTGTTTTATCACTTTTCTTTTTAGAGCTTGGGAACTTACCTTTGTTTCTGAGTCTCATAAACCTCTTGAATTTGCGAACCATTAGACTCATGTTTTCCTCATTATTTTCATCTTCGAGGAAATCACATTCGTCATCGTCAGTTTCCTCAATGCTTGCTTTGAGGGCGAGCCCTTTCTTTTTCTTATCAGCTTCTTCGCTTTCCATGAGACGATTTAGTTCAAGTTCATGTTCCTGCAATTTTCCAAATAAAGTAGCCAAGGTCATAGAAGATAAGTCTCTAGATTCAGCTATAGCAGTGACCTTGGGTTGCCAGTTTCTATTTAAACATCTAAGAACTTTATTAATTAAATCTTCATTACTTAAGACTTTCCCAAGAGTTCTGAGATGGTTTATTATATGGATGAACCTTTTTTGCATATCTTGTATGTTTTCACTTGGTTTCATCCTAAATAACTCATACTCATGGGTTAATGTGTTCATTCGAGCCCTCTTGACCTCGGTAGTACCTTCATGGGTCAATAGAAGGGTGTCCCACATTTCTTTAGCAGTCTTGCAATTTGAGACCCTATAGAACTCATCGTAGCTTAAAGCAGAAGTGATGATGTTCTTAGCTTTCAAATTGTATTGGACCTTTTTCTTATCATCTTCGGTCCAAAGTGATCTTGGTTTGTCTACCACTGCATCATTAATTGATTGAGTGGGGACAAATGGACCATTTTCTACAGCATCCCAAATATCAAGATCAACACCCTCAAGAAAGATTTGCATTCTATCCTTCCAATAACCATACCCTCACCATTGAAAAATGGGGTCTGCTCATGGAAGTTCCTCGTAATTGTTTGAAGTCATTCTCTTGAGACTGCTAAGTCCTATATACAAGAGTCTAGCTCTGATACCACTTGTTGACAAGTGACTCCAAACACAAGAGGGGGGTGAATTGTGTGTGAACGGTGCTTTCAAAAACTTTTGGAGAAATAAGTGCTAATTATGAGTTGCGGAAATATTAATGTGAAATAGATAAATCACTTGAAGAATAAATTGCAAACGAGTTAAAAATAAAGTAAATAGTAAGATATAAATAACAATAAAATAAAGTACGTAAATTTAATTAATCAAAAGTAGAGATAAGGAGTAAAAAGCACACAACAAATTATCCAGGTTCGCCACCTAACACCCCTGTGGCCTACGCCCCGTCCCCAAAGCAAACCACTATGGGATTTTCACTAAGACACTAGCTTTTAAATCAGTTCAGCTAGAAACTTTTACAACTCTAAACCAGAGCAATACGTTCAAGAGATATCACCTCTCTATGAACACCTTGGGATTCCTACCCAAAAATAAATGATTTTCACAAATAAAATGAGACGAGAAAGATACACTCAATAGTGCAGATATAACAAATTGAAGCTCAAATAATACAACTCAAATTATGTAGAATAAAAGGCTCTCAGAAAATTGTGCTCAAATAAGTGTGAGTGATGAAAAATATTTGACAGAGTTTTTGGCACAAAAATTAAGCACTGCGTTGTTGTATATTTACAAAGCTCACGAGCTGTGTTTATATAGGCAATGGAGGAGCGTCATACTTAAAAGATTTGTCCGTTGAGGATTTGCCCGCTATGCTTTGATTATTAAAAGGATTTGTCGCTGCAAAGATTTGTCCTGCTATGGGATTTGTCCGTTGTGTTTTGAATATGAAAGAATTGAAAACACGGGACTTAAAAGATTCTCGGACACCACTTGGTGTTCGACATCAGATTTCCATACGACCTCTCCCCAGCCTCGAGATACAATCTCCCCAGCCAAGATACGACCTCTCCACACACTCGACATACGACCTCTCCACACAAACTCGGATACGATCTCTCCACAAATTTCTAAGATACGACCTCTCCACATCTCTAAGATACGACCTCTCTCCACACACACCGACATACGATCTCCTCACGGCAAGACGCGACCTCACTAAAGACGCGACCTCCTCTCACCAAGACGCGACCACCGACACGACAAGAGCTCGACACGCCGACCTCCTCACCGACACTTAACCTCACCACATTTATGAATATCATAAAATCACTTTTAGAATAAAATTCATTTTGTATGTGTGTGATTTAATTTTAATTGAGAGCTTTTTATTACTACTTACAAATAGTCTTAATAAAAATAAATAAATACCCAAAACCCAAAGACTTGAGAAACTATCATTCTTGATACGCATCTTGGTATTCTTTTCCACTTTTTGCACGGTTGACTATTTACAAAGCTCCCTTTTGTCAATCATCAAAACCATCCTGTCAAGGCATGTATTCACAGCAACAACCGAGAAGGATTTTAACATAGTAAAATTCTGCGTGTGACGCGCACTGCACGAGCTTGAAAGCAGAATATCAAGGACGCCGCGTGGACAGCGCCGCTTCAGCCTGACCCATTTTTTGGAAAAATTCATGTGCTTCGGCACGTTTGGGGCTTGGGCACTAGACAATTCTCTAAAACATCAATCTTCATTGTCTTTCTTCATCTAATTGAGTTCTTAAAAGTCCTTTCTTATGATCTTGCTTTAATTCCTGAGCAATCAAGTGTGAAAAGTCATGAGAATGATGCACAACTTCAATTTGTAATAAACAAAATGAGTACAAAGAATTTCACAATTTAAGCTCAAAATCTATTCAACTCTCTCAATTCATTAAGCAAATACTCCATTTAAGCCCTATAAATCTACGAGTGATGTAGATTTATCAGTCTCTAATTATCTCCCTCCACTGACCTCAGTCTAACCTTCTCCTAGTCATACAAAATCTCCCAACATTCACCAAGTGATGTAAGCGCTTCTCCACCCTATCCCATACTTTTTCATTCCTCCTTTTCCATAAACACCAGAGCATCATCACTATGTCCTTCTTCTGAGTCGTAGGTAGAGTACTAAGCAACTTAAAAATCAACTCAACAAATACATCAGCTTTGTCCATATACTGCCTGATAGTGGCCCATAACCCAGCCTCCTCTAAAACACTGATTGCATGAGAGCATCCAAAGAAACGATGCCACTCATTTTTCGGGTTGGTCTCGTAAAAAGGATAGAGGATAGAACATTGCACCCCCTTTCATTTGAGCTTGACTTGGGTGGGTATACAATCCTTGGTGACTCTCCACAATAATAATTTCACCTTCTATGGAATTTGTAGCCGCCACATGCTCATCCAGTTACCTAACACCTTCAAATGGGTGCTATCTATTAAAGTTTCCATGGCATAGTAATAAGCTAAGCGACCCAAATATCTTCCATCATTACTAAGATTCCATATATGCCTATCCTCGGTGTCATGATGAACGAGGGTAATACTTAAAATTTCCTTAATATCGCGAGGTTGGAGCATTATGCCAACAAGGTCATTGCGCCAAGTTTTGCTCATGGAGTCAATAAGTTAGCTAACTCGAAGCTGCTCCCTGCCAGTAATAGGGTCGCTTTTAATATATGGATCATCACCTGCCCTCAACCATGAATCTTTCCATACCTTTTCCTTGCTACATCTCCCAACCGCCATCTTAAGCCCCTTTTAACCACTGCTTGGGAAGTGTAGATACAACGCCAAACATAACTTGGGTTATGACCCAACCGGGCCCCAAAAAAATCCTCCTTACGAAAATATCTAGCTCTAAAGACACGAGAAATTATAGCATCTTAGTTAGTTGTTATCTTTCAACCCTGTTTCTCTAGCATGGCTAAGTTGAAACCATAAAAATGGCGAAAATCATTCCTCCAAATTCCTTTCTCATAGTTAAACGATCCTAGTTTAGCCAATTTATGCCAGTGCCAGGAGTTTATCATCCTTTGAATCTCCTCTCCAAGAGAAGTTGAAAAAGCAAAGGTTCTCATGTAATTTGTGGGAATAGCCTAAGCCATTGACTTTACTAACATTTCTCTGTCGGCTTTGGAGAGGTGCCTTCCACTCCAATATTGAATCTTCCTCCAGGTTCCATCCTTTAAGTAATTGAAAACTGCCTTCTTCTTTCTCCCTGCCATGGAGGGTACCTAATATACTTAATATTGCCAAGGCATTTAGTCACTCTCAAAGTTTCAGTCACCAAATTACGCATATAACGAGGGGTGTTTTTACTAAAAAATTCCCGACTTTTGCATATTGATGGCTTATATTGATGCCTTTTAGTATGACTCACTACCCTGCTCTCCTTATCATCTGCCCTAAAAAAAAAATCGTCAGCAAATAACAATTATGTGAGAATAGGGGCTCTACACAATTTAATGCCATAGACATCTCCTTTTGCCTTTGCCCTCTTGGTAAGAGTTGTGAGGTCTTCTGCACAAATAATAAAAATGTAAGGTTACGGTGGGTCGCCCTGCCTAAGACCTCTCCCTAGAGTCGCTGAGCCTACCCCCTCTCCATTCATCATCACGGTGTATTGTAATGACTCCAAACATAGAGCCATCCATCTCACCCAGTTTTTATGGAATCCCATTTTGAACATTGTTCCCTTTAGATAGCCTCGACCAACTCTTTCATATGTCTTATTAATGTCTATTTTGAGAGCAACTTCACCCATTTTTCCATTTGTCTTATCGTTTATATGGTATTAAGGCACTATTAGGTTACAGAATGAAGGTTAAAGAAAAATAAGAGAAAAAAATAAAAATAAAAATGAATTTTAAAGTTATTTGATAGGAGAGAAAATTAAAAAAAAAGTTAAAAATTTCTCTTATCTTATATAATTGGGTAGAAAATAAAAAAAAAGTACTTATAAAATGACATAAATATTGATGTACGAAAAAAATGACATAAATATTGTAAAAACATGGTATTTTGATTATTTATTTTTTAAATGACATTAGTCTGGTTTTTTAACGCATTTCACCACTTTTATTTCAGAAGGGAAAAGACTTTTTAGTGGGCCTGCCGAATGCTACCAATTTTCTGCTGCTCCAACCGTCGCATTCTTACGCTTTTGGTTTCTTTCCTTTTCGTTCCTTGAAAATTTTCCACTTTCAAGTTTCAACAGAGGCTTTCTTTTGACCCAAAAAAAAAAGGCTTTCTGAATCTCCACGGTTTTGCTAGTTAACCATCCCTGAATTGGTTTTTACCGTGATCCCCTTTGATTTATTTTTTCCACTTTCGTTGAAAACAAATTGTACTGGAAACTTTTTTTTATTTTTAAAAATGATACTACTATTAGTTACTGCTCCACTCTACTGATTAAGGAAATAAAAATTTATAAAAATTTATTTCATCTTTAAGCGATTTTAAAACTATATATTCTCAATACCTCACAATATTTGTCTTTCTGAAAAAAGAAAATTTAAGCATATAAGTCTCATTTTTTAAGGAAGTTATAGGAATAGTATAATAAACAAAAGTAAACAGCCTCAAATAAAATTAGTCAAATTTAAAAAATAAAAACGTGGATGCCGAGTTTCATTTATTTTTAAGTAATTATTGATGAGAATTGTAGATGAATTTCCAAATATGCTGTGATTAAATAATTGATTAAGATAATCAAGAACTCTTTCCGGACTTAAATATAAGCAAAAATATATAATTTCACACCGATTAATAATGTTAATTAAACTCATTTAATTTTCTTGATTTCATAAAAAATTAAATTATATTGAACTTTCTAAACTACCCTTAATCATGGGGAGCGTGTCATTCTCTTGAAAAATAAAAGTTGAATTAACTTAAAAGTATTTTTGAAAGAACGACATTAAATAGGGTTAAATTAGTTGAAATTTGCTTATGTCCACCAAATTTGAGCTTTTTTTTTTGCTTATATTTGATTCTGGAGGGAGTATCGTTTAATTAAATAGAGAGACACAATAATAACTTTTTCTTCATTACATTTTTAAGTTATAAATACTAGTATTTCGTAAAAAATATGCGACTGACACTCTTTAATACACTATTTCTAACATTTTTTAGGGTTAAATGTTGTTATTTGTTGTCACCTAAAGTCTAGGCCCATTTCTCTTCTCTGTTGCTGCTTGGCCCAAGTGAAGCAACTAGACTCGACCCAATTGTACTCCTCCAGCCCGAAACTTGAAGTTGTCACAGTTGTTATTGAGTTAGTTTTCTGTTTATACCTTGTAACTGAATTAGCTAATTAGTTATGAGAGGTGAGGTTGTATATAAGCTGTTGCTATAGCATTGTTGCAGCATTCGATTTCATTGTATACATTTCAATAAAGAAAAGCATAAGAGAGCAGAGAGAAAAAAGAGAGAGCTCTTGAGAGTTTGTGAGTGTTCATTACATGAAAGATCAAGGTGCTTGATGTGTTGATATGTGGAAGCTACAAACTTGTATTACTCTCATTTATAGTGGATTCTTGCGCTCGAATTCTGTACCCCAGATGTAGGAGCTTGCCTCTGAACTGGGTTACCAATTCTGGTGTTCTTCTATTCCTTTTACTTGCTTATTAATTCCTTTATCAATTCTGTTTTAAATCACTTTGCTGTTTTAGTTTAATCTTTAGTGTAATTATGCAATTACTGTTTCATTGGATTGGCTACTAGTTCGGGTTTCTTTATTTGATTTCAGGAAACCTCATTCAATCTTGGTGCTGTATTCTTAAAAAATATGTTTTTAGTCCCTATAAAATTTTTAAAATTTATGTTTGGTTCCTATAAAATTTTTCTTCGATATTTAGTCCTTAACTTATTCACTGTTTCCAACTTTAGTCCCTGATATTAAATTTTTTGATTCAAATTTAATCTGGTCATTCTAGTCAAAGAATTGTCATATGAATATTTTAATTGACGCAGATTCACGTAAATGAGCTAACATTTATATTATTTTTATACTGTTAAATATGTTTTTTTGCATTTAAATGTTCTATTTAACATTAGAAAATAAAAATAAATCAATTAAAAACAATTAAAAATAATGAAAACCAAATTGCACACCTCCACACCTCTTGCGGCCTATTCCCTTCAACAAGTTGAAGTCCAGAAATTCAAACAAGTTCTTCAAGTCACCCCCACCACCAAGTCCAGAAATTCAAGGCCACCACCCCACAAACGTTTTTGATCTTGTGAGAGGATGGGTGGTGTGCTTCCTTTTTAACAGAGAGCGAGAAAGGGGGAGAAAAGGGAGGGAAAAGAGAAAGGGAGAAAAAGAGAAGGGGAAGGAGAAGGGAAGAGAAGGAAGAGGATGAAGAAGGGGTGGGAGGCCACACGATGGATGGTTAGTGCTGTGCGACGGATCTGGAGGAGGAGGGAGGCCACATCCCACCTCGTGCGTTGAAGGCCGGTGATGGGCGACGGATCTAGAGCGAAAGGAGGAGGCCACATGGTAGGGGTGGAGATTCACCGGGTGCAGCATTTTCGTTAACATTTATAGCAACCTTCATCCCCATTGAACAGAAACCTCCACATAAGAAGCAATAGGTCTTGGCCTCTGTAAGCTGAAAAATATCTTTTCCTTCACCGCCTGTTATGTTGTTGATAAAAGTTGTGGCTCTGTCAATATTGGGTCGTGGCTAGCTCCCTTTGAAACAAGTGGGAAAAAATGGCTAAAGAAAACAAATGAAAATATATGAAAATTTGTGCTTTGTTGTGCCGTGGTTGTCCGTTTTTTCACTGTGATGGCTGGGGACTGGCGATTTGGAAAGGCACGAAAGTGCTGGCTGCAAATTGATGATGGGGTGGAGCTTGGTTTTCTGAGAAAAAGCATGGACGTAAAGCGGAGGGGGAGGAGTTTAGGGTGGGTGGCTATGGGTTGCAAATAGATGGATTGGATAATTTTTTGAACTGAACCTAATGGATGGATTAGAAATAATTCATTTATTCATTGACCATCCACTAAAAATTCCTTAAGAAAATTCAATCCATTCATCATCTATTGAAAAAAAAAGCATTTAATCCATCCATTAACAATTTTTTTTATGGATAGATATCCAATCTATCCATAAAAATTAGTTTTAATCACTAAAAATATTTTTAACAACAAAAAAATATTTTTACTCATAAAAGATATTTTAAATCATAACAAATATTTTACTCTCTCTCCTCTCTCTCCCATCCCCTCTCTCTCTCCTTTCTCTCTTCTTCCCTCACTCCCCTCACTCCTCTCTCTCCCCCCCTCCCCCCCTCTCCCTCCCCTTCTCTCCCCTTTCTCCTCTCTCTCCTCTCTCTCATCTCCCTCTCCCCTTTTTTATCTCCTCTATTCACTACAACAAATTCTGCAAAAGATGGCACTACTTTAAGCAGTGCTTGGAACAAAAAATGCTACTTTAGTTCATACCGAATCAATAAACAACGCTTATAATATAAAACGCTTCCTTTGGTTCAAGATAAAAAACAGCACTTAGAACCAAAAACGCTGTTTTAGGCCCACTGAAACAATAAATAATGCTTATAATATACACGCGCTATTTTTGCTTCGTTTGTTTTTCACAATATTCAGCGCTTCAATATATTAAGCACTGTTTTTTCCTCGAAAATAAGAAATAAAATGCGCTAATTGTTCCCTCCTCTCTCTAGCTCCTTCACTTGCCGCAGGAACCCTAATTCCTCTTCGCTGTTCTCCTCAAATCCACAAATCCACAACCCAAGAAGCAACCACAAATCCACAACCCTAATTTCGCTTCACTTGGCGCAGGAACCCTAATCGGCGCAGGATCTGTTCTCCGAAGAAGATGGTACCTTCATGGCTTCTCTCCATCTCAGAACATGGGGGAAGATGGTACCTTCATGGCTTCTCTCCGTCAAAACCCTAATCCTCTATTCTCCGAAGAAGATGGTTGAATCACTCCGTTCACCTCTTTCCTCACTTATGCGATGCGATCTCGCTCTCTCAGCTCGCGACCTCTCCTTTCTCTCGCGTTTGTGCTTCGATCTGGACACCACTCTCAGTGATCTCGCTCTTTTACGTTTTTCACATCTCTCAGCGACCTGGTTCGATCTTGTTCTTTAGTTTTACTGAATGTTTCTCTTCTCTCTCTCTCTTTCTAGATCTGGTTCGATCTGGTCCATTTTCCTTATTTTAAAGTTTGGTTTTGTTTTGATTTCAGGTCCATGTTCCCAAAGCTACAAGATCTAGAACGAGAAAGCAAGGGGCAGAGCTCGGGAAGAAAGAATGCAAGGCAGAGCGTTCGGGAAGTCAAACGTAGCTTAGGTTTTTTTTTTCTTGGATCTGTGTTCGGTTTGAATAAAATCTCTGATCTGTATTTTTTTTGGATCTGTGTTCTTCCCTTGTATTTTTCTCTTGTATTCTTTTCTTGGATCTGTATTCTTGAATAACATCGCAACAGGAATTTGGTTCTATTTGGTTCATCTATGTTTGGTTAATCTGTGTTTGGTTCCTCTGTGTTTGGTTCATCTTGGTTCATCCAACGGGAATTTGGAATGCTGAAAAAAAAGGGAAAAAACAGCACTTCCCTTAGGCAAGCGCTGCTTATTCACATAAAAAATAGGGAATAAACAGCGTTTCCCTACAGGAAGCGCTATTTATTGTTAGTTTTTAATGCGAATAAACAATGCTTCATAAAAGAAGCGTTGTTTATTGTTAGTTTTCAATTTTTTAGACACATTCAGCAGCGGATGAATATGCAACGTTTTTTAAGCGTTGTTTCAGGCAAAATTAAGCGCTGTTTATTGCCCTTTTTTATTGTAGTGATTTTTCTCTCTTTCTTAGAATACAATATTTATTAGTGAACAAATTCCTGATACAATATTTATCTATCTAATTGACTATTTCTTTGTAACCTTCCTCCTCTCTCTCCCCTCTCCCTCCCTCCCTCTCCTCTCTCCCGTTTCTCCTCTCTTTCTCTCTCCTTTTTCTCCCCTCTCTCCTCTCTCCCCTCTCTCTCTCTCTCATCTCTCACTCCTAGAAAAATCAAAATTAGAGAGGGGTAAATTCCCTCACTAAAAGCTAAAAATCCGTCACTAAATAAATTAGCGATGGAATTTGTGACGACCACAAAATTCGTCTCAAATATTGGCGTCGCAAAACTTTAGCGAGGGAAAACTAAATCCGTCACAAATTGCGACGAAATATGGGCATCACAAATTTATAAATTCCGTCACTAAATAGAAGAAATACAATAGAGTAAAATTCGTCGCTAATTAGAGAGGAAGTAAAAATCTGTCACTAATTAGAGAGGAAGTAAAAATCCGTCTCTAATCCCAGAACCAAAATTCCAGATTCAAATCCCAGAAATTAATCAACGCAGGAAATATCAACACATCACCGAAATTCCAGATTCAAATCCCAGAAATTAATCAACGCAGGAAACATCAACGCATCAAACTTTCAACAAAATAGCAAAACAATTCCAACACTGAACCAAAATACTAAAAATATCAAACTTTCTACAACAACCCAAAAAAAGTTCAATCTTTAACAAAACTAGATCAAACTTCAACGCATCAAACTTTACATCATACACAAAAGAACAGACACAATATATCCTAAAAAGAAAAAAGAGAATGATGAGAAGAAGAGGAAGAACAACAACAGATCTCAGATATATCCTCTCTAAGAACCACAAAGCACATCTTTCTCGTTGATGGTAGATCTAGCGCGGGTGCTAGTAGATCTGGAAGGCAGCTAGCAACTGAAGAAGAAACAAAGTTTGCAGTGAGACAGATCTTGCAAAGCTTCGCGGTGGTGGCAGATCTCGCGATGGAGTGGCGTGGAGCTATGCAGTGGTGGTGGATCTCACACTGGCAGATCGCGAAGCCTGTCCTTGACCTTAGAGGAGAAGGGGAAACACATTCAGCTCAAAAGAAACCCTAGAAACGCGCGTGAACCTCGAATCCCACCGGAATCTTCGAATTCCTTAGATTTTCTCTAGTGACGCGCCTTCAGCATCTCAAATGTTGGACGGAACAACACCGCAGGGATCAAAACCGGCGACATTGCGAGGAAGCCTCAGAAATTGCATGCGAAACGACATGCCTCGTTGGTGTCGCTCTCTGCTTTGGAACCCGTGGGGTTGGGATCCCCTGCGTCACGAACGAGAGATGAAGAGAGAGAATTAAAAAATCTCTGGAATGAGTGTTAAGAGCAAGTTTCAATATAATAATAATAACCAAGACAAGTCATTTAATGTGAAATCTCAGTATTAGTGACGAAATAGATTCCTCCCTAACCATTGAGTTTAAAATTCTGTCACTAAATCCGTCACTAACTGTATCTTAAAATTTTTGTGACGAATTTAGTGACGGAAGAGTTAGAGAAGGTATTTTTCCGTCTCAAAAATCTCTCACTAAATATTTTTTAGTCAATTTGTGACGGATAAATTAGTGACGAATTTTTTCCGTCACTAACTCCGTCACAAACTAAATACAACTTAAGTCCAATTGATATCTTATTTTCTGTCACTAAATTCGTCACTATTAGTGAGGGATATGCGTCCCTCTCAAATTTTCCTCTCTAAAATCGATTTTTCTAGTATTGTCTCTCTCCCCTCTCTCCTCTCCTCTCTCTCTCTCTCTTAAAATACAATACTTATTAGTGAACAAGTTCTATTTTTATGAATGCAAGCAAGAGTGTCATTTGTATCAGCAAGGTCTTGCACACTTTAAGACTGATGTATCAAGCGATTTTGTAGTATTTTAAATGCAATTTCTGATTTAACCACATCCAAAAAGTGTGATAAATATTGTATTCTAAGAGAGAGAGGAGAAAGACGGGGAGGGAGAGGGGGAGAGAAAGGAGAGAGGGGAGAGAGAAGAGAAAGGGGTGAGAGTGAGAGGGGAGAGGGGAAGGAGAGAGGAGAGAGAGGGGAGAGGGGGAGGGAAAGAGAGTAACATATTTTTAATTAAAATATTTTATTTTTAATTAAAATATTTTTATGATTAAAAATATTTTTTGTAATTAAAATATTTTTTATGATTAAAAATATATTTTATAATCAATTCAAAAAATTATTCAATCCATCCATTTGCCACCCTAGTGTAATCCAACAGATTTAGAAAAATAGTAGATGAATTACTAATCATCCATTAAATCAAATGGACGGATTAGATCCAATCTATTTAGTTTTTTTTATTTGTAATGGATGAATTAGATAGATTTCTTTATGGATGAATTGGATGAATGATGAAAAAATGAATGACTTTGCCACCCCTAGTAGCAGTTGGTGGCCTAAGTGAATAGGTTTTTTTGTTGAAGATTAGGGTTTTTATTAGTTTAGGGATTAAGGTTTTTTAAATTTAATTAGTTTAAAATGGGTTACATGATAAATGTTTAATTGTTTTTAATTGATTATTTTTATTTTCTAGTGTTAAATAGAACATTTAAATGTGAAAAACATATTTAACAATATAAATGCTAACTCACTGCCATGTGGATGTCACGTCAATTAAAATGTCCACGTGACAATTACTGACTAAGACAACCGTTAGCTGAATTAGCAAAAATTTAACGGTAGTGACTAAAGTTGGAAACAGTGAATAAGTTAAGGACTAAACATCGAAGAAAAATTTCATAGGAGCCAAACATAAATTTTAGAAATTTTATAGGAATTAAAAACATATCTAACCCTATTTTTTCCCTATTTTTGAACAATTTTTTCTTTCTTTTTTTACATTTTCGGGCGGGCTAGCCAATCAACCCACTATTGCGGTCCGTTTTGGGCGGACTCTTGAGGGCCGACCTGACAGGTTGGCCGGTTTTGGCCGATTTTAGTCTAAATTTTAGATTTTTATTTATTTTTGTTATTTTTATTTTTTGATGGGCCAACCCAAGCCCGCCCAACTAGTCGTAGATCGGGCCGGGCTCAACATATCAACCCATAATTCCTTGGCGGGCCGGGTTGGGCTAGCCCGTTTTTACGCGGGCTCACGCCTGGCCGGACCGGGTTGGGCCGGGCGGCCTATTTTGCCATCCCTACTGTCAAAGTGGTCAAACTTTTGCTAATTTCACCCAGTAGAATGTACATTTAAAAATTTGTGATCGATGATATATTTCTAGAATAATACTATTTATTGTCTTTGTTTATATAAATCGAACAAGTTTAGGCTGTGTCTACCGTGCCCAAGTAAGATGAGTGGTGTACACTACAAAAGCTTATATTGGCAATTTTAAAAAGATCTTTAATATTTGAAAATCACGATCTCCTCCATCCTAACCTATACCTCACCCACCAGATATGTGTCTCCAACTCATCCACCAACACCATCCTCACCAGCGGACTTCATCCTCCACCCGAATTCATCTTCCACCGCCTGAACTATCTTCACGATAAAAAGCACTGAGCCGCCACATCTCCATCGGAAGCATAGCCATAACAAGAGGAAGAAGAGTCTCTTTTGGGCAGCAAGCTTATCCACCCCAACACGACGAACTTTTCATTCTAGAGTTACGCTTTGCGGTGATGACATGTCCAGTAACAACACCATGTTCCCTAGGCTCCCTACGTATCTGTTTCCTTGAATCTCTAACCTGTTATCAAACTTCCTGAACCCCAACCGAGCCACTACGACTTTTCTCATGCGGAGCGGCGTTTACCCCAACACCCATCGTGGATCATCCTCACAACGACCTTCACTCTGCTCTCTGCAAGAACACCCAATGTTCAAGTTTCTTCGCACAAGGATCCGCCAAATCCACTGTCGCCGTGAGCTCAAAGCCTCTATGCCACCAGGGCAAGCTTGCCCATCGTGCAACCCCCTGATTGACATTCGCCGCGTCCACACTGATGCGCTCATAATAGCATATAGTTTGTTGTTAGTTTTGCATTGCATAGTAGGCATTGTAGTGGTTTTTACCCATAGTTCTCATGCATTTTTGCTTGAATTAGATAATGCACTTGGTTTGAGTTCAATTGTGCAGAAAAAAAGGTTATTGGCCTAGGAAAGCGGAGCTAGATCACTTAGACGGATGTTGCAACCAACTCGGAGGCCAAAATGACAAATATGGCAAGATCAGAGGAAACACGGCCTGCCCGTGCCCTATGGCACGGCCGTGCCATGGTGGAGATGAAGAAACGCAAGAATTTGAAGTTAGTAAATAACACGGCCAGGCCGTGTTATCCAACACGGCCGTGCCTTTGCTTCCAGACAACAACACGGCCTGGCCGTGTTCGTCCCCACGCCCGTGTCGGGCTGCTCATCTGCGTTTTTGTGCTTTAAAAGCAGCACGGCCAGGCCGTGCCAGGCTCCTCGGCCGTGCTGCGTCTCGGCCAGACTTTTTATTTTTGCGCGTTTTGACTTAATTTTTAGATGTTTTTCAACCCTTTTGGTCCAGAACTATAGATAGAGAGATGAAACATTGACCTAGGGACTGACTACTGGTTAGTGGCCTCTTGTGAGTTTGAATCAAGAACAAGGATTCTAGGCAAAGTTGAGGAATCAATGGAGTCTATTGCTGCTTCTACATCTCAAATGCTTGGTTCTTTCTCTTCCATGAGGAACTAATTCCTTTGTACTAGGGTAAGATGAACTTTGTGGATCCTTTTATGTAATTGCATTCAGAATTTTCAATGCAAGTTTGATGTATGTCATTTGATCAATTATCTCGTTTCTTAATGCGATTCTATGCTTGATCACCATGGGGTTGAACTAGGGTTTAACATCAATTGGAAAGTTGAAGTTTTAAACTTGCTTTGGGATATTTTGACATATCTATAGGATTATAGGGATATAATTCTCTTTGGTATGAGTTTGTATGAATCCTTATCCTTATTGCTTGATTTAATTAATTGGAACCTAAGGGATTAGGGCTTATTAGTTGAATTAAAGGGATTAAGAGGAAAGGAATTTTCGTTAATCTAATTTAGAGGATTCGAACTTCAAATACGTGATCATTACTTGCATTGGAATAGGATTCAAGAGCGTAAAGGGTGAGACAAAGGGATTCGAACCCTAGTCACTCCATTCTTCTTAATATTTAAATCAATTTTTTTTTGTTAGTCATTATCTTATTGTTGAACACGAATTACACAATTCAAACACTACTCGTTCGTCTGATAGTTCAAATAGTACATCGTTGGTATAGTTAAGAATTGGTCACAATCCCTGTGGATACGATCTTTTATTACTTAACGACGAAATCGTACCCAGCCTCTTCCTTCTCCGGCAGCACCCCCGGCTGCAAGATCTGCCATGTCGGACCATCATTAGACTGACCTAAGATCCATCCCCTCCTCTACGTCCCTCTCTGCTGGTTTAGGGTTAGGAATTAAAAAAAAATTGCAAGAATAGGCTTGTGTATGATACACAACCTATCTTGCTTGTGCAAGGTAGAATCTACCACAAATTTAATCCCTTCATGAGAAGTGTGATTAATTTTCGGTGAATTTTAGGGTACACCGTGCCTCATTCTTTTTAACCGTACAATTATATTAGTCTCACAATAATTATGATGGACCATCAACACCGTATCCTTCCCTCCATCACACTGAAAATGACACCACCGCAATGGCACCGTCTCACAAACTCAGAACTCCTAAACTTCCATCTGCACATAGGGATGGCAATTTCCACCTGTGTGTGGGGATCCCCGCGGGGACTGCCCCGAATGGGGCCCCGCGGGCGGGGAATTTTTCCCCGTGGGGACGGGGATGGGGGAGAAAATCCCCCCGCAGTCAATTCGGGGACGGGGACGGGGATCATACCCCCCGCCCCGCGGGGTCCCCGCCCCGAGCATATTACTTAATTAACCCTAGAAAATAGAAATATATATACATATCATATTATAAAGCGTTGGCCTTTTGGTCATTTTACCTCTTTTTAAAAACCCCTAAATTACAGCATTTTCTTCCCCCTGACTCATTTTACCTCACAAACCCTAAAAAAAGAAACCATCACGATCCGAGAGGCGATCTGGCCGCTATCGCGATTCTCGGCGCAGGCCGCCGCCAAGCATCGATGCTTTGTCGCGCCTTTCTCCTCCTCATATCTACCGACGCCATCGGGTGCGTCTTCTCCTCCTCCCTGTCGCCGTCCCCGCGATTCTGCTCTGTTCTCGCTGTCTCGCGATTCTGCTCCTCTGTTCCCGCCGCTACTGCTGCGTCTTCTCCTCCTCCCCGCCATCGCTACTATCTGCTTCTTCCTGCACCTCCGCATCTATTAGGTTCGATTTTTGCTTCTTCCTGTGTCAGATTTTCTGTTCTTGCTTCAAGTTGCCTCTTTTTGCTTTCTTTGTTGTTGTTCTTGTACCTTTAAAATTGTTGTATTTTTTAGTTCGCCTCTGTTGTTGTTGTTGCTTTCTTTGTACCTTTAAAATTGTTGTTGTTGTTCTTATTTTCCTGTGAAAGTTCATGTCAGACTGTCAGTTCCAGTGTTGGTTTTTTTTTCCTTTCTGTTCGCCTTCTCTCTTTTTTTTGTCAATGTTTATGCAGGGAAAAGAAACGAAAGTTCATTTTTCTATCAATTTTATTTGCATGCAGGAGCTTGTCTAAAAATGGTTGATGGTATTGCATCTAATAGTCCTGTGGAAAACACTGAAGTTCCAGCCACGCCTCAATTAAATTCCATGGGAGTGACACAAGAAGTTGAAGCACCTCCAAATGAAATAAATATGGAAAACCGAGATCAACAAAAGGTTATGATTGATGCTTATATGTGATATTTATTATTTGTTTTAGGTTCATTTATGTGCCTACACCACATACTGCTGAGGTTATTTGTGATGTTTTGGTAGAATGTTTTTTGGATTGGAATATTAATAGAAAGTTGTCAACATTAACGGTTGATAATTGTAATACTAATGATGCGGTGGTTGGTCTTTTGTTTGCTAAGATGCCATCTTCTTCATTTGTTTTAAATGGGGAATTATTTCATATGCGTTGTTGTGCTCATATATTGAATTTAATAGTAAAAGATGGCTTGTCAACAATTAGTAAATCTATTGAAAATATTAGGGACAGTGTTGGTTTTTGGGTTGCAACACCGAAGAGGGAGGAAAAATTTAGAGATACTTGTAATCAATTGAACATGACTTATGGAAAGAAGCTTGCACCTGATTGTAGAACTAGATGGAACTCTACTTATTTAATGCTTGCTTCCGCATTACCTTACCAAGATGTTTTTAAACATTTAGGGTTACGTGATTCTCTATATAAATGTTTGCCAAGTGAAGTAGATTGGAAAATGGCAAGTGAAATTTGTGATAAGTGGGTACTAAGTATCCAACATCAAATATTTATTTTCCAAAAGTTTGTGAAATAAGATTGGCTTTAAGAAGTTGGCAAACTTCTTGTAGTGATACCATAAAAAAAAATGGCTACAGATATGATATTGAAGTTTGACAAGTACTGGGGTGTGATAAATGGAGTGATGGCAGTAGGGGCTGTTTTGGATCCTAGGTATAAAATGACATTGTTGAATTATTTCTTCCCTCTTATGTATGGAGATGATGCTCCCGAGGAATTGGAAAGAGTGAAGACACTATGTCAAGATTTGATTGATGAATATCAAATAAAGGATAAGAGTGTTATTCCTGCTGGTAGTGATTCTAGTTCTTCAACATTGACAAATGTTTCTTATGCTCAAACTTGGCAGTGTGGTTATGTCAAATATGTGAAAGAAAATGTTTCAACTCTTACTGTGAAGTCAGAATTTAATTACTACTGAGAAGAGCCTGTCTTGCTTGATGAATCAAATGTAGAAAATTTTGACATAATGGGTTGGTGGAAACAAAATGGATTGAAATACCCAACTTTGCAAAAAATTGCAAGAGACTTTTTAGCTATCCCTATCTCTACAGTTGCTTCAGAGTCCGCCTTTAGTACCAGTGGTCGTGTTTTAAGTTCACAACGTAGTAGGTTGAATGAAGACACTTTGGAGGCTTTGATGTGTACCCAAGATTGGATGCGCAGTGAAATGCAAGGTAATATATTTATTTTGATTTGAACGTGAACACAAGAAGGGGGGTTGAATTGTGTTAAAAACTTTTCACAAACTATACGTAAAAAACACTTCAACACAGGTTTTTCAAAACTGTTTGTATATCAGATGCAGAGAATTAAACCGGATGTAGAAATTAAACAGCTTATGAAAACTTGTTTTACTGAGCAAGATAAAGATAAATGTAAAGCAGTAAAGGATGAGACGCAGAGATTTATACTAGTTCACCACCAATTGGTAGCTACGTCTAGTCCCTTCGTTCCTGAAGGATTTTTCACTATAATCAACTGATTACAATTTTCCTCAAGAGTATTCTTCTGTCACGAACTTGACAATACTCTCAACTTCTCAAAACGACTCAGTGCAGTCAAGCCTTTGAGGAACAAAGTCTTAACTAGGCTAAATACAGTTTACAAAAGAGATTATACTTTTGAATACAATCAAAATATCTCTCACAGAGAGGATGAAAAGATTAAGCTCAAAACATAATGGCTTTCTAAAAGAAAGTATAAGATGCTGAGTTCAGTTCTATGTAGACCAGAAACTTGGCACGAAACTTGATTGCTCACTTGAGTAATATTGCTTTTGGAATGAAGTTTTTTCACAGTTTTTCCAACTACTCTTCAATGACTACCTTGGGGTATTTATAGGAGTCTTCAAGGGTATTACCGTTGTAGTAAAAATATCTCCTTTCCATTGAGTGAGGTAATTTGAAATGTAGTCCTTTTCTTCCTTTCCAGAGAATATCAGAATAGTACACATTACCGTTTTCGTACTATCTATAATATGCAATTGCCTTGTACGATTTTTGTCTTATGCTAAAGGTGTCACCTTTGCTTCCTCGTACATCAAAATGAGCGCATGAAATCAAATTCGAATTCCGTTCCACAACAGTCCGAGGCTAAGAGCAAAAACGTGATCATCACGTGCTTCATTAAAGAGATCAGACACTCGCTCAGAACAGAGGATGGATGCTCACAGCAATTGAGTATTCCACGTGTGAAGGAGTAACACTACTGGATGCTTGCTGTTAGCAAGACGCTGGAGTGAGTTCGGATGCTGACACTAGTGGATTGTATTCAATTCTTTTGTAGATTTCTTCTTCTTCCTAGAGTGTTTCGTACATATATATGAAGTTTTGATACTTGTACACTCAAAGATATGTTAGAAGATAAATTGTTCTCTTGAGGATTACTTTGTTATCATCAAAATCAATGAGGGTCTAAACTTCTCAATCGTTTAGGTTCCAACAGAATTCGCCTCTTTATTTTTTTTCATAAATGACTTCTTTAAAAGACAATTTGGTTCTTTATTTGTTAGGTTGTTCTTCATCAAGTATAATGCATCTACTTGAATCCGTTGGTGAGGATATGGATGAAGATAGTGAGGAGGTGATGGATATACTATTTCATTACTTAATAATTTCTTTATAATATTTTTATGAAGAGATGACGATTATATGTTAATTTTGTAGGTAGCGGAAAGTGGGACATAGACATTTTGAAGCGGGATATAGACATTTGGAATGATCATAATGACTTCACATGTTGGACTAGACATGGAAAATTGATTTTGATATTGTAATTTTGAAACTTTTTCATGTTTATTAGATATTATGTTTGACCTATTGAACATGTTATTATAACTTTAAATTTAAGGCTTTTTGACTTTTATATTTTTTTTTTCAATTTTATTGAGTTTCAGTTTTTTTTTTTTTACTTTTTCTAAATTTGCAGGGTCCCCGTTGGGACCATGAGGAGATCTGTGAGGACGGGATGGGGAGAAAACTCCCAGTATGGGATCGGGGATGGGGACGGGGGGAAATCTGGGGGGCGAGGCGGGGAGCACTCCCCGGTACCGCCCCGCCCTGTTGCCATCCCTATCTGCACAAGACCATATCCATTACCGCACACACCCATTCCAAGCAAAATTAAAAAGATACAACGACACCAAAAACAATTGGAAAGTCGTGCGTGGACCACAGCGAGATTGTCGTTGCCAGGAAGCTCCATTTCCAAATGAAAAATCACCTTATCAAAATTGCAAACCCTGACAGTCTACCACTACAAGAAAAATCGGCTTTACCAACGGCCTTTTACCGACGAACAACCAACCGTCGCAAAATAAGGCCATTTCCGACGGCCGATCCCGTCGGTAAACGTAAGCCGTAGTTACGTTCCCACCTTTGGATTCCCTTCCAATTTTCAAATCCCGATGGTTTTGCCCATCGGTAAACGTCGACAATTTCTGACAGCCCTGCCCATTGGTACATTGAAAAGACAACGATTAGAATTTATCGACGGTGATGCCCATCGATATTTAAAAGCGGTCGTCGGTAACACCATGTTTTTGGTACCGACGGCATAAGGCAGTCGGTAACATTAACATGGTCGTCAGTATGCGACTTCTAGTTGCAGAACCCGACCATTTCCCTTTCTTCTTCTTCACTTCTCTTCTCTATTCCCTTTCTTCTTCTCCGGTTCCCTTTCTTCCTCTTCCATTCCACCACTGCGCTACCACCTTATTCAACCATGCCACCACCACGCCTCGCCTCCACCGTGCCACCACTACGCCTCTCCCCTTCCACCATCGCGCCCCACTGCTCTCTTTTTCCGTAGCACCGCCGCGCCACACCACCTCCTCGCAGCAGCTCACCCAGGAGACATCAAGGTCCGCTTCTCTCTCTCTCTCGCGGCGGTTCCATCCCCAAATCCCCAAGTTCTCTCTTTCTCGCGGCAGCTTACCCAGGAGACACAGCTGCTGCTGCATGCTTCATCATGCCGTTCCTTTGCCTCGTTGATGTCGCTCCTTAAAAGAGGCACACCCCTGCAAGGGTAGGGATTTTGAAAAACTAATTTCTCAAACAAGCACATAAAGCTTACTAAATCCGGCGTGTCTCTCCTGTTCGACGTGTCTCTCTCTGTTCGTGTTCGTCGCACCTGCTCCGACATCAACATGTGAGTCTCGCCATCACTGTGAATCTGTGAATCTGTTGCTTGTTTGTTTGTTTGTTGACTTGTTGAACCTGTGAATCTGTTGCTTGTTGACTCAATCAGTTGTTGAACAATTTTGAGTCTCGCCATTTTTCTAACAGCACCCAGCACCCAATTTGAATTAATGGTTTGCAACCCATTTTTAATTCACTGTAAAAATGATACTATTGGTAGCCTCATGAGCAGTATGATGAGCTTGATGTCTGTCTGCTCCCCTGTTTGGTATCTATTGAGTATAGGAAAATATTTTTGATTATTTCAATTCTTTGGCATTTTGTTTATTGCAATTCTTTGGCACTTTATGTAGATAATTGTTGTGTATATTGCTACGGAGTAGCATGGTCAGGGAGGCGTATTGCTTTGTGTTGTGTTTTTGGAGTAAGTTTTTTCTGCAGCTGGGAAGTAAAGGGGGAGGAATCAAAATTGGAGTTGAATTTTTTTTCCTAATCTGATGCTACAACAAGAATCTAATTTTTTTAAGATTTATGTCATTAGTTTTATATATTATGTTTAGATTACTCATGTGGCAGTATGTGTGATGTTGCAGTTTTGGCAAGAAACAGATAAAGCAGCGTATCTCTTGACCCTGCAACCAGTGCTTCTCTCTTCTTTTTCCTACCAGTGACCCCGCGCAGACGACAACATTGTCTTTGCTTCTTGCGACTTTTTCTTCTTCCTTGTATGTCTCTCACTTCTCTCCCCATTGCTCATTTTCGTTCTGCTTTGAAATTGGTATTTTTTGTGGGGATTAATTTTATGTTCTTTAGGCCCATGTGTTATGTGACTCGGTGCATTGTGACTTAGGTTTATTTTTTCAGATCAAAAAATGGGTTATGAGTTTTAATGGTTGAAAGTGAAGATAATAAAACGCGACTTGTTATCTGCATTTTATTGCATTTTTGGCTTAGTTTCATGGACCTGTGCTCTGTTTGATTTTTTTTCCTCAAAGAGGAAAAAAAATTATATACATTGAAAACAACTAACTCTATTATTCCATTATTTTAAATATTTTATGTCTTTTCAGTCATAGTTGTTGCTTGAAGGATAGATTGCACGTTTTAGATTTCCATAATCTTTTTTCCAAGAACAAATTTGAAGTTCCTGCCATAAGATGAGAAGGAATGGGATTTTTTTTAGGGGTATGGAGAATGATGCTATAGAGGTCTTTGATGCTTGAAATGTCGAGTCCTTTTGGGTGGAAAAGGGTTGGCTGCTGATCCCCACACCGACATATTTCTTTGATTTCCTTTATAGTTCTCTCCACAGAGGGAATTTTGAAGTGATGTATGTTTTGGCTAATATGTTTTGGCTAATAAATATACGGGAGTGAATACTTTTGTGTTCCTTACCTATATTTGAGATTCTAGGAATGGGTTATGATCACGAATTGGTCAGTGTCACACCCCGAGTACGAAGTGTTTCTTGAAAGAGCAAGGATCCTCTAATGTTTATTAATTGTAGCTTGTAAGCAAAGCATTATTATTCATTGTGTGTGTGTGATGTGAGTTTTGGTTCTGGGTTTTTCGATGTCTTTTCAAAAAGTTAATGGCTTTTGATGGAGTGAGACTTATACTTACATATTGAAAGAGCATGGGTGAAGGTATGAATTGTTACTATGGCATGATGCTCAATGTGTAAACCGAACCACCATTAGTAAGATGTATGATTATTGATTAAATGGATGAATGATATAGTGGCTGTGATATGTGCATGTATGTTAGTGATATAAACTGTCGTAGCCGTAATATTGCCGTGCTGGAACCTTGGGGAAGATGAGTACCCAAGTTATATAGTTTTCTAGGAATCTTATTTTGTCAAAATTTTACACAATTGAGGAGAAAAGCCTTAGCTTCCCGTTTGAGGTTCAATATATTATTGAGTGCATGTATTCTTTTAGGGTACCACGTGTTTATTGTATATTGAACCTTTAATTGTCCAAGTCGAACAGTTTGGGAAAAAACTTTTTCTTCACTCGTATAATAGTTGTTGCTTAATTCTAGTATCTTTATATTTGATAAAATTTTGGTTCAATTCATTTTCTTTTGTTCTCTGGCTGCATACGTGATCGCGGTATTCATAACTGCGATCATTTAGTGTACGCAGAGACCAATGGGAAATGCTGCCGAAATTTTGTCAAGTATAAGATATGAGAATTAAGGAATGACTATTATACGAGTTCTAAAAAAGTTTTTTCTCGAATGGGATAGGGTCAGACCATTTAAAGAAAGAAAGCGATTCTAAGAACGTCGTGCTGCTGAAATTGTCATTTTTTTAACACGCAGAAAATGGAATTTTTTCCTTCGAGTAGTAGTTGGATGTACGATAGGTTGTATCTGGGGAGAGGGGGTTTGAAATAATCTTTTTGTGATGGGGTTGATCACTTTGTCCAAGCCGCAATGGCACATGAAGATTTCATAACTAATGGAGGGATTAGATGTCCGTGCCTTGATTGCAATTGCAGAAGGATTAAGAGCCCAAGTGAGGTCATGCATCACCTGTATTCAGTTGGATTTAGGCCTAATTACTGGATTTGGACTAGACATGGTGAAGAGTTGGCTCGGGTTGATTTAGGGGTTGGCGATAATTGCACAGGTGCTTCAAGCAGTTGTGTAGATACAGGATATGGTGAGCAAATTGAATTAATGCAAGATATGGTTTGTGATGCCTTGGGGGTCAACGTATCATTCGAGGAGCTACAATATGATGACACAGATGAACATCAAAATGAGACAAAACAAAAATTTTATAATCTCTTATTAGAAACAAATAAGCCGTTGTTTGAAGGGTGTGCAGACTCTAAGTTATCAATGTGTGTGAGGCTTTTAGCTCTTAAGTCCAACTGTGGTGCTACCGATGTTTGCTTGCATCTCGTAACAAAAATGATGTTGAACTCGTCACCTATCAGAGATGGTTTGCCAAAAAGTTATTATGAGGCTAAAAGCTTAGTGTCCTAGTTGGGGTTGGAATCTAAAAGGATTGATTGTTGTGTGAAAGGGTGTATGTTATATTACGATAATGAATTCGGTAAAAACGATGGCGCGCTGGTTGAATGCAAATTTTGTGGTGAGCCAAGGTATATTTCACACACTGATAATGGGAAGGGTAGACAAAAACCAATTCCAATAAAGGCAATGTTTTATTTGCCAATTATTCCAAGGCTGCAGAGAATGTTTGCATTAACATAGACTGCAGGCAAAATAACGTGGCACTATGATAATAGAAGCTCTTTAGGTATGTTACACCACCCATCTAATGGTGAAGCTTGGAAGCACTTTGATCATGTGCATCCCGATTTTGCAGCAGATCCACGTAATGTACGACTTGGCTTATGCTCTGATGGTTTTACCCCGTATGTTCAATCCATGGTGAAACCTTATTCTTGCTGGCCAGTTTTTGTTACCCCATACAATCTTCCTCCCGAAATGTGCATGTCTAAGCCTTATATGTTCTTGACTTGTATTATACCGGGTCCAGATAATCCAAAAGATGGTATTGACATCTATTTATAGCCTCTCATTGACGATCTCAAAAGGTTGTGAAATGGTGTTTTGACTTATGATATTGCACGAAAGAAGAATTTTACAATGAGGGCTGCTCTGATGTAGGCCATTAATGACTTCCCTACATATGGCATGTTGTCTGGTTGGGGTACTCATGGTAAAATGGCATGTCTGCATTGCGTGCAGCATACAAAGGCATTTACCTTGAAATTCGGGGGGGGGGGGAGAGTTCTTGGTTTGACTTACATCATAGGTTTTTACCAGATGATCATCCATTTAGACGGAATAAGAACGCCTTCAAGAAGGGGGAAGTTGAATTAGATGGCCCGCCCCCAAGGTTGACATCTGAACAGATTTGGAGCAGAGTTATGGAACTGCCAAAATTCACAGATTATAGTCAATTGGATCGATTTGAAGGATATGAATAATGGCATAATTGGACAAAAAGAAGTATTTTTTTGGATCGGCCATATTGGAAAGATAATTTATTGAGACACAACCTTGATGTTATGCACATTGAGAAGAACTTTGTTGACAATATTTTTCTCACAGTGATGAACGTTAGAGGAAAAATGAAAGACAATGATAAGGCCAGACTAGACTTACTACTTTACTGTAAGCGAAAGGACTTGCATTTGATGACTCGGTCGGATGGAAAAACCCTGAAACCCAAAATTTGTTACTCTTTAACTGCTGAGAAAGCTAAGTCAGTTTGTCGGTGGATAAAAGAACTACGGATGCCAGACGGTTATTCTTCTAATTTGGCAAGATGTGCCGATGTGAACAAAGGAACCATGATTGGGATGAAAAGCCATGATTGTCATGTATTCATGGAGTGTTTACTTCCTATTGCATTTAGTTCCTTGCCGTCAAATGTTTTAAATCCACTTACTGAACTCAGCCAATTTTTTGAAGATTTGTGTTCTGCGACATTGAGAGAGGATGATCTTATAAAGATGGAGCAAAACATACCAGTCATTCTTTGTAAGTTGGAGAGAATATTTCCCCCTGGTTTCTTTGATTCTATGGAGCATCTCCGAGTGCATCTTGCACATGAAACTAGGCTTGGTGGACCAGTTCAATATAGATGGATGTATCCATTCGAAAGGTAATATAATAAAATATTCTTTAATATTGTATATTCATTTGAAGGGTTAAATGTATCAATTTTTATCATCAACCTTGTTATTTTATAGATTTATGGGTGACTCAAAATGATCGGTGAAAAATAAGGCCAGGGTTGAAGGATCTATTTGTGCAACTTACTTACACCGTGAGACAATCCATTTTTGTTCCCATTATTTTACGAACTTCATGTTGACACCAACAAATAATAGGAATGAAATAGAAATTGAAAGTGAAAGACACCCGCTAGCCTTATCAGTATTTTGCCTTCCCGGTCGTCATGCTGGAAATGCGTTGACTAACTGGTTAACTGGAGAAGAGTTCAAGTCAGTCCACATTCACGTGTTGATCAACTGTACTGAAGTATCACCATATCTTACGTATGTATCATTTTGACCACTTTCAATTTCTTTTATCCACAACTACTCATGATCATTTGTTTGATAATGACTTGATCAGGGCATTCTTGTTAACTAAGCCCACAAGCGAACAAGACTCTTCTGCCTATATTCATGAATATTTCCCAACGTGGTTTATGAACCAGGTATGTATTTTTAGTCCTATTTGAACTATTTATTGTTTGAAAATACAAAAGATTGTTTGAAAAAAGGAACCATAATTTGTTTGCATATGGTGTATACGCAGGTGTACAGTGAGGCATAATCCCCTAAAATCCAACACTTGAGAAATTTATCTCATGGTCCTAAATCATGTGTAAAAGAATGACACATGTTTTTCGTAAACGGATACAAATTTCAAACCCAGTCAAAAACAGAGGGGGAAAAAATAATTAACAACGGAGTTTATGTAAAAGGTGCCACAGATAGAGGTGAAGACGATTTCTACGGCGTGATTTAACATAAATATGAATTGGCGTACAATACTTTAGACTATACTAAAAGAATAGTATTATTTTATTGTAATTGGTTTGATCCATCAAATAGAGGCACAAGAGTGGATCGAAAATATAATACTGTGGAGATATACATGAGCAGAAGATACCAAATGTTTGATCTGTTTATCATGGCACAACATGTAAGACAAGTGTATTATGTCCCTTATCCATCAACTCGAAGGGACAAACAAGGTTTGTGTGTTGCAATAAAGACAAAACCAAGGGATCGCATTGAAGCAGATGATCCACAAGAAGAAGTGGCTTATCAAGTGGATGAGATGTCTCATGTCAATGTAGTAAATGAAGTAGAACCCATTTCTCGACTACGTGACAATCCAATCACATATGAAGATGTAGATGGAGATGAGGAATTAAATGAAGAAGTGGCAGAACCATCAAGATCTGAAGACGATGCCGAAGTAGAATGGGCAGAATGAAATTGTTTAACTTTTTACAATTAGAGAAATGTCTAACAATATATTTTAATTTGTCAGTTATTTTCATAACTTGTTGTATATTTTTTATGGAATTCATTTTTAATATTATTATGTTTAAATATAATATTTCATAACTGTTATTGTTGAATTGCTCTATAGACATATATGGCATCGGGATCAGGATTCGACCCTCCCAGACCACCCACTGGTGGTAAAGGGAAAGGGAAGGGCATCGCCATCGACCCCCCCGGTAGTTGGAGGCAGAACATTATTAGGCATGACGCTGCTGGGTTTTCAACGTTGTTATCCACATAGGGATGGCAACGGGGCGGGACGGTACCAGAGAGTGCTCCCCCGCTCCCCGCCCCGCCCCGCCCCCCAGATTTCCCCCTGTCCCCGTCCTCGATCCCCGCCATGGGGAGTTTTTTCCCCCATCCCCGTCCCCACGGATCCCTGCAGGTCCCCATGGGACCCGAAAATTTAAAATAAAAAAAACACTAAAATTCAATAAAATTGAAAAAAAATATAAAAGTATGAAAAAGTTTCAAAATTACAATATCAAAATCAATTTTCTATGTCTAGTCCAACGTGTGAAGTCATTATGATCATGATTTGTGAATCTGATGAGTGATGACATTTCTTTTGTTTTATTTTACTAAAACCATTATAGTTTTTAAAAATTAAAAAAGACATAAAAAGACCAAAAATCCAATCATTATAATACATATATATATATATATTTTTAAGGATAGTTATGTAATATGTTCGGGGCGGGGACCCCACGGGGTGGGGGGTGTGATCCCCGTCCCCATCCCCGAATCGGTTGTGGGGGGATTTTCTCCCCCGTCCCCGTCCCCACGGGGAAAAATTCCCCGCCCGCGGGGCCCCGAATGGGGTAGTCCCCGCGGGGATCCCCACACACCGGTGGAAATTGCCATCCCTATATCCACATGACGTCCGTGTACATCTACGCCTACACAGCCTCTAGCACGTTCGGCCCCTACACAGCCTATGGCACATTCAGCACCTACACAGCCTCCAGCACCTTCTGCACCGACACCCCATTTGCCTCCCATTTACATGATCCCCAACCCGGGGTTCCAGCAGACACATGGCGCTTCTTCCTCCCATGTTGTGCCTGAGACGGTGCCCGATACTCATCAGTCAGAGGATGAGTATAGTACGGGCCATACACCTGATCAGATCGGGGTTGAGCAGGACGAGGATGAGTAGCAGGAGGTTGAGCAGCAGGAGGTTGACTAGGAGGTCGTTGAGGATCTTGAGATACTGCATGATGGCCGAGTTATTATCAGGCTGGCTGGTAAAGGGTAAATATTTACATTTTTTTGTTGAGTTATTAGTAATTTACATGTGTGTGTGTATATATATATATATATATATAATTTGTTTGACATCTTTTTATTGTTCAGATTCCTTCCCTCAAAGCCAGTTGCGAAGGCTATCACAACAACAATTGAGGAGAATTACCAGATGTTTTGGCCCACCTGGGGGACGTTGAAGGACGAGAAGCGGAAGCATATGTTCAAATCTTTCGGAGTAAGTTGCAATTTTTATTTTATTGCATACTAATTTTTTATTTCATAAATTTCAATTATGTTTAATAATGTCTTATATTGATACAGGAGGGGGTTGCTTGGAAGGAAGAGGATGAGGAGCGGATCCAGAAGAACTTCCATATGAAGGCCTCCCACCGCCTCTCTGATATGCTTAGAGATGTCTGCCTCAAGGGACAGCCCCACTGGATAGGGGATCATATCTGGCAGTAGCTGGGAGAGCATTGGCGCTTCGCTAAGTACAAATCGATCTGCGAGAAGGACAAGAAGAACAAAGCCTCTGAGAAGGGTAGGAGCTTACACACCGGAGGTTCCGTCAGTCAGGCGCAGCACGCAACTCGACTTGTACGTGTTATATAATAATTATTATCATTATTACTGTTAGTTATTAAGGTTTTTTATTAAATAATTACAGTCGAAGAGGTTGGGTAAAGAGGTACAGTTGCACGATCATATTAGGAGGAGTACCGGTGATTTTGTTGATGATCAGTCGAGGCGGACCCATGTAATTATAAAATATAATGAATAATTTTTTAATAATGTTTATATTGTTTTCTTACAAAAAAAAAATTGACTTATTTGTTTATGCATGACAGGAGGAGTTTGAGGCGAGGATGTCTCAGATTAGATCTCAGACATCCTCATGTTCCCCGTCTCAGAGCCCAAGGATCCATCTGTACCGCTCAGGGTTTGGGCAGACGTTGTTGGCGGCAAGAAGAAGGATCGCCTATACGGTGCTGGAGACCTTGCCAGCAACAACAAGAAAGGGACCAGTCGCTTCCACATCAGAGAGCCATCGAGTAGTGGTGGTTCCAATCGTCACTCTGCCGTGGATGAGCAGGAGTTAGCTACTCTGAGGCAGAGAGTGGCTGCTTCTGAGGAGGAGACCTATCGGACGAACGCCATTTTAGCTCAGGTGCTGCAGCGATAGGAACAGATGTACTAGATGCTAGCTCGCCAGCAGCCTCAGCCTCATCATCAGCCGCCTCCGCCTCCTGGTACTGATCATATCGATGACGCGGATGGTTTAGAGCATCTCGATCATGATCAGGACTACCAAGATTATTAGTGATGTTTGTACTTATTTTTTTTGATATTTTTGATATTGTTCGGATATTTTTTTTATTTTGATTTTAATTATTGATATTTGTTCAGATATTTTATTTATTTATTACGTTTCTTTTTTACTTTATTTTTTAGTTTGCGTTATCACATTTCTTAATATGGAATAAATTAATAATTAAATAAGTAAATAATTAATTAATTAATAATTAAAATTAATCAATTTAATTAAATTAAATTAATAGTTAATTAAATTAATTAAAGAAATTAATTGATTTAAAAATTAAATAAATAAATCAATTAATTAAGTAGATATAAAAAATTAATCAATTAATTTAAGTAATTATTTAATTAAATTTAAAAAAATTAACATTACCGACGGGCTTGGCCGTCAGTGATACTGTCTGTCATTACCGACGGTCGTGCCCGTCGAAAATCTACCGATGGCCTTGTCTGTCGGAAATTACCGCTGGTAACCCGTCGGTAATACCGATGGTAAAAATAACCCGTCGGTAATCATTTGCGACGCCAATTTTACCGACGAGCTAGTGGTCATCGGTAAGTTTACATTTCCGACGGCTTTTTGGCGTTACCGACGGCTTTTGACCGTCGGTAAGCCCGCGTTTTCTTGTAGTGTACCGAGATCTCCACCACAAGGAAAGCCGCTACTCGCGACTGCACCGCCTCCATTACTCGCGACTTTGGTGTAAGGGGACCATTCCTGGTCATCATCCTCGTCGTAGCCACTACTGCTACCGGTTGCGTTGCAGATCCCTTTCATCGCGTCACTGTGGGAAGTGTCAGGTGCCCTTTTTCCACTGTCTTGCGTCATCTCTAGCACTGTGCAAGCCCCATTGGAATCGCTTCGATCTCATATCCACCCAGCTGCCGCCATGGCTACGCAAGCCCCTCCTCACGTTAGCCATGCTCCACCTAATTCTGTCTATTGTCGTGCCCCTACAGCGAGTCTGCAAGAGAACGCTCCTACTTCCGACTACCATCGCAAAACCGCAGCCACCGCAAAACCCGAATCAGGGATGAAGAAAAAGGATAAAAAAAAAATATGATGCAGGTGATCTACCATTAGATTTGGTGAGATTGTGAATCCAACGATATTTAAACTTGCTATATGTGCACCACCTATTAAGGTGGTGCATGTGAGACATCGCCTTAATTTTCCTCAAAAGTTGCATCTCGAAATGTTTAACCCCGGTGAGCATTGGCCTAAAGAAACGTGTGCATATTTTCTACCATGTCATCAAATATTGTTGTAAACATTAGCGGTATTCCGTCCAATTTCATAGGACAAACTAATCTTCTAGAAGCAATGCCCACCTAATTCAATAATATTACACGCAGCAAACCACCCCTTTGGATCTTTTCCATGTGGCCCTCCTAGGTTCTTAATTATGGAACTTTGCATTTTTGATAGTATGACACATGCTTGACGCGTGGCACTTGAGCCTACCTTGTGTGCGAAATAAATAAATGTTGGGTTGCCTCTCTTTGACTTATATTGGACTGGGAAGTCAAATGCAACATTCAATATTCCGTAGCATGAACCACATTGCAATTTCATGACAGTATGCATACATTGTTGTCCAAGCGTGATTCCCTTCCCTATATAGTAATATATTTGTAACTTTTTACTGAATGGTAGATAAGATATGAGAATATATATAGTCCTACTTAAATTGTTGCTTTAATTAATTGATACCCTGCAGCTTATGGAGTCAAAAAAAAAAAAAAAATCGATATCCTGCGTAAAATGTGCAGTCAATGGTCATTGGCGCCAATATTTTTTTCCTTGTTTCCTATGAAGCATGGGTACTCTAAAATTATAGTCATACTCGTATCGGATACGTACTTGTACCTCGTACCACATGTAAAATTATTGCAAAAATCTCGTATTCTCGCACCCGTACCCGGTACAGTACCCGCATCCGTATAACATAGCTTGTTTCTTCTCATCGTGTTCTCATATAAAGCCTGCAGAAAAGAGAAATTATTTCAACAGAAAGGGAAAAAATTTCTTCTCAAATGTAATAACCTAGATAGTATCGTTGTTGAAAGAATTAGTTGCTAAATCAACAATAATAAAAATTATGCAAAATGTATTTGTTCTGGACGAACATAAGAGATACCTGAGAAAGTATCGCTTCACGGTGGAAGAATTAGACGGTTACAGTGGTGCTCCGAGCTCCGGTGGAAGACCTTGGTGGTGGTACCTGCAATCACTCCGACGCCCAAGTCAGTGTATGAATGAGGTGGGTGAAGAGGTGGAAAAATAATGATTACCTCGACCGTTTGACGCGGTCTCTTTAAATATGAGTTGAGGACTGCCATCGATGAGTAACCGCCCGCGAAACCCGGAGCCTGGTAAATTCCTTTAATGCCGAGAACCGTTTTCGCGCCGATGTGGCATCGAGGAAGGCAGAGGCATGCGGAGATGGGCCTGAAAGCGTTGGATCTTCGGACTGGGCCTTGGCCCAGTCCGGAACAGTTGCCCCTCAAGTCGCTAGCTCGAATGTCGAGGTGGTGACTTGTTGCTGAAGTTCATTGATGTCGACGCTCGACGCCTTTGTTCGTAAGGAACCGCAAGCATCGCCGGTCGTGCTTTGTTTATTAGTTCGCTCGACCTTCGTGTTCCACCTCCGCCGGTGCGCTTGACACGAGGCTTGACGTGCTTGTGCAAGGCACAAGGCTTTATCACGAGCGAGGCTCGATCTCATCATCAAGTGCTTGTGCAAGGCACAAGGCTTTGTCACGAGCTCGTGCACGCGGTCTCGGCACGAGGTCGACAAGGCTTTATCACGAGCTCGTGCACGCGGTCTCGGCGCGAGGTCGATCACAGGTGCTTGTGCAAGGCACAAGGCTTTATCACGAGCTCGTGCACGCGGTCTCGACACGAGGTCGATCTCTTCATCAGGTGCTTGTGCCAACGCACGAGGCTTTATCACGAGCTCGTGCACGCGGTCTCGGCACGAGGTCGATCCACAGTGCTTGCGGCTAACGCGACGAGGCTTTATCACGAGCTCGTGCACGCGGTCTCGGCGAGGTCGATCCGCAAAGCTTGTGCTAACGCGACAAGGCTTTATCACGAGCCTGCACGCTGGTCTCGATGACGAGGTCGATCTCTTCATCAGTGCTTGTGCTAACGCGACAAGGCTTTATCACGAGCTCGCGCACGCCGGTCTCGACGAGGTCGATCACAATGCTTGTGCTAACGCACAAGGCTTCTTCATCGTGTGCTTGTGCCAACGCACAAGGCTTTATCACGAGCTCGCACGCGGTCTCGATGCGAGGTCGATCTCTTCATCGTGTGCTTGTGCCCAGCGCCGCAAGGCTTTATCACGAGCTCGATCTCAGTGGCTTCATCTTCGCTGCGTTCAAGTTCTTGGAATTTGCAAATCGTTCTCGCCAAAGTATAGACAATTTGCAACAACTTGATGTAATAAAGTTAGCGTTAATTTTTATCTTTGAGTAAAGTGCTCGTGAGTCGAAGTTTTATACTTCCCTGTGGGAGTAGTTGATCCGCTGTCCAAGCGGCAAGGTTGAGGTCATCAAATAATCAAGGTCAATGACGAGCCGAAGTTTAAAGCCGCTCAATATTTGAATTTGCGGTGGGCCTGGTAGGTCGCCCGAGTCTCGGATCACGTATCCACCTGTTGCAGAGGTGCTTGTGCAAGGCACAAGGCTTTATCGCGAGCTCGTGCACGCGGTCTCGGCACGAGGTCGATCACAGGTGCTTGTGCCAACGCACAAGGCTTCTCTTCATCAGGTGCTTGTGCCAACGCACAAGGCTTTATCACGAGCTCGTGCACGCGGTCTCGGTACGAGGTCGATCTCTTCATCAGGTGCTTGTGCCAACGCACAAGGCTTTATCACGAGCTCGATCTCAGGGCTTCATCTTTGCCGCGTTCCAAGTTCTTGGAATTTGCAACTGTTCCTGTCAAAGTATAGACAATTTGCAACAACTTGATGTAATAAAGTTAGCGTTAATTTTTATGCTGAGTAAAGTGCTCGTAGTCGAGTTTTATACTTCCCTGTGGGAGTAGTTGATCTGGCTGTCCAAGCGGCAAGGTTGAGGTCATCAAATAATCAAGGTCAATGACGTAGCCGAGTTTAAAGCCGTCTGAATATTTGAATTTGCAGAGGTGGGCCTGGTAGGTCGCCCGAGTACTGGACTGCGTATCCACCTGTTGCAGAGGTGCTTGTGCAAGGCACAAGGCTTTATCGCGAGCTCGTGCACGCGGTCTCGGCACGAGGTCGATCACAGGTGCTTGTGCCAACGCACAAGGCTTCTCTTCATCAGGTGCTTGTGCCAATGCACAAGGCTTTATCACGAGCTCGTGCACGCGGTCTCGGCACGAGGCTCGATCTCATCACCAGATTTCTGGTCCGGAACAGATGCCCCCCAAGTCGGGTGCTCATATGATGTGGAGCATACTCGTCTAGAGGTTGATCCGAGATGTCGAGGTCCTGGATCCGAGATAATCATGTGAAGCTGCTTTGCTCTCTCTTTGTTGATTTAATCGGTGCCTAGTTCCTGCGTAAGAGAAACATTGCCCAACTTCTCATCTTTTGTGGTGGCTTTAAGGAGAGCCATGTCATGAATCCACTCTTCTGCAGGTGGTGAGCTTGTCGAGCTCAGTGTTTCGAACTAGAAATGTCGAACGTATTGCCGATTTATGTGAATCGTGAACAAGTCACCTTCATGCAAGATTGAACTCGTGACAAATCTACATATGCCTGCCCTTGCTTGGTGATGTAGAATGCATTTCGGTGCAGACTGACTTCGGGGTCACTTGCAAGGTGAGCTCGATATGTAGGCCGTGAGTTGATGGATGAGGTCGTCATTCCCTTGTGATGTAGAATGATTTCGATGTTCTTCGACCTAATGAAATTAGTTGAAAGAAATTCGAGAAGTTCGAATCTTACCTCAGTCATAAGGACACCGTGCGATTGTGATCTCGCTTGCACGCTACTGCTGCGGAAGAACTCGAATTTTGAGTCGCTCTTCTGCTTCACGACCTTGTTGTCAATAACTGCCAAATCGATGGCGAGAATTCGGAATTGAGATTCTAGCAACTCTGTGCCTCTCTTTCCCAAAATCGTGAAACTTCCAGAAAGCCAATATTTGAGGCTTATTCAGTAAGACATCGTCGCATCGATGTTCTTTGATGACGACGAGGGGTTTAGTCAGAGGGAATGAACCCGATTTGGATCGTGAGTAGATCCATAGTGAAAGCTCGATTCAGGAATCAAGGTGAGAGCCGTAAAGAAATCGCTGTCTGGAGAAGAAGAATGAGATCTCCTTCTTCGATCTTCGTGATCGAGAGCTTTCTCCCAAATTTTCCAAGTTTCTGACCTAGAAATCGTGAATTTTGACCAGATCTTTAACTTCGTGATCTCTCACCGGAATCGAAAAACACGCAACCGGGAGGAGAAAATTTCTTTGTGAATGCTCTCGCCACCGTGAACATGAAAAAGAACGAAACCGATTTGTCGTTCCCATAGACGGCGCCAATGTTCTGGACGAACATAAGAGATACCTGAGAAAGTATCGCTTCACGGTGGAAGAATTAGACGGTTACAGTGGTGCTCCGAGCTCCGGTGGAAGACCTTGGTGGTGGTACCTGCAATCACTCCAACGCCCAAGTCAGTGTATGAATGAGGTGGGTGAAGAGGTGGAAAAATAATGATTACCTCGACCGTTTGACGCGGTCTCTTTAAATATGAGTTGAGGACGGTTACCGATGAGTAACCGTTCCGTGAAACCCGGGAGTCGGAAGTAAATTCCTTTAATGCTGAGAACCGTTGGGTCGCCCGCGTCGATGTGGCATCGAGGGAAGGCAGAGAGGCATGCGGAAATGGGCCTGAAAGCGTTGGATCTTCGGATTGGGCCTTGGCCCAGTCCGGAACAGTATTAGAATAAATAATAGTGAATTAACACCACAAATTAGAAAGTGTTAAAGAAATAGGAGAAGAAGAAGAAGGATAGTAAGTTGTGACGTGGCAATGACCACTGCCCTGAAAGTAAATTTGGGTGGATCTCCGGTAATCCAGTATCTGATTTGTTCTCTATGGTTTTCACAGCACCTTGTCTGGACTTGTGCACTCGAAGTCAAACACGTTGGAGTTTCACAAACAATGCCCAGATTAGAAAACTGAGAGGAAGAGAGTTTTGTTCACATGAAAAGGGGACAAAGAAAGTATAAAGAGAATGGTAGTAGAAAAAATATGATCATCAAAACGGTTGTTCTCTTCAACTATAAATTTTGCACCAGTCCTTTTAATATTGGCCAAATTAACCCATTGGTAAAGTTAATGACCTTTAAAGCCAATAAAAACAAATCAATATATCAATACATAGAAGACAACACCGTTATATTGCTTTATGATGGTAATAATGTATCATATAATAATAAAAAAATGGAGAAACTGAAACTTTAATGTCATTATTTCTACAATCCCCCACTAATGGCAAACAAATGGAAGAAAAGTTTATGGGCAAGGAACGGTTTTTTTTCATGCTTAAGTGTTAATATCCTGAGGATTGAATTAACACGTAATTAAGTGAGGCAACACCTTATGTCTTAGAAGTGAATTACTTTTGAACTAAGAGAACTTAAGATGAGACTCTCACAACACACACTTTTACCTTTAAAATTGTGATAGCTCTGCGATAAACTAATTTGCACAATAATTGAGGCTTTTATATACCTTGGGTTGCTCATGATCGTGCTCTAGAAAGATTGTCTAAGTATATAGAAGGTTACCTATGCCTTCATACTCATATAGGTAGATACATCAAGTACATCTCTATAGCACCACCCATATCAAATGTTATGTATCTATTAACAGCTCATGGCTCAACCTCACATCAAGCACTACCCACGCCATAGAAACTATGCAAACATCTATTCTTCCTATAGAAACTATGTCATGCAAGTTTCCAGAATCTATCAATCCTCTCTCTTCTTTAAGGAAGTTTCTCACCCGTGAATGAAGAAGTGAAACAGTTGAAGAACTCGATGCTTTAGAGGATAACAACACCATGGCTGTACAAAAAATTCTACCAGGGAAGGAAACAATCGGTAGCAAATGGGTCTGCAAGGTTATGTTTAATGCATATGACACCTTGGACCGATACAACGCTTGATTGGTGGCTTAAGGATTTACTTAATAGGCAGAGATTGATCTCATTAATACCTTTTCACCTATTGCAAAGTTAACTTCAGTTTGAATCCTATTGTCTACAACTGCACAAAATCGTTAGGGATTTAATGAATTAGACATTAACAATGAATTTCTAAATAAGAGCTCTTTGAATAGGTCTATATTCAGCTGCCTAAGGGTTATCCCATCCAATGGGAGAATTTGGTTTGCTAATTAAGTCACTATATGTCTTAAGGCAAGCCTCTAGACATTGGTTTCACAAGTTCAATGATAAGTACCATTATTGTATTATTTTATGGGAATATTTGAGTGTGATTTAGAATAATTATTGAATGTTATCATATAAAATTCACTCTCTTATATTCTACTTTGTGCAGAAATGAAAATAATATGCAATATGGTTAAAGATTGCAATCTTGGGCTTCAAAAACGGCCTGAAATAGGCCCAACATGGTTATGCACGACCTTCAAGCACGGCCAGAATCAGGCCGTGCATATGTCGACAACAGCCATAAACCAGAAAACGCGTATGGCAGCTAAGGCAGGGTGTAAAGCATATGCACGGTCGTGCATATCATACGACCAGGCCGTGCATGTGTACTGATGTCGGTATAAACAGTCTGGAATCGTCCAGAAACGAGTATTTGACAGCCAGTGAAGACTGCACGGTCGTGCATCACACCTCAGGACGTGCATATCTCAGATTTTGCGCCTATAAAAGGGGCCTCCGGCATAACATTAATTTTTACATTTTGCAGAGTGAACTTTCCTCTATCTTCTTTTCTTCCTCAGTATTATTCCAATCCTGTTTTGTGTTTACTTTACTTATGTCTTTTATAATTATGTCTGAGTAGTTATTTCTTTTATAGAAGTTAGGGCTATGCCCATTAATTTGTTAGGAATGAATATTTGACACTAGTTCATGTTATTTAAATTATTGTTAATTCAGTTTTAATTATTATAATTCTTGTTAGTATTTTGGCCATTTACTTGCGTGTCTTAAATTTCTAATTAAACTGAAAGGTAAAATTAGAAATTGGATCCATTAAAACTGAACTTAGGATTTAAATCACGAAAGTAGTTTTACTTCCTTTGAGGGTAAAACAAATTGTCAAAATTCTTAATGGGTTATGTTTAAATTCTATTACCACGAAAGTAGGGATAGATTTATCTTAGCACGCTAATGGTTCTTGAAAGAGGGCATTATTATATTTGGATGATTTTCCTTTAGCAAAATTTATTAAACAAGAGCATGTCAAATAGGATTTCCAAGTTGTTAATGTGGTAACTCTGATTCTAGAAATCTTTTCTTAAATCAAAACCAAATTTATTTTAATAGCAATTTCTTTTAAGTGTTTTGTTTCAAATCTCATTGTTACTACCAAACCAATTTCTCAATCGTAATATTTTCTCCTACTATTTAGTCAAATTAATTAAACAAAGTTAAATTATGTAGCATAACCTGTCCCTGTGGATTCGATATTTTTACTACTTGACGATAAAGTCGTTCACTTGCCAATTTTACCGAACAAGTTTTTGGCGCCGTTGCCGGGGACTGCGTCTTACGTTATTTATTTTAATTTATTGTTATTTGATTTTTATTGAATAGTTTTATTCATATTTTAGATAAATTTTTATTTTCTTTATTTTCTATTTATTTTGTTACTTTGATTTCTTTTCTTTTGAGTTTTGTTCTTACTAGGTGGTGCGTCAATGGACTATTATGATGAAAATCCTAGTCTTCAGGACCAAATTGACAATATCATGTTTGATTGCATCGTGAATGAGAAAGCAAAGATATATTCCAAGGAGAAATGGGAATCTTATCTGTTATCTTTGCTATTATCACCACTACTTGACATAAAGCTGAATCCTGATGTGTTGGAATCTCTTTGGGAGATGGATGCACAACTCGTGACCCAAAGCATAGAGCGTCAAAATTCAGAAATGAGTGCTCAACTTCATCGTTTAGAAATACAAGCAGGTAAGCATTGTACAAAAAAAGCTATGCAAATAAGTGAAATAATGCAGAAGTTAGAAGTGCAAGTTATGGAATATTTCAAAATTCTAGTAGAAGAGCTTCATGGAACACTTTTTGAAGAGAATGTGTTCACGGGGATAGACTTGATTGATGGTGAAGTAGATGAAGGATTTCCTCTGATGCTTAGCGGTGAACATGATATTGTTGATTCGGTTAACTATGATGGTTTGGATGCGTATATGGATGCATCAAAGTCAGCTCTAAAAGGTAAGCCTCTTATACTTCATATAGAATTTATGCTTAAAGAGATCAAAAGAGGAGCTTATCATTTACCGGTAGAAGAGACAACCATATTTATCAAGCCTTTTCTCCTACCATCGCCATGCTTTAAGCCATGGGATCCGGGAGGAAGCTCTTATATGTACATCATCACTTGACCCTTCTTCCATAAGCTATGGGATCCGGGAGGAAGGTCTTATGTTGGGAGCACACATTGGTCTTTCTACCACAAGCTATGGGATCCGGGTGGTTTCTAAACCTTTCTATTTATTTATTTCCTGCTTTGAATAATTTGGTTACAGCCAATGCTTATGTGCTTTTATTTTTGTGTCATTGAGTTGATGTTGATATTATGGATTAATTATGTTAAGTCTAAATTGAAAAATATCATGCCACTAAAACCATCTTGCATGTTTATTCCTTTTTGATGAACTTGAAGATATGTAAGATTGCACTTAGAGTTAGAAGTTTCATAACTTACATGCACTAGTGCAAAAACCACCTTTAATCTCGGTTTTTTTGGACTTTTAACGTCGGTTTTCAATCCGGGGTCTTTTTTTTCGACGTTGTAAGCTTAAATATTTAACGCCGGTTTATAAACCGCGGTTAAAAGTAAGTTTTAATCGCGGTTTTTAATAAAACCGGGGTTAAATCATGATGTAAAGGACAAAAAATTTTGGGAAAAAAAAAGTTTTAACCGCGGTTTAAAATAAAACCGGCGCTAGATCCTACAGTAATGGGACAAAAAATTTTGGAAAAAAAGTTTTAACCGCGGCTTTTATGGAAAACCGGCGCCGTATGTCACATTTAACCGCGGTTTTCTGAAAACCGGCGCCGTATGTTACCTTTAACCGCGGTTTTCAGAAAACCGGCGCCATATATCACCTTTAACCGTGGTTTTAAGGAAAACCGGCACCATAGAGGTATCAATTTTTTTTAATACTACCTTTTTGAAATTTCCATTTCCAGGATACATACAAGATACATACAACAACAGAACTGCCAATACATTTCACAAACCACTATACATAATTCACAAACCACTGCATACAAATCCAGTCATGCAACAATCATCATGAACTCCAAAACTCACACACAAGAAGAAAACACATCCTACATTATTCTTGGGAGTGGTAATGAATCTTACGATGTCTCTGACCTGATAACTTTGTTCGGGTAGTTGTCCTAATTCACTCAACAAAATAATTGTTACAACTTCAATTATACTCTATCGTCAAAAAAACAAAACTTCAATTATCCTCTAATTAACATTCAGACAACTCCTAAATGCTACGAATTATTAGTTACACAATTACATTATCCCTTTTTTCTTCTCTTCAAACCTTCTCATTTTTGTTGTGTTGCTTTTCTTGCTCGGCGTCTTGGTGGTTCTAGGTTTAGATTTTGCTCTTCAATCTTAGTCACAAAAAAACGTGCCCATGTTTTCCGAATCTCGACAATTTCTTCATGATTGTATGAGTTTGTGCCACGACCATCAAATAACTACAAGTTCAATTCAAAACATATGTAATTAACTAACTATAAATAGTGTAAGGTATCAAAAAGATCGAATAACAAGTTATGAAATATTTTATTACCAAATCCCATCCAGAGGTAATCCTCATCGTGACAATGGATAACATGGTTTTCATGACATAATAACCACACGCCCATGAGTTGTCTTGGTAAGGCCCCTACAAATGACAATATAAATTAGTACAAATTATATATACACAGAACTAATACGGCTTTCAATATGTAAATATCGTATAAAGACAAACTACTTACCGCGAGTATGTTCCAATTAGGCCTCTTTCCTTTTCCCAGACCTTTCTTACTATTATAGTCCATCATAGCTCTGATAAAATAATATAAGTTATAGATATAAGATAAATACATATATGACATCACAAGTATGACAAATAAATTAAAAGTTTACCCCTCAAGTACACGCTTAATCTGTAGGTTTGGCCTTTGATGAAGTGAGCATATCCAGACTATGAGATTATGCTTAGGACAAATGACAATCAACTGCCAATGATTACTAGGTAACAACAATAAAGGTATATTAGAAACACAGAGAGAAAAACGTATGCTATGAATAAAAATGTATTCATCTGTGCCAGTACGGTCCTAAGAAAACATCTTTGTCCTGCTGAATTAGCTTATCCAGTATGTAAGTTTGAACAGATTCATTAGACTCTTTTGGGTTGGGCTTCACAACCATCAACGTTGGATCCAAGAATCCATATACATCACTGTTGTTGTTCTGAATACAGATACGATGCAGATACCTAGGAGTTAAAATAAAATAATGTTAATTATATATAATTGATACAAAGGAGATAAAAATATACAAATATGTTAATTAATACTTACGTGCACCATAATTGCAAGTGTTGATTGGCAATACAGAACTCATCACCGAGCGACAGGTCCGTTAAGTCCTTCGCAAAAATGTAAAAAATTGGAAGATTGTCGTGCTCCAAGGTAATCCCAACTTGTCCATCGGGAAGATCAAAAGCCATATGACCAATGCATTTTAAAATATCGTCTTTAGGATCCTCCTCATTTTCTGGCGAACAACTATCCTTGGTGCTGACATGCGTAGTAGTTTTAGGAGAAGACACTATCTGCTGACTTAGTTGGGCTTCCACATCTGACTTGAGCTGAGATTTGTAAGCTTCAAACTTAGCTTCAAACATTTGACTAACCTCCTGTATGATCTGATGTCTCATGGCATCCATGTCCATTTGCTTTGGTATTCAAGTGAAGTTCCTCCGAAGTATTTCTTGAAGCCCACACCTCGACCAGCAGTGCGGACACGACCATAGTGCTCGGGTGTTCTAAGGGCAGTAGTCAAGATATCTTGACGTCCAGTTGGAAGAAAAGTACCCTGAGATTCATCTTCAACCAATGACTCCAACAACCAAATTCAACCAAATAGGTCTTTGGTCAGTCAACCTAAATTGGTTACAAATCACATAATATTAAATAAGGTAGATACACTTACAATTTTGGAAGCAACTGAAGCCACAACATCAGCTGTATAGGATCCAGATGGTTTTGTTCGAGCCATAGTCCATAGCTCATACCGGTTTGGTTTTGGAGGGGATTCTAAGGCTTCATCTCCAGCCTCTTCCTGCAAGGCTTTCCTTCTGTGTGTCATTACATTCTTCTCAAGTTTATCATAACCCCCACGAGACAATAAGTGGGGGTAGATATTCTTTGCAAAGATTTGTCCTTCCCTTTTCTCTTTTTTCTCACACATAATGTAACACACCACAAATTAAAATAAGTAAAAAATTATATTAACCAAGTTAAAAAATATAATTCAAACTAACCAGAAACGCTTCTTCCTTGCGGCTCCTAACAAACTCATCCCATATGTCCTCTGAAAGGAAATTATACTTCTGACAAGGATTTGTGCAACCAGTTTTGTCTCCATTCCCAAATACAAATGTCCTAAAGAGTTTAGACTTAAAATCCTTCCAACGCTCACCCACATAGGACAACCATCGGTCCCTAAACTTTTTATCATGGGGAACATCAAAAATATCCTACAATACACAACAAAATGGTGGTGTTAGTAAATACATACACACAAAGATTAATAAAGTTAAATACAAATATGCATACAACTAGAGATAAAGGTCAATACCACGACATCTTGCCATATCATATCTTTAGTTTTTTCAGGGACATCTCCATTTAGGTATCAGAATGGAGACCTTGCTTCGTGCAAGGTACGCCAAATAAGTGTTGAAGCTGGCTGCATTATCACCATCAGGTCGCCCAGTATTTGGATCAAATTCAATAGAAAACTTCTGACCAGGAAGAAGTCTATTTTTCAATTGTGATGTAGTGGTAACACCTCTAGTCCTTTTTTTGGAGGACTCTGATGTGGATGGATCAGCCATATATGATGCATGTTTAAACAAACAAACAAATAGATAAGAAACAATGTGAGATAATCTAACAAATATGTATCAATATATATAATTATAATGGATAATCTAACAGATACTAATTGTGGATATATAATCTAACAAACATGTATTCACCTATAAAATTATTTAGTAGTCAAGTTTTAATGTCCTCCAATATCCCTTCTTGATGATCATCACGAGTGGCATATACATCGTCTACTTCATTTTCATAAATGAAGATGGGTCTTTGTGTTGAGAAAGAAGGGGTGTCATTAATATCTAGTGTTAAATCTTAATTTTCATCACTCTCATGCATACTTCTTCTTTGGAGAACCACAGACCACCTTTTGTTAGAAGGATCCTTGACATAAAACACTTGTTTGGCGTGAATTGCCATGATGAAAGGTTCATCCTTATAACTTATCTTGTCAAGATCCACCATTGTAAATCCTAACTCATCGGTTTGTACGCCACCGTTACTGTTAACCCACTTACATTTAAAAACAAGCACTTTGAATTCATTAAAATCAATCTCCCAATTCTCTTCAATGACCCCAAAATAAGCTATCGATGCCAGAACGAGGCTTTTATCCTTTGAACTAGAGAAATGCATAGAAGAACCCACAACCATAACCCCACTATTTTGTACGGTGCTCTTGTCATCCTGTGACTTTGTGTAAAAAGAAAATTTGTTGATATCGTATCCTCTCCACGTCAAGACATTAAATTTAGGATCATGTGCTAGCCATGTTAATGTCTCGTAAATATCATCACTCAAAATCTGTTCTTTAAACCAAGGTATGAATGTCTTGTTATGCTCCTTCAACACCCAATTTTCATTCATTCGAGGGTTTTTGGCCTTGACATGATTTTTGTGAGCAGACAAGTAAGGTTCAACCTCATCAATATTATTCAATATATACAAATGTGCTTGCAACACTTCCGCTCGACCCATGCTCTTAGTTTTTAGACCTAGTGTACCCTTACCTTCACATCTTCCCTCATGACGAGACTTAGGATGCCCTACAGGCGCCGCTTCTGACAAATAATCTGAACAAAACTCAATGGCTTCTTCTGTTACGTACCTTTCAACAATAGATGCTTCGGGACGATATAGATTCTTCACATACTCTTTCAATATTTTCATGTATCACTCAATAGGGTACATCCACCTTAAGTAAACCGGGCCACACACTCTAATCTCTCTGACTAAATGAACAATTAAATGAACCATGATGTCAAAAAATGAGGGGGGAAAGAACATCTCCAACTGACGCAAAATGATAGCAGCTTCATTTTCCAACTCGTCCAATTTCTGAGGGTCAATAGCTTTGCTACATACTGCATTGAAGAATAAACACAATCTAATTATGGCATGTCGAACATTTTTTGGCAAGATGCCACGAATAGCCACCGGTAGTAATTGTTGCATCAAGACGTGACAATCATGAGATTTTAAGCCAACTAATTTGAAATCTGTCATCGATACAAGACTCTTTACATTTGAAGAGTAACCCTGTGGCACTTTCACACCCCGTAGACACTCGCAAAAGCTTTTTTTTCTCTTCTTTTGATAATGTATGACAAGTGGTGGCAAATATGTCTTGTTACCTCTCGGTGAGGAGCTAACTCCTCTCTTATACCCATGGCAACAAGGTCTAGACGAGCATTTACTCCATCCTTTGTCTTACCCTGAATATTGAGAAGCGTCTGATTACACTATCACACACATTTTTCTCCACATGCATCACATCAATACGATGTCTTACATCAAGACTTGACCAAGATGGAAGATCAAAGAACACCGACCTTTTCTTCCATATGTTTTTCACAGAAGAATATTTTTCCTCTTTTTTCCCCCAAATTAACATTGATGGAGTTCACCCGCTGATAAACTTCTTCTCCTAAGTTAAAGCTTTGAGCAATTTCGCTCTCTTGACATCCATTAAAAGCCTTTTTCAACCTCGCGATACGGGTGATCACATCTCGTAAATCTTCTATGCCCAAGGTAACAAGTCTTTCTCCCATTTTTCAGCTTGAAAGAAACATGTGCCGTCTTCACAAATAGGGCATGCTTTATGCCCCTTAACACTATACCCTGACAAGTTCCCATATCTTTGGAAAGTCGCTGATGGTGCAAAACAACATGGCACGCAACTTGAAATCTTCACCTGAAAACCCATCAAACACATCAATGCCCTATTCCCACAAACTTCTCAAGTCATCAATAAAGGGTTTTAGATAAACATCTATGTCATTTCCTGTTGTTTTGGACCGTAAATCATCATAGATAACATAATGTACTTGCGCTTCATGCACAACCAAGGAGACAGATTGTAAATTACTAAGAGAATGTGCCATGAACTATGGATGCTACTTAAGTTACCATATGGATTCATTCCATCCGTAGCAAGTCCAAGCCTAAGGTTTCTTGGCTCATTGCCGAACTCCTAAACAATGAATCAATTCTCTTCCATTGCAAAGAATCACGGATGGCGAAGCTTTCCATCACATTTCCTATCATCCGCATGCCATCTAAGGTTCTTTGCATCATTTACATTGGCAAACAGCTGCTTAAACCTGGGAATAATTGGAAGATACCATAACACCTTCGCAGGAAGACCTTTTTGCTCACATCACCACAACTATCATCACCGCCCTTCTTTTCAGAGCGTGGTGTATTACACTCGGGACACTCTTCTTTGTCTTCATGCTCTTTCCAAGATAATATGCAATCCTTCGGGCATGCATGTATTTTCTTATACTCCACACCCATCGGACATAATATCTTCTTCGCTTCATAATTACTGTTTGGCAATGTGTTACCTTCCGGAAGCATGTCATTCAACAGTTTAAGAAATTCAGTGAAGCTCTTATCAGTCCACCCATTTATCGCCTTCAGATTGAACAATTTCAACACCGCTGACAACCGTGTGAAATTTTTGCAGCCCGGATACAAAGGTTTTTCCTTGTCGCTGCATAGAGTTTCATACACATGTGCCCGCTGAAATGACTCTTGTCCAATATCACGAATCATGTCCTCTAGTCGATCATCCATATCTACATCAACTTCCTCTCTTGTGGACACACTTGGCTTGTTTAACACTTCACCATGCCAGGTCCATGTCGTATATCTTTGCCAAATCCCAAAAACACGAAGATGATTTCGTATCTCCTCAACTTTTAGTGTTGGCGCATTCAAACACTTAACACAAGGACAATAGAAAGTTGTTTGATTAGGAAATTTTGCTTGGGAAAATTGTAAGAGCTCTTCGACCCCGTTTTTACACTCATCACCTAAACGATGTTTTTACATCCAACCACGATCCATAAATGTGTTCTGAAATAATATACACACACTTTTATGCTTAGATATTTAACTAACATTGACATGAACATTGATGTACTCGTGATAAGCCACAGAAATGGATATCATTATACAATAGGCCCACAATGGGACTAATATCAAAGCTAACATCCATCAATATCATCATTCAAATGCAAAGCAACATTACAAATATGTTTTAAGAAAGAAATGAGAGCTAAAGATTTTAGATACCAATGTAGCTCCTAAATCTTCAACACTTCAATATGATCATTTTGTTAAATAAAATGTAAAAATTGTTTGAATCAAATGGAAGATGATTGTAATGTTACAATAGAATATAGCAGTGACAAATTAATAACCACATTTATCATAGCAGTGATAAGACATGAAGTGTTTTTTTTTCACTAATAAATGAGTACAGTAACTTGCTAAAGAGAATTTCATATCAATCATCAAGCATTGTTAATCTTTTAGATGCAGATTGAATAATTACAAATAAAAATAAAAACTATATTTATAACTAGCTAACTATATTTATACCTTCAATATACCTTGTTCCATAAAAAACCGCGGTTCTATAAAAAACTGGCGCCATAACTTGTTCCACTAGTGTTTTTTTGAAATAATTGAGGTATTGAAAAACACAAGAAGTGCACAGCTCAAACATCTAATAAGAGTACAAATACAATTCTGAATGAAAACAGGACACACAAAAAAAACAATAAACAAATTAACCATGGGACTTAAATAGCTGACCCGATTAGCCTCTTGGGAGCAAGAATTTTCTTATAAGATTCAACACACCAACTCCAACCCCAAACAAACCATGACCAAATGTTCAGCTACATGCACAAATTTTAGGACATCAGATGCTTAAACTTCCTCGAAATCAAAGCCTCAATACCCCCAAATGTATAAGCAATCTACAGATATAGCAAACAGGATCAGATAACTGAAAGAAAAAAAAAAGAAAAAAAACCTATTTCAACACGTGTTGAAGGTTGTCAAATTAAATACAATTTATTTTTTAATATTACAATTTACAATTAATATCAGATATTCATAAATGTCACTTACAACTAAAAGCAAATGCAATCAAGCAATGAATAATGCAAAACATAACTAGTTCAACTTATTTAGACTGAAATTTACAGCTTAACGAAATAAGTCATTCCCTATTATTTAACCAGCTACCTCTTGCTCAATTCTTTTCCATGTCCTAGGCATGCCAATGACCGAGCATATGGGAAAACAATACTTACGAAGTTGGTTTATTGTCTTCTCATAAAAGGAGAGGGATTTTAGTCCTGCCTGTGGATCGCCAACTCGCAGTAAGAGTTGTTCAAGCAAAGCACATAAAGATATGAGACTGTGGTTCCCCAATTCATTCAATATCAAGAGTAGCAGAATGTGCAATGCAATGCATGTTTAGTGGCTACACATAACAAAACACTAGCAGCAGAATGTGCAATATCAAGAGGAGCAGAATCTGCCCACAATTTATCTTCTTTATGAAACAGTTTACTCATTTTTCTATCTAAAGTTTATATTTACACAAACAAAACCTGAGCTCCAATTAAATATATTGGTTGTTGTACTCAGACTAAGCATCAGAAACTAAACCTGAGCTCCAATTACCTTCCCAAACAAAATATTGATTATTCATCAGCTATATATTAGCTGATAATCATGCACCATTAAAGGATATAGTAAACTAGTTGGAAAGATTAGTTACAATTTTCCACTTAAAATATTGATTATTTCCCAATCAAATAGTAATTCTATGCTACATGCTGTTCCAAGCTTCTCACCAGCACAACAACAAATAAAGGATAAAAAATGTGTATAAACATAACAAGTGTGTGAAACAAATTCGCACATCTTTATTGCAGATATTCAAGTGTATAAACATAATTATGATAAATAGCACATTCGTCAACCAGACCTCTTCACACATGCAGATATTCAAGTGTATAAACATTTTCCCACATGCAATTTAAATGAAGAAGAAGAGAATACAACTAGGGACTCACCTCAACACATTTTGGGTGTTGAAGAAGAAGACACTGCAATGAAGAAGAAGGTACTCGCGATGGCCGAACGAGGAGGAAAGAGGAGAGGGATGTACTGTTCCGAACGAGTGGGTGCGACGGAGGAAGGAACGATGAGGAACGACGAAGGAAGGAATGACGAGGAACGGGGCTGTGCCTGGCCGAGTGGGTACGACGGAGGAAGGAGGACGAGTGGGTGCCTGGCCGATTGTCGCGGACGTGAGGGTAATGAACAGAGGTTTTCACAAATAGAGGAACGGCACGAGGGTAATGAACAGAGGGTATGCGAGAGTATTATGTTTAGAGGGAAATTACTTTTTTAAGATAGGATACGACCGCGGTTTTCACAAAAAATCGGCTCCATAAGTCTAGTGATACGACCGCGGTGTTTAAAACAATCGACGCCATAAGATATGACCGTAGTTTTTACGAAAAACCGGCGCCATAAGTCAAGTGATACGACTGCGGTGTTTTAAAACAACTGGCGCCATAAGATATGACCGCGTGTTTAAGAAAACCGGCGCCATAGGTTCCACATACAACTGCGGTTATTGGAAAAACCGGCGCCATATCATTTGGCAGCATTTACCTTTTAACTTATAACGCCGGTTTTATAAAAAACCGGCGTTATTTGTTAGCGTTAATTGTAAAAATGCCACCACATTATATGTTACGCCGGTTATGTATAAAACCGGCGTTGTAAGTCTGTTTTTTAGGTGTATTTCGCACTAGTGATGCATGATTCAAGATAAGTTTTGGGTGTTTGAATTCTTGGCACAATTAATAATGGAATGGGTCTCTAACATGTGTCCTAGTGAGTTGTTTTGAGCCTTCAACATGATTTATTCTTGTGAGAATCACCATTAAGTTGCATGCTCTTAGGTTTGCTTAAATCTTATCAATTTTCCATGGTTGCATGTTGCATGAGTATGATTAAGGCATTTTCTTGAAAATAACTAGTTTTGGCCAAAAAGCCTTCCTAATGCTAAATTTTCCATTACTAGCCCTCTTGAGCCTTAAGCCTATTCTTTGTTTGCCTACTTTAAATGCCATAAAACAAAAATCATTACCTACTCGAAAGGACTAACTAAGCATTGGTTCATAATTGATTGCTAAAAGCAACCAAAGTTCAAGTGTGGGGGAACATTTTGCTGCATGTTTGGGATTGAAGTTAGGAAAAAGAAAAAGAAAAAAAATGTTTCTCTTTCTTTTCCAAAAGTTCTAAGATGTGAAAGAAGATAAATTGTATTTCACAAATGCTTACTTATTTCCAAAGGGTACTTAGCCTTGTTTATCCTTCTTCTTACCTACCTTTCACCTTGGCCCCATTACAACCTTGACAAGTCCTTTTGACTCTTGCATGCATGTGACTATGTGATTAGATGATTGAGGTGAAGATCAAACTCATGGAGTGTGTGCTTAATAAGTGAAAAACTTGAGAGAAAATATAAGCCTAGACACTTGAGTGATTGAGTGACTTATTTCCTTTTGTGAGATTTTGAGACCCAAATTTTTTTGATGAAAAGTGCTAAATTTTCATTATTTCAAAACTTTGATCGATGATTACATGCGTGTATGATCCTCTCTTTGCTACCTTTGAGTGAATCTTTCTTGTTGATTGTTTTGATTTTAAGAAAACATAATTGAATTGAATATTTACGGCAGTGGTGTAAGTGGGGCATACAAAATTTTTGGTCCATTGGTATTTATGTCAACTCATTTGTTTTTATATTAATTAAGTCTTTATTTGCTTGAGGACAAGCAAAGTTCAAGTGTGGGGGTATTTGATAAGTGTCAATATTGCATTATTTTATGACGATATTTGAGTGTGATTTGAAATAATTATTGATTTTTTATCATATAAAATTCACTCTCTTTTATTCTAATTTGTGCAGAAATGGAAAAAATAAGCAAAATGGTAGAAAATTGCAATTTGGGCTTAAAAACTGGGCCTGGAATAGGCCCAGCATGATATGCACGGCCTAGAGAACAAGAAGCACGGCTAGGGGTAGGCCGTGCATATGTCGGCAGCAGCCAGAAACGGAAAACGCGTGTGACAGCTAAAAAAGGTGATGCACGACCGTGCATTGCTAAAGCAAGGTCGTGCATGTTCACTGAAATCGGCAGAAACAGCTGGAATCATCAGAAAACGCGTGGAAAATAGCTGGAGACCTCATGCACGGCCGTGCATGTCCTTAATCAGGTCGTGCATATTGCATAAATTCGTCTATAAAAGGAGAAACTCAGCAACAATTTAGAAGGATCCCTTGGAGTGAATTTTCCTCCGTTTTTCTCTTCTCCCTCCATATTTGTTCTACTTATTATTTTTATTATTATGTCTTTTATAATTATGTTTGAGTAGTTTATTTATTTCTAGGTTTTTTGGGCTCTGCCCTTTAATGTTTCTGAGATGAATAATTGATACTCTCTATCGTTGATTTGAATAAATTGATTTGGTTATTATCATTATTATTGCTTGTAAATTTGCTGATCACGAATGTTTCTGAGATGAATAATTGATACTCTCTAGGGATGAACCGAAAGGAGAACTTCGTTATTAGATTTATAATAACTGAACTTAGGATTAAAATCACGAAAGTAGTTTTTAATCCTTTGAGGATAAAATAAGTTTTCAAAGAGCTCAATGGGTTTTGTTTGATGAGATTACCATGAAAGTAGGGATTGAATTCAACTTAGCACGCTTTCGTACCACGACAGTGGATGTTTAGTATTTCCGGTTAACTTGCCTTCAAATGATTTCAATATCAACGTTAGATTTATTACTTTGAATTCTCAGAGCATCATTGTGGTAACCCAGGTCCTAGGAAAATTTTATTTATAAAAACAACAAAAATATCTTTTTATCATCTTTTATTTATTTTCTGTCATTACTTTCCAACGACACTCTTTAATCAAATATTTTCATGCTATTTAATTTGAATTAAGTAACGCCGAATTAATTTATTTAGCGTAGCCAGTCCCTGTGGTTTGATATCTTTTTGTTATTTGACGACAAAACCGTTCACTTGCGGATTTTGCCCACCATTCACCACCACTATCACTCAGCAAGACTTTGTTAAATCCTCAACTGACCATTCTTTATTTTCCAAAGGCTAGGGTTGTTGGAACCTAAATGATTGACAAATTTAGACCCTCAATAATTTTGATGATAACAAAGTATCTATTTGAGAACAATTTACCTTCTGATAAGTCATGAAGTGTGTAGGAAATAAAATTACTCATATTTATAACATCACTTAAGCAAGAGGAAGAAGTTTACAAGAAGATGAGCACAATAGGAGTGTCTACATCCGGTTTGCCTCTAGCATCTGGTATATGCACTCTAAGCATGTGTCCGGTTATCAGAGACTAAGACACAAGGAATGCAATCAAAACCAGTGAGCGTCTTATACATTTGAGCGAGCATCTGGTTGTTTAGTGAAATGCGTGCGTATCACGCTTGGCCTTTCTACTCAATACCTTAGCGTATCCTGAACTAAATTCAAATATGTTTTGTGCGCTCAATTTAATAGTACGAGGAATTAAAGGTGACATATTTAGCTAAAGGACAAAATTCGTACATTTTTCAAATTGTGCCAGGCCGCTAATGATTGGAAAAGGAAATAGTACAAACGGTCATACAGTGTACCATTCGGATATTCTCATGGAAAGGGAATAATGGATATTTTTCTAAAATTACCTCACTCAATTATTTGGAGCTGATAGATTTCTACAATGGTAATATTTTTGAAGAAGTCTATAAATACTCTAAGACCAACATTGAAGAACGTTACAGAATTACTATTCAAGTAAGCAACCTAAAATTCTGTGCCAATCTTTCTGTGAACCAAAAGTGAACAAGTCTTCAGCGTCTTATTCTTTCTTTTAGAAAGTTATTTACTTTGTCCTTAAAGTTTTTATCCTCTCTTGCTGAGAATTACTTCGCTTTATTCAAATCTTTTTTGTAAAACTTGTATTGCCTTGTGATAGGTTGTTTCCTCAAAGGCTCGAACGTACTGAATCATTTTGAGAAGTTGACAGTATTGTCAAGGTTGTAACAGTAGAATACTCTTAAGTGTTTTGTAATCAGTGTGATTATAGCGGAAAATTCTTCAGGAACGAAGGGACTAGATGTAGCTATCAGGTTTGTTATAAACTAGTATAAATCTCCGTGTCTCTTTATCTATTGCTTTAACTTTATTTCTGTCTTACAAGAAAAACAAGTTTTTACTGCTTTTATCTCAGCCTCCGGTTTCCTTTCAGCGTCCGCTATCAAACGCTTTTCAAAAGAACTTGTTTTCAAGTTAGTTTTAGCTTAAAGTTTGCAAAAAGTTTTCAACACAAGAAGCTAAAAGCTGCTATACAAGAAGCTAAAGATCTCAACACTCTTCGTCTTGAAAATTTTCTAAGCTCTCTAAAAGCTCATGAACTTGAGCTAAATGAAGAGAAACCTGTGAAGAAGAGCAAATCCATTGCTTTGAAAGTCAACAAACACAAAGCTAGTTCTTCTATACCCTTGCAGGCTGAGAAAGAATCAGAAGATGAAGGCTCAGAAGAAGATAGTGACGAATCAGACGATGAGCTTTCATTCATATCAAGGAAGATTCAACGCATGTGGAAAAAGAAAGGGAACTTCAGGAGATAGTTCCAAAAGTAAGGTTACGAGGATAAGAAGGAAAGCAAAGACAAAAGTCAAGTCATTTGCTATGAGTGCAAGACACCAGGGCACTTCAAATCTGAGTGTCCAAAACTCAAGGAGAAGCCTAAGAAGAGTACATTCAAAGGTAAGAAGAAGGGTCTTATGGAAACAGGGGAAGACATGGACTCATCTTCCTCTGAAGATGATGAGAACAAAGAAGAAGCAAATGTTGCCCTCGTGGCAAACACAGAGTCAGATTCTAAAGAAGAAATTGAAGCGATAATCTATGAATCTCACTCTGAACTTCAAAATGCCTTTGATGAACTTCTTAAAGACTTTTCTACCCTCTCCATTGAGTATAAAGCTTTGAAAAAGAAAATTTCAAAATTATGAAAAGAATTTCATATTTTGAACAATGAAAACTCAAAGTTCAATGAAGAGAACCAGAAGCTGAAAGCTGAAAATCACCGTCTGGTGACTGAAAGCTCACAAGCTGAAGAAAGTTCCAAATGCAAATCAAATGACTATGAAAGTGCTTTTCAAAAGTTTCTTGCTGAGAGTGTAACTCGTAGCAAACAAGCTTCAATGATTTGGGGTGTCAATAGTCAATAAAATGACAACTCAAGGTGTTGGATACAAATCAGATGAACCCACTTTACAAAATATAAATCTAGCATATGATAAAACTAATGATCACAGTGAAAGCTTGCATTGCACATACTGTAATAAACATGATCACTTGAAAAGTGCATGTACTGCTTTCAAAATAAAGAAGGACAAGCATCCTTCTAGAATTAACAAGAAAGGACCCAAGAAGATTTGGGTACCTAAAGATAAAATAGTCTATGTTGTAGATATGCTTAGCAACAAGATCAACACACCAGTCTTGGTACTTAGACAGTGGATGATCGGGTCATATGACATGAGAAAAGCATATGTTCCAAGAGCTAAGACCTAGAGATGATGGATTCGTTGGTTTCGGTGGAAACCAAAAAGGCAAAATAGTTGGAATTGGTTGTATTGGTAAGAACTCTCTTCCTTCTATTGATAGTGTTCTTTATGTTGCTAAGGCATAACCTACTTAGCATAAGTCAATTATGTGATAGTGGTTATGATGTCATATTCACAGAAAAAAAAGGCCGTGTAGTAAAAAGTAAGAAGGATGGCTCTGTATTTTTTATTGCAAAGAGGAAAAACAACATTTACAAAGTTGATCTTTCTGATTTAGCAAAATAAGATGTCAAGTGTCTTATGTCTGTCGATGATGAGCAATGGACTTCTCATAAAAGATTAGGTCATGTCAGCTTGAGATTAATCTCAAATACTCCTACATATGCATGAACATGATTTTGGTACCCATTCTCATTGGGTCCTTGAGGCTTAGTAGTATACCCCTTCTTAGGAGATTTGTTTCTAAGGTAACATTATGTAAGATCTCATAACCAAGATGTTACAATAAGAGCATATTTTCTTGGCCTTTAGATGCATGAAAATAGACGACATTATAGTGTTTTCATTTTTATAGCTTCTAAACCCGAATATGGTTTTGTCATAGGCACACATTTGATTTTCAAATGATTTTCTAAAAGTATGGTGCTATTGACAAACTCTACTTGATAATATCTCATTTAGTTTGCTTTCTCAAAATCCATCTTCCTTATTAAGGACAAACATAAATGAGTATTATTCATAAAGGCTGATCTCTCAAAATCTTAAATAAGCTCAAAGTGCAATGATTGAGGATGATAATCTATTTAATAACAACAAGATAAAATAAGTCAAGATAAATCAAAAGCTCTTTTATAAGATGGTTCATGAATCATACCTCATCAAGATTATTCTCGAAAACTTTCTTTACTTTTTCCTTTCTCTAATTGATCCTTTTCAGGATTGTTCCTTCTCAGGATGTTCCTTTTCAGATAGTTCCTTTTCAGGAACTTTCTGACCTCAAACTTTCTTCAATTTCTTTCTAGGAACTTTCTCGAGGTTGAAGGTCACTTGAAAATCATCCTTCAGAAAAATGTTTTGTTGCATCATGGTTGGCCATCACTTCCTCCAGATCTTTTCCTCTCACACGGTTAAGTGTGTTCAACCCCAAGAGGCCTCACTCTGATACCAATTGAAGGTAACACAGAGAGTCACAACAAGGGGGTTAGATTGTGACCCTTTGAAAATTTCTAACCTTTAATAATTTTAACCTGAAACTTTTAGAACGTTCTCTCAAGTTGATACTTAGAGATGAGTTGATTAGTATAAAGTAAAGTTTCAGAACGTTCTATTATATGCACATGTTTCATAGAACACTTTAAATGAATGTCCTCTTAGATGTGAAGGTTAATACAAAATGATTTGTGCATTGATGTGTCATGCGAAACTCCTCCAATGAATATACTTATGTTGGCATAAAATAGTTTTACAAACATTTTCTACTTCAGAAAGTTCCACACAGTGAGCCTACATTAGAAGGTTCCATGCAGTGAACCTACATTAGAAGGTTCCACGCAGTGGACCTACATTAAAAGGTGTCATGCAGTGAACTTTCTCTCATAGAATAAGTTCTTTGCAGAATGAGTTTTATGATGTGTTATGCATAAAAACATTTTGCAATTTGCAACATTTAGCTTTCAGTAAAACATGGTCATTTAAAGAGAGCTAATCATATTATCTAAAGATATTTCTGATAAAGATTGATAATCAGCTCAAAACACATTCATGAGTAAGTTTGCAAGTTAAGAACAGAATGTTCAATAATGTGTTTCTAATGATAAACACAAGGTAAAATGTGCTTCTAACGATAGACATGAGCTTTAAAACAGAACACAAGTTATATGAACACAATACAATTTTATTGAACTTTCTCTTATTGAGAAAATGGCATGTGAAAGCAAGTACTGTGCAGTCTGAATAAACTTTAGGAAGTTCGGTTTTAAACATCAGTTAGTTAGTTGCTTATAATAGAAAGATGCAGAATGAGCAAAAAGTAAAGTATGCAGAGATAAAGGAGAAGAATATTAGACATCATATTTTTATAGTGGTTCACCCAAAAACCAAGGGCTACATCCACTCCTCACCCACGGTGAGATTTTCCACTATTTCCACGAAACAGTACATAGAGAGTATTCTTTCCACAGCTTCTCTAAGTCGCTTTCCCGCTTAATGCCGCACAAATGTCTAGTCAAGAAGCTAGTATTCTTTTTTCAAGCCTCTTCAGGCTCTACATGGCAGTATTTCTTGTACAGCTCTACCTACTGTAGTAACTTGAGAAACTACCCTATTTTAACAAGCATTCCCCTGAAGCTTCTCACTAACACTCACCCTAGGAAGCTTGGCAGAAGAGAACAAGGTACTTTTACAAAGGTTTTACTGAGTCATGATTACTTTTATATTTTCAATAAAGTTTTTACTGTGTAACCTTTATTTTTGGCAACCGACTCATTAATGAAAGGAATCTTTTTATTTCATTTTATTTTTGATTTATTTTATTCTTTGAAAATGGATACGGTTTTACAAAAATCTTTGTACTATTTTCTTTTAAACTTCCCACTACTCCACTACTCCTATACCTTCTATCTCTTTGTGAAAAACATCTCTCTCTCAAAACCCTCAAACTTCCATTGCATGTTTTTCTGCTTTGCTACAATGGCGTTCAAAGCTTAAGAGAAAACTATTGTCTTTGATGCCATGACTGAAGGAAAAGTGTTGATAGAAAGCAGGGTCGACCTAGACCGTTAGGCCAAATTTGATTTTGATTTCAGAAGAGGTATTACTCTCATGGGCTGGAGAGTGTATTTCAAATGGGAACCGAAGGTAGCTCTTATCACTACTGTAAGGGAATTCTGGAAAAACAACAAGGCTTTCTCTGGGGATATGGTCAAGGGATATGTTAAAGGACTTGAGTTAGTTGTAACTCCTAAGATAATTGATGACCTTATACGGTGCCCTAATGAAGGGTTACTCTTAACTGAAGGCTGGGAAACTCAGTTTGGTGGTCAACAGGCTGTGGATGAAGAGTTGTTTGAGAACTACCATGAACTCAAGGCTTCGGGAAAGTCTCTGAATGTTGTCTATTAGAAGAGTCATTTCAGAGTTCTTCATAAACTTATCTCTAAGTGTGTGATTTTGAAGGCCGGTTCAACAGACATTGTGAGCCGTGAACAAAAATTCATCATTAGACACTATAAGGTGGGTACTGCAATTAATCTGCCAAAGCTGTTGATGAACACCCTAAAGAATGCTATTAGGGGTTCAAGGAAAGGGTCTGCTGTTGACAAGCACATCAAAAAGACCATCCCTTATATTGTGCTCCTCACTGAAATAATGAGGAGCCAGAAGATTGTTGAGAAGTTGGAACAAATGGGAGGAGATGTAAGGGACAAATACTTTGGCAAAAAGGCAACTGTAAATGGGGCGTTTTTGGGAAACAAAACCTAGTCATAATGGCTTTGTGTTCCTCTGAGTTGATTTGCAAAATCAAAGAGGAAGATGAAGAAGCTATTGCTGCAAAGAAACCCATTTCCCAAATGAAAACCACCAGAAGCTCACTTAGGAGCTCTGCCTCTGGTGCAAAAAGGCATGTTGAGCATCTGGTCACATCGACCAGAAGCAAAGTGTAGAAGAAGCTGCTTACTCTATCTGAACCAGAAGATGACGATGACAAGGCTCCTATTAGGAGAATCATTGAAAAGAGAAAAGCAGAAGCTGTTCTAGAAACTTCTGCATCTGGTCCACAGAGACAACCCCTATCCCATCTCCTGCTGTGATCCAACAGAGACAACACAGGTGTACAAGACTAGTCAAGGCCACTGAGAAGGAAAATGTACTTGACTTTACCTCTGATGATTCTATTGTTGCTCATGATAGAGATGATCCTATCACTGCATCTCCATTATTTATTTCACAATCTCCAGTCCCACCTACAAAGCCACCAACACAACAACCTCCACGCATTACCATCAAGAAACCACATCCACTTTCTGGTGCCTTAATGGTATCCAAGTCCAAAACCACTACAACTACCACTCCAACTCCCACTCCACAACAAAACACTTCACCATCTCATCCTCACACCATGAAAACTGTTGCTACCTCATCAGGAACTTCCTGGTATTTGGCAAACAAAACACCCAAACCTACCACTACTGCCTCTTCCACCTCCACATCTAAAGCCCTCACTATATACAAATCTCAATCCAATCCCTCTTATATTTCCTCAATCACCTCCGAAATTGCCTCATCCCTTTCTCACCCTTTCAATCAACTCTACCGCTTTCCCACCTTTCACTGAGACACTAAAATCACTTCCACACCATCATCAACACTTTTCACAACAGAAACTGCTCGTTTTGGCCCATCAAGATGCAGATTAAGGCCATCACGACCTGTTCCAATCAGAGAAGAAGAGTATCACTTTGCATACAATCACCCTTCTCTGCGGCACCTCAAAACCTTCACCTCTGGGGTTGCAAGGCTAGAAATTGGCCCCACGGAGTACCACGGCAAACTCAAGATAAACTTTGGAGAATGACTAAGGCCCCCTCAGGACCGAGGAATCCTTCCCCTCTCATTTGAGATGCCTCATTCACTTCCACAACATGAACCTCTGACCTTGAAGAACGTGGAAGATGGATCACTGATGATGAGCGAGCATTTCTACTACATTATTTAGAGATGAAAATATATAAAATGGCTCTGCTTCATAGGGACCCCTCTTTGGTATCTGTACAGAATGTCCCTGACAGGCAGAGATGGCTGCCTTGGTTGATACTTGAAAAGAGGAAGGACAAGGTTCCTCAAAAGGCATCCCAAGATGCTGACAATGGAACACTTGGAAAAAGGACCTGGGAAGTATCAAGTCAAATCTCTGTGTAGTATGCCCGTCAAGAAGAGATCTAAAAATCTTGCCATGGAATTCTACTTCAACAAGATAAAAGTGGATTCCAAGGATACTGGGTCCTCTGGTTTGATTGACTCAGAAAAGGCAGAGATAGAAAAAGTTGGCACTGTCCATTTTGACTGGGACTCTAACTTAGCCATTCAGCATTTTGATGACATGGTGCAATATGATGTAGTTAGACCTCCTTCTTTCAGAGAAATGATGAGAAGAGAACAAGAGCAAGAGGAAATCAATTATGAACAACAAGTTGTATTCACTTGGGAGATTATGGCTCTCGGATGGATTGAGAAGGTTTATTGTGATTAGTTGGATGCCACTTTAATGCTTGAAGAGGTAAAGCACGACCAGAGATGGTGCTTTGATCTTGAAGAGGAGATCATCAGCATCTGTCTCACTGAAGCAGAAGCTGAATTGAAGGCTAATGCAATAGAAGCTGGGCTTCTTTTGTTTGATACCTCTGTTGATGCCTTTCTGAAGGCAAGATATGAACAATGGCTCGAACTCACAGATCCTGCAAAATTAGCATTTAGAATGGACATGCAGCTGACCTTTGAGAAGGAGAAGCTACGAAGACTTATCAAATGGTGTGTGCCAAATGACAAGTTTTACTTGGATGACCATGAAAAGAAACAGAGACGCCTCAAACTGGCTCAAGGAGTCCTCCTAGAGCATATTAAGAAGCCTGTTCAAAGATGGCAAAAGGCTTTAACTTGGCCTAAACCTGCCTTACCTTATGGTCCTACTGAATGGGTTAGATAAGAAGCTCCAATTTATGTGTCTGCCTCAACATCTGCCCCCGCATCAGATGATGAACCTGTTATCATCTCAAGATCTCAGTTCAATGTTCAAAGCCTCATTCTACCACCTCCTTAGTTTTCTTTTCTTTTGAAAAACTTATGTTATTTTGCTTGCTGTCTTGTTTTAACCAAGTTTCTGTTTTTCAATATATATTATGAGCTGTTTTAACTTCAAATTTTTCTCACTTCCTTTTCTTTTTGTTTTGACTGTGATGTTCTACACTCTTTTTGTCTGACGACAAAAGGAGGAGTAAAAGGATAAGAATTGATGAATGCCAAAGTAGCACGTATCATGCATTAGAAATCATCATCAACTATGCTCTGATACATATTATATCATGTTTGATTAAGCATCTGCTACACTGATACATATATCATATATTGATGTCCTGATACATGGATCCCATTTTGATACTTAGATCATATGTTTTAGAAAATAAATGTTTATACTTGACTGCTGAACTCAGGGGGAGACCTTTGTAGTTATTTTCTAAAATAAATTGGTCATCAACCTTGGATATTTGTCATCATAAAAAAAGGGAGATTGTTTGAACCTAAACGATTGACAAGTTTAGACCCTCAATAATTTTGATGATAACAAAGTATCTATGTGAGAACATTTTACCTTTTGATAAGTCTTGAAGTGTATAGGAAATAAAATTACTCATATTTATAACATCACTCAAGCAAGAAGAAGAAGTTTACAAGAAGATGAGCACAATAGGAGTGTCTGCATCCGGTTCGCCTCTAGCATCTAGTATATGCACTCTAAGCGAGTGTCCAGTTATCAGAGACTAAGACACAAGGAACGCAATCAAAACCAGCGAGCGTCTTATACATTTGAGCGAGCATCTGGTTGTTTAGTGAAACACGGCATATCACGCTTGGCCTTTCTACTCACTACCTTAGCATATCCTGAATTAAATTCAAATCTGTTTTGTCCGCTCAATTTGATAGTACGAGAAATTAAAGTTGACACCTTTAGCTAAAGGACAAAATTTATACACTTTTCAAATTGTGCCAGGTTGCCAATGATTGGAAAAGGAAATAGTACAAACGGTCATAAAGTGTACCATTCGGATATTCTCATGAAAAGGGAATAATGGATATTTTTCTAAAATTATCCAACTCAATGATTTGGAGCTGATGGATTTCTACAACGGTAATATTTTTGAGGAAGTCTATAAATACTCCAAGACCAACATTGAAGAACGTTACATAATTACTATTCAAGTGAGCAACCTAAGAATCTGTGCCAAGCTTTCTGCGAACCAAAAGTGAACAAGTCTTCAGCGTCTTATTCTTTCTTTTAGAAAGTTATTTACTTTGTGCTTAAAGTTTTTATCATCTCTTGCTGAGAGTTACTTCACTGTATTCAACTCTTCTTTGTAAAACTTGTATTGCCTTGTGATAGGCTGTTTCCTCAAAGACTCGAACGTACTGAGTCATTTTGAGAAGTTGAGAGTATTGTCAAGATTGTGACAGTAGAATACTCTTAAGTGTTTTGTAATCAGTGTGATTATAGTGAAAAATCCTTCAGGAACGAAGGGACTAGACGTAGCTACCAGATTGATAACGAACTAGTATAAATCTCTGTGTCTCTTTATTTATTGCTTTAACTTTATTTTTGTCTTGCAAGAAAAATAAGGTTTCACTGCTTTTATCTCAGCATCTGGTTTCCTTTCAGTGTCTGCTATCAAACGCTTTTCAAAAGAACTTGTTTTCAAATTAGTTTTAGCTTAAATTTTGCAAAAAAATTTCATCATAATTCAACCCTTCTTCTTGTGTTCACGTTCAAGGGTAACTCCCTGATTATGTTGCTTGTATATGCCGATGGCATCATCCTTGTTGGTCTTTACTTAAATCAACTAAGGAGGGTGCAGTCCTTACTGCAAGACTGTTTTAAGGTGAAGGTCATCAGGGATTTAAAATACTTATTGGGACTGGAAACAACCAAATCAAGTAAAGGGATACACTTGTGAAAAATAAAATACACACTCCAGTTTCTTCAAGACATGAGTTTTCTCTCTTCAAAAATCATCTCCAATTCCCATGGATCCGATTTTAAAACTAAACAATATAGATGAAGAGCCTCTCTCAGATATCTAAGCATATAGAAGATTAATTGGAAGACTTATGTATCTCACTATCACAAGGCTGGATATCAATTTTGTAATAAATATGCTCAGCCAATTCATGGCTGGTCCTAGAACACCTTATTTGAATTTTGTTCACATTTTCTGATACCTTAAAGCCACTTCTGGGTAGGGCATTTTCTTCACTGAAGATTCCTCTATTCGAGTCTTTGCCTATGTTGATGCTGACTGAAGGAGTTTTCTAGTCACTTAAATATCTACAACTGGATTACATGTGTTCCTTGGAGATTCCTTGATTGCTTGGAAGTCAAAGAAACAACCTATTGTTGCAACTTCATCTGAAACTAAATATCGGGCAATAACCTCACTTACTTCAGAATTGTTGTGGATCAAACAAGTATTGAGAACATTTGAGGTTTTGATATCATTAATTATGGCCTTTTGTAATAGCAAGTTACATCTTGCCACAAACCCGATTAGTCATGAGAGGTCCAAACATGTCGATATATATTGTTATTTCATTAATAAACACGTGAAATCTAAATTTCTCAAGTTGTCCATGTTTCCTCACATCAACAACTTGCAGATTCCCTCACTTAGGCTCTTCTTAATGTTCAATTATGGAGGCTTCTAGGGTGTGTTATCCACTTAAATAGTGCACGGTGAGAGACTGAAATAAACTGTGCTTTGTAAGTTGCTCATTGTTTGCTCACTCTTTCCCACCCGCACCCTATCCCTCCCACCCTAATATCACCCCAACTTGTTTCGCTTCTCCTTTCCCTCCTCCACTGTCATCTCTCCCCCACCATCACCCCACCCCTCAACCTCCACCCTTTCCCTTCCTGCGTCCTTTTCACTTGATATTTCTACATCTGTGCACCCTGGATACAAAGGCTCTTCCTTGTCAGTACATAGAGTATCATACACATGTGCTCGCTGAAAAGACTCATGTCCAATATCACGAATCATGTCTTCTAGTTGATCGTCCATATCAACATCAACTTTCTCTCTTTGGGACACACTTGGCTTGCGTAACACTTCACCATGCCATATTCATGTCGTACAACCCTGGCAAATCTCATCAACACAAAGATGATCCCATATTTCACCAACTTCTAGTGAATTGATATTCAAACAATTAACACAAGGACAGTAAAACTTTCCATTACTATTGGAAAGATTTTTTTGAGCAAATTCTAGAAACTCTTCCACTCCATTCTCATACTCATCACTCATGCGATTTTTTTGCATCCAACTACGATCCATATCTACGTTCTGAAGTAATTAAGAATACATAATCAAGTTCAAAACCTATTGATTGTTAGAAGTCTAAAAAAAAAGAATATTATAGACGTACCAAATATAATGTACAAGTTCTTTCATTTAGTAGGAAAAAGAAGACTAGAAGCATTTAGTAAGAAAGATGAACATCATGGGGAGCCAACTTCTATCATATCCAATAATGTCTTTATATAAAGCTGACATTGTATTATTAAAAGAAAGAGTATTAAATTGATATCAGAAACACCCTTACTTTCCCCTAATCTACTTTCATAATCCACCCTACCACACACTGCACCAGTTATAAAAAAAACAGTAAAACATTCCACTTATATTTGCAGTTTTTGGGAAATAAAAGGCATACACAAATTTGTCTAGATTCCTAGCCAAAGAAATTTTGAATGGCATCTAACCAATTACTACCTTATCCCCGCCAATGTAATATACATCCCGACAGAACAATTCACACAATGAAAAACACAATCTTTGCTTTAGTAGAGGCAGAACAACCAATCACTAAAACTTGGAACAAACAAAATAAATGCTGCAAGAGACATGTTTTCACATGCTTATTGTCATGAGGATAATCAGCAAACTCAATTTTCTAAAAAAATAGTATTCAAACAATTGAAATTCAACACTTTATAACTTGAGTTTTTAACATAGAGAGAATTTCTAGAGTTCCAGAGATACTAACAGAACACAAATAACTGTCCAAGCATTTTTTATAACTTCAACAACAACAAATAATAGCAATGGTTCCAACACAAAATTAAAACCTCCAGCACTTGTTAAGAAAAAGAGCCGGACAGGAAATCCAGGTAACTTTTCTAACAACCATCTCAGATTCTCAGTTATTTGCTAGTACATGCAGTTCAAAGATATTTGCATACCTCACAAAATATTAAGGTTAGGAGATAATGTTGGCTTGATGCCTTTAGCAACCGAAACTTCACCTAGTGTCCTACAATAAATTTGAAGAAATAAACATGTGGATATAGAAACAAACACCAAGAAAAAGAGTACAACTCAAATCAATGTAATTCCACATCAATAGAATAAGGCCTAGCCAAAAACAAACTCAGGGAAAAATAATTACTGCCTAATTGTGACCAAACTCATAACAAAACTTGACAGATGAATTGAAAAAAAATGAAGAAAATGGAGGCATTGATTGCTCAACTCCTTGCGAATTCATCCATGCCTGTACCACCTGATCTAGTCACTGGACATGATAACATTGTAACTTTGTAAGTTATTTTATCATTCCATAGGTCAATTATAACTATTTCACGTATTTATGGTAATAGTAAGTTATTTTTTAATTTTATTATTGCAGCATACTCCTGGTGGTTCGTCTTCTCGATCTGACACTAACCAATCTTAGCCTGGTTCCGTTCTCATGACTGGTATGTGTTACCTAGTTTGTGCATGTAATATTTACACTTTGTTGACAAATTATATTTGTTATACTTTTTCAGTTTTGCTTCAATTGTTACTTTGTTCTGTATCCAGCCTGTGGCTTTTATTAAATACCATGCACCTTAAAAAATCAAATTAGTCCATATCATATGTCATGTATAGAGTAATTGGTCTGTGATTTAATTGAACAAATGTATCTGATTGAAAACAAGAGTTGCTCATCTTGCAGGGAATACATACTACGGATTTCCCCCTAATTATAGTTATAACTGTGGCATGTGTACTTAGAATTGTGTGTTTGGGATAATGGTCATATGTACTTAGAAGTTATATGTACTTACAAAGGCATATGTACTTTAAAGTTATAACATTAGACTTGGCATATTACTATGTGGCATATAAGCTTGTGTGTTTGTTTGAGGTACAATATTAGTAGTGGTACTCATTTCCTACATGTTGAGAACACACTCTTTCTAGTGTTAATTATACAAATAAATGAAGTCTACAGCCTAAAAAAGTTAGATAAGAAAAGCAATATACCCATGTAGTTATTTTTTCGAATTCACAAATCTGTCCCTACTAACTATTGCAGAATACGTTTGCAAGCACATTAAGCCAAGATTGGAAGTTGCTAATATTTACTTATACCTTTCACTTTTGTGTAATTATCATTTTCTTCATTACCACCGCAACTAATGTGCATTGAGTAATGATCTGCTGAAAAAACAATGCCAATAAGAATTGAAAAGAAAGAATTCTTAAGGCAAAAACTGAGATGTTTTATTGTTTTATTGAAAAGAAATAATTCAAAAGCTTTTCCAGATTTTGCTCACTTCTTTTCTGTCGTAAACTTAGATGTTTTATTGTTTGTGTTTTTTTGGTTTTGTAATAAAGTGGAAAACAAAACACCTGATGCTTGAATGGGTGAGGGATGAATAACACTATTTGTCTAAAATTCAGTAGAGGTAGAGTGTACTGTACTTTTACCATTTAGGGATAGCCCAGTGTGAATTGTGTTTTTATATGTGGTTCGGTGGATAGTATACTATAGGCAAATATTGTGTGATACTCTCTAGCAATAGATTTGAGCAGCTAAATTTTGGGATGAATAAAACAACTTCAATAAATTTTGAGCAGCTAAAGTAACACTAGCACCAAAACAAAATATTCACAACTTCAAAATATTTCATCATGCCCAACAATACATAATCCACATAGCAATAGATTTGATGGAAAAACACTAGATAGCTCAAAGCTCCTTTAAATTTTTGTACCTGCGCAGAGCTTGTTTGTCGAAGGAGACGCGCAGGTGGTGGGTCATGCGGTGGGAAGAGACGGCAGTTGGCGGTTGGCTCGTGGTGACCACGTCTGGCTTGTGGTGGTCACGCCTGGCTTGTGGTGGTCGCGAACAATGGCGAGCTTCTCAACCCGAGCTTGAAGAACGGCGAGCAAAACCAGAGGCCTACATGAGCTTGAAGAACGGCGAACAACGGTGACAACGCGACGACGAGGATGGAGGCACGAAGGAAAGGTTCTCAACCCGAGCTTGAAGAACACTGCAAGTGATCTGATCAGAGGTTTTTTTTTTGTCACAGAGTGGTTTGAGAGGGACTGGTTTGAGAGGGAAGAAAGAAATAAAAGGCCTACATGAGCTTGAAGAACGGCGAACAACGGCGACAACGCGACGACGAGGATGGAGGCATGAAGGAGAGGTTCTCAACCCGAGCTTGAAGAACACGACGGCGTGAGGGACTGTAGGTTTTTTTTTTTTTTGGTCACAGAGTGGTTTGAGAGGGACTGGTTTGAGAGGGAAGAAATAAAAAATTAGGTCATTTTAAACCTGCCTTTTAAATCGGTGCTTCTCATCCGATTTAAAATTTCAACTTTTAAATCGGTTGTCTAAGAAAATCGATCTAAAAGAGTTATGTTAATTTTTTCCCCTTACCTTTCAAATCGGTTGTTTATTAACCGATTTAAATAATGATAAAAACCGATTTAAAAGGTGTTCAACTACACATTTATTTACAAAATTACTACCGCGTTTATCTTTTAAATCGATTTTTGTTATAACCGATTTTAAAGCCCTATTTTTTTTCCAATTTGTGTATTAGTGATTGGAAGACTTATGTATCTCACTATCACAAGGCTGGATATCAATTTTGTAATAAATATGCTCAGCCAATTCATGGCTGCTACTAGAACACCTCATTTGAATTTTGTTCACGTTTTCTGATACCTTAAAGCCACTTCTGGGTAGGGCATTTTCTTCACTGAAGATTCCTCTATTCGAGTCTTTGCCTATGTTGATGCTGACTGAGGGAGTTTTCCAGTCACTTAAATATCTACAACTGGATTACATGTGTTCCTTGGAGATTCCTTGATTGCTTAGAAGTCAAAGAAACAACCTATTGTTGCAAGTTCATCTGAAACTAAATATCGGGCAATAACCTCACTTACTTCAGAATTGTTGTGGATCAAACAAGTATTGAGAACATTTGAGGTTTTGATATCATTAATTATGGCCTTTTGTAATAGCAAGTTACATCTTACCACAAACCCGATTAGTCATGAGAGGTCCAAACATGTCGATATATATTGTCATTTCATTAATAAACACGTGCAATCTAAATTTCTCAAGTTGTCCATGTTTCCTCACATCAACAACTTGCAGATTCCCTCACCTAGGCTCTGCTTAAGGTTCAATTATGGAGGCTTCTAGGGTGTGTTATCCACTTAAATCGTGCACGGTGAGAGACTGAAATAAACTGTGCTTTGTAAGTTGCTCATTGTTTGCTCACTCTTTCCCACCCGCACCCTATCCCTCCCACCCTAATATCACCCCAACTTGTTTCGCTTCTCCTTTCCCTCCTCCACTGTCATCTCTCCCCCACCATCACCCCACCCCTCAACCTCCACCCCTTCCCTTCCTCCGTCCTTTTCACTTGATATTTCTACATCTGCAACAAGGTATCTAAACATTATTGTCCTTCCCCCTCGCCGACCCTACTTTGCCACATCGCGCCATTACTAGAGCATCCACCTCCTATCTCACCCTCTATCGAGCCTTTGAATTGTCGTCCCACCAACATCTCATGGCCCCCATATGTTATGCAACCTCCATCAGAGTTGTGCCTCAGTTGGACAAACGAGCCACCAACAACCATGGCCACATATCACATCAAACCAGTCCCAGAACCATCCTTCGCACCAAGACACACAAGGTTTGATTCAAACATTTTTGACTCCTTCTTGGAATCCACCCCCACCTCCCATCGATTCCCATGGAAACCCACCTCCATTTCCCTACCCCCAACCTCCCATCAAACCATCCCCTTTATGGAAACCCACCCTTCTCCTTTGAAAATAACAACCAGTCCATTTTCAGACTTACCAAGGAAAATGCAAAAATAAAGTTTGGATCTTTGATTTTTGAAAGCTTGGATCTTTTGTTCCAAAAAAATTGAGTAGCTTTGATTTTTGGGTTGCTTTCGTTTTTTGGGTACTGCTGTCTAGGTCTCAGTAGGAATCTGCCTTCGATTGTTATTGGCAAAAGCCGTGAGCTGGTGCACGCAATGATGACATTTCATCCTTGAATAAACGTTGATGAAGATGATAGCTTAGCGAGAAGCTAAAAGAAAATTAGACTGGGTGGCAACAATGTTGAGATGGTGGCCGACATCTCTCACAGTCGGTTCTGACGAGGTTAGCGGCGCCGAAAAGTTGGGTCTCAGATCCGGAGGATGTAGGCAAGGATTCTATGTTACGCGGTCTATCATAAGATTATTTTTTTTTTCTATTGAGAAATCATGATTGCCCAATTTTTACTTGGGGTGTGTTAGTATAAGATTCTTGCCCTTAGAATTCCGGTGAAAATTGGCGTTTGATAAAAGCATCCATGGAGCTGCTTTAGAAATCCCTGATATTTCTGCCTCGGAACACTACATTTTCGATTGTGCGGTGAGGAAAATCTGTACCAAACAGGGTCTTAATATATCCAATGAAAATAAAAGGTCATCCACGATGAGAGACCGATCAAGGCTTCCCACCCTAGAATTGGCCTTCATTTACACATTAATTTCCAAGTTGGGATTACTCAACAATTGCCTCCAAACTTGAGGGTGAGTATTATGGGTCTTAGAAGAATATGTAGTTCAATTTTTTTTCTTATGGAATGTATTTTTATTAGTCAAGAACTTAAGATTAATTAAAATTTTGGCTAAGTTATACATTTAGTCTTCTATGTTTATTTTAGTTTTCAATTTGGTCTTCTATGTTTTATTTGTTTCGCTTTGGTCCCTTACATTTCAAATGTTACAACAGGTTGATCCTTTCTGTCACTAAAAGTCAATTATATGTAGCTAAAAACCAATTAACGTTTTGGAAAATGGACTTCTAGCTATGGACAATTGTCTTTTAGTGACGAAAAGGACCAAATTGAAAACTAAAATAAAATGTAGAGGACCAAAACGAAACAAATAAAACGTAGAGGAACAAATTAAAAACTAAAATAAACATAATGTATAATTTAGCTTAAAATTTTGTTAGTTATGGTTAGTTATTTAGATGCCTAACACTGTATATCGTGTAATGTTATCGTCATTTGATCTTGATCATTTTGAAATCATGAACTCCTTATTTTTGGTCTCTTCACATTGATACCGACAAACGCTATGTGGCGTCATCAATCCTAATTAGACTTCAGTTGACACATCTTTCTTCGACGCACCATCTACCTGCAGCACTCATCTCTCTGCACCCACCAATCTCTCCACACCCACAAACCCCATAAAACACTACGCCAAGCTTTCTCGCATTCCTTACCTAATCCCCAAACAGAACAAAAAAAAAAGAAAAAGAAACTATAATCCCCAAATTTCTTCAGCATTTGTGTCATGCATAACTCACCTGCAAATCTTCGGCATTCATTTCACATTGTTCATCGCTATTTCTTGTTTAGGATATTCTCACCAATCGCTCACAGATCTTCAGGCTCTTCGTGCATACGGTTTGTTCACTCTCTCATTTTCGGTTTGTTTTTTTCTCTGTTATTTTGCCTTTCGTGACTATTTTATGTGTTAATTGAAATATTGAGAGCTCCCTGATAAGGATTGTTGATGAGATGTGATAACGAAATGAACCTCATCTATGTAAGTGTACCCGTAATGTGTTTGTAAAAATACTTCAGTGAAGAAAATAGTAGCGATTGGCTTTATATTTCTGTTAATGCTAATTTGAAAATGTGTAGTCTATGTTTGTTTTCCCTTGCTTGGAATGGGAGTGGTGGAATTTTGTTGCAATAGTGGTTTTGATCAAGGTAGAATAGGTTCGGTGTGGGTAACAACCTTGTTAAGGGAAAAAGGAACTTGACAAGTATGAACTCGTACATGTGATATCTAAATCTTCATACGGAGAATGCTATTTTTAACCTAGTTTGGTGGTTTCAAAGAATTCTAATTAGGCATCTCACTATTTGAGGAACAGTACCGTTTCTAGAATTTGGATGTATATCATTGGAGTGCATGCTTGACATAATTTTTGATACTACCACTTCCTCCATTGAACTTGAACCATTGAAGTAAACAGATGGGCCTTCATATTAAGAGCATAAAATTAAGAATGTCATTCAGGGGATTGTTTGCCAAGTAGCATTGATTTAGTTTTCGTGAAATGGTGAGCTTGCAAGATAAAATGGTGGCAACTCATGAGAATTTTAATTTCAAAGTGGCTTAGATTCAAGTGAGTAAGGAAGACCAGCTTAAAAGAAGGTCCTGATGGACACCAGCTATCCCATGAATGTTGTTGGGAGCAACATTAGGAGTATATTCACCAGTAATTGTAGGAAGTGTGTGTCTCACCAAATACATACGTATACACACACACACACACACACACACTCTCTTTGATTACTAAATAAATTAATGCTTCAAAAATTCATATATTTCAAACTGCATGTAAATTCAAAAAGAAACTTCAAATTAACTTTAGAGGGGGACTAGGTTTCCGAGGAAAATACTGCATGAACATGATGGATACAAGTATTGCTAGAATACAAATAAGTTGGAAAAAATGTTTGAAAATATAAAGGATCCTTTAGGCAGGCTAAAAGAGTCTAATCTATCGTTGTTGGAAGTTGAAGATCTTGATTGAGACAGCAAAAATAAAAGCAAAGAGTACCGCAATGCCAAAAACTACAACTGCACAAACCCCTACGAAGTCGTGTTTGATACCAAAATAAACTCTTATATATTCTTGCACTGACACTTCTTCTAATTCCATTATATCAGTTATGTTTCCAAACTGTGATGCAAACAACCCATATAGGGTCCAGGCCACTGGGGATGCCCAATAGTACCACCTCCACCACACAGGCATTCTCTGTTATAAAAAGGGTAAGAACATGGAAAATAACAGTAAGCATCAACATAAATACTTCCACTAAATCCACTCATAGATATTATTCAATACATTTAAAGGTTGGGAATATACTTACAGGTCGTGGGATGACAAACCCAGAAAAAGGTTCCAAAATCCATAAAATGCAGCTGCGACGATTGAAGCAACATGGTGATCTGGGGTAACTGCCACAGCCATCATGCCATAGAAGGTGAAGTAGCAAAATGTGAAGTACATGAAAAACATGTACCAAAAAAATTTATCTAAAGCCCACTCAAATCCAATCATGGCATAAACTATGACACCATATGATATAGCTTGTGCGAAAATATAAGGTAGCTCTATTATGACCTGTGACAAAAGGGAATGAGTTGTATTAATTTGGGCATGTAAATAAACCATAGTGCAAATAAGTTTTTTGTGAAATAGTGATTGTATTACCTGTGCAAGTGCATATGGTAAGGCAGAATACATTCCAGCAGCTCTTTCTCTATAAAAGACAGTTCTTTCAACAGATACGACTGGTTGTACAGAGGCAGAATTCTGTACCCCAATGAAGAAAACGGCAGTATACATCGAACCCATGGCATTAGACAGGTCTTGTCCTCTTGAGCTGGAAGCCACAAAAGAAATCATAATTCAAATGGAAAAGAAAAAATGACTAAGGAGCATTTGGATAAACAACTTAAATGAAACGCTTTTTGTATCTGTGCTTTTGTATAAGCTATTTCTATAAACAAAGAGGAAACGAGGTAAAACTCCTCAAAAGCTCTATTGTTTCTTTAAGGTGAGCTTCTAAAAGTAAGTTGAAAACAAATTATGAGCACCTCATAAGCTATCTTGGATTAGTATAGAATTGTCCAAATGAGTTTGAGTCCATGATGGACCAACTTTTTGTAGCCATTGATATATCGATATATTATAAAATAATAAAGGGTTATTATTTTATAATATATCAATTGTGATGAAGAGTTAGTCCATCGTAGACCCAAACTTATCTAAACCATGTTATACTCATTCAGCTATCTTTATAAACTCTTTCTAAATATTTGCACACTTACACAAGTGTTCATGTCATAAGACAAGTTTAAATAAGCTCTTTCAAACGCTCTTAACTTTAATATGTCTTATTTTAAATTACTAAAGTTTTACTTACTATTTGCCTCCGAGGTCCCAGAACATTGTTCCAAACAGCAATGCTATGAAGGTAGCAAAGAAAAACCTCACAGCCGTGTATGGTGGGTTGCGCCAATATGACCAATGTTGTTTCCATAAGCAAGCAATGCATTGGACCCAAAATGACTGTGAGTATGGAGTTGGGAAATGAAGATCCTTTGAACCAGGAGAAGGTTTACTCAGTTCAGCTATAAGTTGCTTATTCCTCCTGAAGAATAGTGTATAACAGTCTAAGCCTCTTTCCAATATGTTTGCAGGTACTACATTTAAAAATTCATATCCATATATTATATATTGTAGCTTACCTATACAGCTCGGAGTTTTTGTATATCTCTTGAAAATCAACACCTAAAGAAATTTCTTGTGCTGGAGTTGTAACTTCCAACATCCACGTTGCTGGGTTATAGCCATCTTTGATTTTACTAACCCCTTCAATGCTCTGGAAAATGACAAATATAAGGAAAAAAGTAAATACTATCAAGAAGCATGGTTCTCGACTTAAAATATTATTGAATTCAAGTTGTATCCAAATCCAACCTCAAAGTACTTGATCATTTGACTAGAATAACGACCCAAGGGCCCAACATATATTTCTTGTCCTCCACTCTTCAATAAGAATAACTAGAATCACATGTAACATGTATCATATTCAAGTCCATAGAAGAAACAAATTTAAAACACATCTTCATTTTATCATATATATCATCTCTCACCTCATCAAAAGCTTCAAATATGTCAATACTTGGTTGATGGATTGTGCAAACAACTGTTCTCCTGTGTCAACTGTGTTCCTAACAGTTCTCATAACAATGGCAGCAGCTCTAGCATCTAATCCAGATGTAGGCTCATCCATGAAAATTAGGGATGGATTGGCCACTAATTCAACTGCAATAGTTAGCCTCTTGCGCTGTTCAGTTGAGAGACCACTCACACCAGGCAAACCAACCAGTGAATTCCTCAATGGGTTCAACTCCACTAGTTCCATGACTTCTTCAATGAACATCTACATCCATTTATCATATCCACAAGTTTGCACAGTTAGTCTTAGTTCACAAAGAAAGTTTTCCCAATTATTAAACAGCTCAAACTTTGTAAATTGCTTATGACCTTACAAAAGTAAAAAGAAAAATCATCAGGTTTCTTGAGTTGTAAGTACTAACCTTTCTGGTATTGTAATCAACTTTTGCTGGTAAACGAAGCCATGCTGAGAAGAATAAGGACTCATAGACAGTAACTTGAGGAGAGTGGATATCATTCTGTTCACAATAGCCAGAGATTCTAGCAAACGTTTCTTGCTTTTTAGGTAGCCTGAAATTGTTATGCTCCCATCAATATACCCACTAGTTTTCCTACCGGCCAAAACATCCATCAGAGTAGTTTTACCAGCTCCACTTACACCCATCAAGGCTGTGAGAACACCAGGCCTAAATGCACCACTAACACCCTTCAAAAGCACCAGCCTATCCTCCATTACACCTTGATCCTTCATTTCCTAGAAGTTAAAATCCCAAGAAAAAGGGTTTGAACTCAAAACACTATTAGTAAACCAAATGTTAATTGTAACTTTGAAAATGACTTACTTGTGGCATGTCAACTGAGTATACAATTTCATCAAAAGTAATAGAATATGGTTCAAAAGGTAGAACCATTCCTCTTTTCTTTCCATGGCTAGAATCCACAACAGCATTAGCTCTTCCAAAACTTTCTGCATGACCAACACAATTGAAAACAATATTCAAATGCATATTCTGAACCACTAAACAACTTGCTCACCCTCTTGAAAATAGTATGCATGCATTGAGTGTTCTTGTGAGATATAAATAAGATAGATCACCTAATTTTGGTAATTCAACTTCTCTGTATCTGTCATTAGATGTTCTGCCTTCTGATTCTTCTTTTATTGATGCTTGTGGCTTGTCAAATGCTTCAAAAAACCATGTATATCTCTTAGTAATGTTTTGCATCATCATGAGAATATTAAACAACCAAATATCAAGATACTCACGACCAAGGTAGGTGAGAGCCACAGTGTAGACAATGTTCCAAAGGAAAATAAATCCAATCAATGCACCAATCCCTATCCAATACCAATACGCTTGTGTGTAGAACCCACGCGACTCCAAAACTATACTTCCCAGTGTCATATTTGCAAATGGGGTAATCTATAATTGAAGAGCAAATGAAATTAGGCCTGCACATTTCTGAACTAAAAAAAAAAGAAAAAAATTGTTGCAAGTTTAAGAAGTTACTTGGCCCCAACTATTTCCAAGGAATTCATTCACCACTATAGCATTTTGCCCATACATTAAAGGTGACATCCAGTAACCCCAAATCCACCAGCTCTTGATATCCTCTTTTTCATTGCCAATGAAATGAAAGGAACATTAATATCAATTTACATTAAGTGATAAATGCAACTAGTTTGTAACATCTACTCCCTCTATCTCATTTTTTTGGTGTCTAAAGTAATACAGCATATTAAGAAAATAAATTTGTTTGACTAAAATGTCTTTATATTGTAGTAGGAGTTAGGTAGAAAGACTAATAAATATAGAGTAAGATAAGATACCAATAAATAAGGATATTATTTGGAAAAAAAAATTATTACTCTCTTGATATTCTAATGTGACATAATTTAAGACAAGTCCATATTTCAAAAAAGACAAATAAAATGAGACAAAGGATCAAGTATTAATTTTAATTCACCTCTTGAAAGAATGAAGCCACCCAATGTAAAAAATATTAGGAGTGTATAGAACCCAGCTATCTGAGCCACAATCAAGTTCCTACAAAGTGCTGCAATAGCTCGAAACAATCCAGAAGCTGTTTGGTTTATCAGTATTAGCAGAAGATAATGCTTAAAGAATCTGCATAAATTACAAGACTTCACACCATAAATAACACTACAAGCAAGCATGCAGAACTAGTAATATACACACATGCTGCAAACAGATAATAGAAGTTTCTTTACCTCCAAACATTTGGATCAAATCCAATTACATAGTAAGTGAGAAATACCCAGATAGAAGATTCCACGAATGTAATAGGAATCCTGAGGATCCATGAGGAATGGCATATGCCCAAGAAGGATAAAATAGGTGGTCTCGTTGCTTGAAGAATGTAGGAAGCTTTACAATGGTCATTGTAAGCTCAACCGTTCCATTAAACATAAGAACTATTATTGAGAAAATAAAGCACCAAGATAAATAGTTCCATCATTTACGGATTCTCTATGCATCTCAGTTCGTAGAAAGAGTGTCATAGTAACTATTGCCATGATAGTAATCTAAAAATCACAGAGAAAAATCAAAAGTTGAAGCCATGTATACGAAATAATAATAATAATTAATAAAACACATTATCATTTATCAAAGCAATTATAAATAAAAAGTGTTTACTCAAATAAAGTTAGAACCCACCTGAAACATCTTGAAGAGGAAAACAAATGAATTCCTTTTCATAAGCAAATACTCTCTTGAAAAGTTGGCCTTTAACAGTTCCTTCTTGTTAATGCCATATTTTTTAGTGGTTAATGCTGCTGGGTGGTTATTAGACTTGTCAAATGGAATTGCAAGCTCTTCTCTAATTCTCCTCCCAACATGGAATGATTGAAATGCCTTGTTAAACTGAGTTACTGTTACAAACCTGTAGGGTTCATCTCTATGCACCCAATACTGCTCTTGATCCTTTCTTGAAGTTACCTGCAACAAGAGATAGATTATATATAGGTTCATTTTTTATTAGCTTCTAGCTTGTAGTTAAAACAAATTTATAGTTCATTGGTTCTTCACCTTTGGAAAAGTCTTTATAAGTTTATAGGTGTTTATGGAAAAGCTAGCTTCTAACTTATAGAAGTTTCCTTTATGCTCAGCAATGGGTGACAAGTCTAGTTTACTTGTACAACGTTATTTTTGAACTTGACTGAAAGGTTGTAGTTGATAATGTTATATCTCCTAGAGTAGATGCTTCTGAATTTTGATCTATTGTTTTAGAATGTTTCTAGGATTCTCTCTTGTTTTCCTAACTAGAATGCTTCTTGAAGTTACCTGCAACAAGAGATAGATTATATATAGGTTCATTTTTTATTAGCTTCTAGCTTGTAGTTAAAACAAATTTATAGTTCATTGGTTCTTCACCTTTGGAAAAGTCTTTATAAGTTTATAGGTGTTTATGGAAAAGCTAGCTTCTAACTTATAGAAGTTTCCTTTATGCTCAGCAATGGGTGACAAGTCTAGTTTACTTGTACAACGTTATTTTTGAACTTGACTGAAAGGTTGTAGTTGATAATGTTATATCTCCTAGAGTAGATGCTTCTGAATTTTGATCTATTGTTTTAGAATGCTCTAGGATTCTCTCTTGTTTTCCTAACTTCAGTGTAACGCTTATTCGAGACAAACGAATGGGGTTGCTCATTGCTTGGCACATTGTATTGTTGTTTTGATTTCAGTGAAATGAAATAGATTTGATTTTGTCAAAAAAAACTTATAGAAGTTTCTCAAATAAAAAAAGTTCATAGTTCATTGGTGGTTCGTTTGCAGCAAAGTTCTTATAAGCTTATAGATGTTTATGGAAAAGTTAATTGAGAGAGCTTTTGCAAAAAGTTGAAATACAAAAGCTAATTGCCACTTATATGTTGTTTAAAAAACTTATAGTTATTGCAAGATTATGTTAATATTTTTTCCTTCATAATTACTCCCTTCATCCCTAAATATAAGCCTCATTTGACAAAAACACACAAACTTAGAAAATTAGTTCCACGATGTCTTTAAGCCTATATGCGATAGATAGATTTCTGTATATTTCTTTTATTTGAACATAATTTCAGTTCTTTCTAAAAAAAGAGATGAAATAATTAATTCCACATAAAAAAAACTCATTTAATTTGTCTAAAATGTGTACTGTTTTTTCAAAACTACCCTTCAATTATTGATTTAAGAGAAAGAAATAGACATCTCATTTACTATTCACTGCAAAAAACAATGTAAATTAATTAGAGGTATTCTTGTAAAAAAAAAAAATTAATGCATCTAGTAATTTGGAAATGAGCTTATAAAAAGGGAAATTTTTTTTCCTCAAAGGACTTACATTTATGGACAGACGGAGTATTTCTCAAGAAGTTTATCCAAACTCACTCATATACATAGTATTCATCAAAAACATCAAATAAGGATACAAAGTTTTGACTTACTTCTTGAAGGAAGTCAGCAACGCCTTTCCTCTCAGGACATTTAAAACCCATAGATTCGAAAAAGTCAAGAACGTATTCACGAGGTCCTTGGTAGACAATTTCTCCATCAGATAGGAGAATAATGTCATCAAAAAGTTCATATGTCTCTGGTGCTGGCTGGAGCAAAGAGATAACTGCAGTTCCACTAAAAATGCGAACATATTGCCCAATAGATTTCACAATTTGAAAAGCTGTAGAGCTATCCAACCCAGTTGATATTTCATCCATGAATAGAACTTTTGCTGGTCCAACCAACATCTCCCCTGTGGTAAGCCGCTTTCTTTGTCCTCCAGAGATACCACGCCTCATTTCATCCCCCACCATAGTATCGGCACATATATCCAACCCCAAGATCTACAAGAATTTATAGTAAATACTTTGTGGTAAGAAACTTTAAAGCACGAATACTGCTATTATTTATTTAAGAAAATTAACTAGATTTAGTTTGGTTATCTATGTTACACGTTGCGTCATGTGACAATATCTCTGTTTTTTATATAGAAATTTTATTTTTTTGCTGATTTTCTCGCATTCGTGTGGAGCATGGGTCCCATCTGTTAGTTGTGGTAAGAAACTTTAAACTTTAAAGCATGAAAGAAACTTATTCTAGTATTACCTTCAACATATAATCTGTTAGCAGACTTGCCTCCTGACCTTCGGTTGAAGCTGCCTGGAATTACATAAGTCAATTAGATGTAGAGATATTATTATAACCACTGCTTTAGAAATAGCTTCTTTTAGTGCAATAAAGATCGATAATATATAGTTTCTTTCTCACCTTCATGTAGACATCTATATCCGGGTCTGGTTTAATCTTTGCTTCTTTTCTCTTCTAGACAACTCAGATAGCAAGTCTGTGCATCAACACCAAAATAATAATAAATGATACTCAAGTAAGTTATGCTCCCCAAATTAGATATGAAAATTTTGGTATGATGAAAAAAACACTTAAATTGCATTTTTATTCCCTTATTTTTTTCAAATCCATGATTTTGTTCCCTCTATTTTATTTTTCACTTAATTTAGTCCCCATACTTTTATTTTTCACTAATTTGATTCCCACATTTTTTAATTGCATTTTTGTCTCTCTAAATCGTGATTTCTGCACTTTTGGTCTCTCACTTTTCCAAAATCTGCGATTTCGGAGACAAAGTGTAAGAAATCCGCGATTTTGTGAGACTAAAAGTGCAATAAAAAAAGTGTGTGAACTAAATTCGTGAAAAATAAAATAGAGGCCAGGGACTAAAATCATTGATTTGAGAAAATAGGGGGACAAAATATGCAATTTAGCAAAAGAAACAGAAGACCAGGCCTCGTATTAGGAGTGGCTAACCATAACGTGATCCAACCCCTTGGCACCTTGCTGAGAAGGCTAAGGTTTCCCTCACAGTCATTTCTCCAATATGAACATCATGCTGGCTAATATAGGCAGCAGTTCTCTGAGGTACAAACTCATTCATTCCATGTCCATTATAAGTCACATTTCCAGATACCTAGAGGACACAAAGGTACCCAAATTAGATGAAAATTAGCACTTTCTATTAGACAATGAATGAATACAATACATATTTATTAGGACATTCCTTTTCACCTGAAGAGTTTTATCAAGCTTTCCTGTTAAGGCCAAAAGGAGTGTGGTCTTTCCAGAACTTGGAGGACCAAGAAGCAGTGTCATCCTACTAGGTTTGACGATTCCACTAACATCTTTAAGAATAGTCAAATGTTTCTTTTTGCGTGATAGAATATGCAGAGAAGTAAGGAAACTCTAGAAGAACAGAGAGAATTAGAATGATTGTGAGAGTATATGACAAACTACTGAACAATGAAACACAACACAAAAACTAGTTTTAATTGTATTTTGCTCTTACAACTTTCTCACTTTGGCGTTTTTGTTCCCTCTTTTTTGTTTTTGGTCATTTTGGCCCCTCACCTTTCTCAATTCGGTGATTTTGGTCCCCCAGACTTTTTAATTACACTTTTGGTCCTTTAAAATCATGGATTTTTTGCACTTTTAGTCCCAAAAATCTTGAATTTTGGGAAAGTAGGGACTAAAAGTATACAATCCACGATTTTTTAAGTGACTAAAAGTGCAATAAAAAAATAAGGAATAAAATTGCCAAATTGAAAAAGTTAGGAGACCAAAATCGCAAAAAAAAATAAAATAAGGAGACCAAAATCGCCAAAAGAAAATTGGGAGACTAAAAGTGCAATTAATGAAAAAAAAAAAAAACTGAGAAACAAATTTTTTAACTAGATTCTGCACAGATTTATACCTCGACTGTATTAGTAATAGAGTTTAGGAAAGTGGGCAAAGCTCTACTTCCCACATAAGCCTCTGCATCAATATTTAGGTGCTCATATCTAACTTCAATTGTTGGAATGTCAATCCCAACTCTGGGAAAAAAAAATTAGATAAACAAATATGGCAAAAAAAAATAAAACTCGTTACTTCATGAGATTATTAACAAGTGGAAAATGACACCTTCAACTCATGCCAGTGTAAAAGATGTGTAGAAAAGAAAGAGATAGAATTGAGAAATGTGAGGCGTGATATATATGATAAGAAAAGAAGAGTGGAATTGGAAGAAAGAATGAAAGAAACAAAGAAAATGAGGGTGAAAATATAAGAACTCTTGGCTTATAAACAAGAATATTAAAAAGGAGTAAATACCAATTTGTTCCCTAAAATTGTAAGACCGTATCAATCTAGCCTCCATATTATCAATATACTGAAATGATTTCTGGAATTGCAAAGTGTTTCAAATTCGTCTCTCTGTTTGGATCTGTTAGCAAATATATCTTTGACATTAATATCAACTTAATATCATTATAGTCCCTGCAAATACTAATAGAGCGATGAACCTGATTGACATTTTGTAATTTCAGGGATCATTTTGAAATATTAACAATGTGGAGGACTAGGTTGATACGGTCCTACAATTTCAGAAACCAAATTGAGTATTTAGCCTATTAAAAAGTTTGAATAATCAAAACAAAGGAGAGAAGGAAAGAGCAAAGACGCAAAGAGCAATGCATCATCCATTTTTGTTACCTATCAATACGTTCCTTGAGCTTCAACAAAAAATTCTCATTGTCCTCTTCAGCAGCATTGATCAACCTGCTCAACAGTTTCTGTCTTTCTTGAAATCCAAGTTTAGTTACATCAATCTCATTGGCAGGTCCATGCGATGCGGACAACAACCCTTTCCTTAGACGGGTGTAAGTAGGAGTCTTTCAAGTGCAGCCCATTTCAGAGCTTCTTCATCGTCTTCTTTGCGCCGCAAGGATCTCGAGAAAACGTAGAACTGCTCCCTCTTAGACTATTACTTGCTCTGTATATCTCTCCTCCATCCATTGCTGCTGCCACTCAACACAACTAACAAAACACAACAACTTTTGCTTTTCTTTGTACAAGTATACAAAAGTAAGAGGAAGAGCACACTAAAGAAGAAAAAGATAATGGGTTCTTGCAGATGTATATTTAGCTTTAGTTCCCTTAAATTGAGAGCGAAGAAAAGCCATAGCCTATTTATACCTTGATTGTTGATACACGAACCGATGAGTGATGACAAAATTATTATAAACAAAAATACCGAATTTCACGCTGATTAAGGATTTTTTTTTGTCTGTAGACGGAGTGGCAAGCATCACCGTAAACTCACACATGCAAAGTGAGGATCCCAGGCTCGAACTCAGGTAACGACGGAAAATATTCAGCCTAACAACGTCGGCTTACGACAGTTGTGCTAAGCCTTACGGATCACGCTGATTAAGGATGGTAGTAATTAAGTGCATTTATTTTTTATTTTTTATTTTTTTATTTTATATAAAATAAGAACTATATTTACCAAATTACTTTTAATCATAATGGTCCTCACAACTTTTTTTTTAGAAAACAAAAGTTAAATTAATTTAAGGGTATTTTTGAAACAATAAAATTAAATATGGATAGATTAATTAAAATTTACTTATACTGTCCCTCACAACACGCCAACCAAGTGTTCAATCTCTACCTTAAAGCTGCTCCTACATTTAATATCCGACGCTGGCTCGAACAAGATTGTGAAAAACAAAAAAAAAATTGCTTATATTTGAATTAACTAAACTTGAACACATTTTTGCTTATAATTGAGTTACGAGGTAGTATTACTTTTGCTGCTTGGCCGGTTTTCACATGTAACTAAAAGTCAAAATTAATTAGTGAGGTTAGGTAACAGGAAATATAGTACATATGAGGCTGATCGAGAAATGCCGTTGTATTAATGCTTATGCTTACTATTTTCATTCTGCTGGCAGTATTTATTTGAGGTTTAAATGGGTCGGTACCACACAAAGGAATACTATAGCCTATCGAAACATACCGTTATATTAATGCATGGCGTTGAAACCGAAGATTGGGTGGTGTTGAGTGTTTCAAGTTGAGTTCATCGTTCTCATTGAGCTCGTGAGTACTGGTAGTTTGAAACAAATTGCATCAACTTTTTTTCTTAATTCCCGGTTGCCCGGTTAATGGAAACGTGGTAAAAATAGGTTTTTAATTGATTTGTGCCCACTCTATTTAAACATTATAAATAAGGTAAAATATACTTTTAATTTTTTTTACATGATACTCTTCTTAGTATGATTTTGTCAAAAAAAATAAAATAGTCCATACATTTTTTTAAGCTAAAGAAAGGTAGCGAGCCTTCTAAAACCTTCTCGACGCAAAACCGCCCTGTAGAGAAAACATCTGTAAGGAAAACGAATACTCCTCCCCTGCTTTTATTGAAAAACGAAAAATGTGGAAACTTGGAGAGACCTAACCAAAACACAAGCCACTATACAAATCAGAATTGGGAAGCCATAAACGATTCTTATAAAACTCGTAAAACAAAAGGAGGGAATAAAAGTAACACCACGTCTCCGGAGCGCTACTAAACTTGATATTACTGTCGGCATTTCAAATACTTTCGAAAATGGAACACGTTGCTGCATGGTTTTCAAAAATGTGAGTCTAATTTTTTTTCTTTTCAGCTTCTTTTAAGAAATTGGAAATCAGAGTATTGTAGCATTTTCGAAGGCAGTGAATAAATCAAATATCATGTCCAATTTACAAAACCATACAAGGAATTTATTTAAAACATACACATACGACATGTCAAGGCTTTAAACATAATACATTTAATACAACATTGTAATTAAAGCATCTGACACCCTATAGCTGGTCGGAGCACTACAACGCTTACTAGTCTTCTAGTAAGTTGCAACAGAAACACAAGTAGGAAGTCGGACCGATCGCCCTCGCCACGCTTCTCATAGCCTCCGAACACTCATCTTCCTTCGTCATCTGGGTTACAATCATTAATTGAAAGAACTACTGGCAATGGTCAACTTCTTAAAATAGAACAAGTAGCACGTAACAAAGAATACGATGTACCATTTATATTATATAGACACAGTATAATATAAAGCCACAAATCTCCAATGTATATAACAACCATATCAATAGCAACAGAACAATCAATAAGGATGCACCCAAGATCCTATTGATGCAACTATATGTCAATGCAGTTTTAATTTCGCAATCCATATGCCAGAGGCATATCGGGCTGTACGTACTAGACCGACACTTTTCCCTGTGATGGTAAAATTTAACGACGTTCCTGAATTCCTTTGGCCATGTGCATTTCCACTACCCAGGATAGACAGGTCGACGTTACCACAAGACACGACGCAACAATGCCTTTAACCACCCCCAATGAACATATCAGCACATTTGATATTATCACTCATGGTATAATCAATAAACATCAATTATCCAATAACAATCCACAGCATATATCTTAATCACGATTTAAGTATACATACACCACATTTGATTGTCACAATAAGATCACAAAGAATCCAAATTTGATAACACACCACGAGCAAATTTGATAGCTCATTCATTACACAATACCATAATTCATAAGCAATAAATACATTTCATCCCTTTGAAACTCGATGGAGCTAGCAAAGAGGTAATCAAACAAGTGTGGGGTTGGGGCAATCGTCAACCTCTTGCATAAACTCACTAAATAATCATATATAAAGTTGTAAAGATTAAAGGGTAACAAAATCCTCACTTTGAACCCCGAGGTTCTCGACTTCTTTGATCAAAAACAATTAAAAATTCTAAGCGTGTCTAGAAGTAGCCTCATCAAGATCACCAAACCACGTGTCGAAGCACGTCCCGAACTCACGCTATGCGAACTCGGATTCCCAAGTCCTAAAACACGAATGCACTTAACACAAATCTAGGAACTTAGTCCTAATAACTTAGGCTTTCATAACCTAAAAACTCTTACTAACCAAAACACTTATACTAAAAATACACACTTTGAAATACTTGTTTTAAAGAATTACATACACTTTAAAAAAACTAACAACAATTAAAAGATTACAATTTTAAAGACTAAGAATTATTTTCCTTTCAATCTTAAAACATGAGACAACATCATCTATCAATTCTTTTTCAAATACTTAAGTCAAGGCTCTACTTGGTTTCTTGGGTCTCAAGGAACCCAATTTACCTTATGTATTTCATAGCCTAAAATTCCCAAACAAGTCCAAATTCAATCAAATCATTTCCAAATCTTTCTAAAAATTAAATACATTTAAATAAAACTAATATGAACCAAAGAATACAAAAATATTTCTCTCCCAAACCCCTAAGGGATGGCGGGCTCAACCCCTTTCTTCCCAAAAAAATTGCAAATCTTCCAACTAATTACACAACATCATTTCATATGAAATTCTTCCACAAAACAACAATTAGTTTCCAAAACAGGTTTAATTCATGGTTAATCCCAACATCAAGAATCAAGGGTTTCATGAGAAATTACTCAATCCAAGTTTTAAATCAAAACTAATAACTAAGATAGCAACAATAACATCTAATGAGCAAGAAACATCAACTAATTGAAGTGATTCACATGAGGATCACACAAACCCCTCTTTTCCCCTTAGGTTAGCGCCTAGGGTTCCAAGAAATTGGGGAATGAAATGTTCATCTCCTCCAATGATCATAATCAAGCACTAATTAAGCATAAAAACAAGGGGGAGCAAAATTGATTTTCAAACTCACTTGGATGAGGGAATAGGTGGTAGGAAAATGAAGGAGAAACTAGGAGCAAGAAAGCTGAACAATGGAGGTGATCTCAAGCTTGAAGATGAAGCATGGAAGCCATGGGAGCTCTTGAGCTTTCTCTCAAGAATGAAGAAGATGAAAAATAAAATGAAGGTGGAGAGTGGGAGGGGTTGCGTAGGGCTGCTTAAGGGAGGGGAAGAAATAAAAAAAAAATACTTAAGTAATGCTTGGCTAAAAATGGTTTTTAAGAAAGTAATTAAAAAAAAATACTCATCACACAAAATATGACATCTCTCAAATAAAGCAAGATCCTAATCCCATCAATTAGTCTAACCCATCTAATCTCTCATCTCTCATGATTACCCTATAATCCTAGAGTCTTAAAAGTACTAAAAACACGGCCGAGTAAATCGTGATTATCGATAAATTCACGAAAATTAATTTACCGAGAAATTAATTCACCGCGTGATAATAAATTATCATAAATAATAAAAACAATCTCAAACACTAAAAAATAATCACAACAAGTCATGGTTCGATTTTCATCAAACCGAGTTCGCTTAAAATTTTATCTCCATACTAAATCGCTCGATGATTCAAAACGCCGCTAAATTTCATAGAATATTTTCGACGATTTTTGAACTATGAATCAATATTAAATATTAATTCTTAAATTTAATTTTATCTTGATTTAATTCAATCACTATCTTAGTCAACAAAAATACGTGTTACCGCTACAGACGTAAAACTTATATAGAATTTAATTGATGAATTCACATTAAAGCGAGATACGCCTACGCTGCCTATTAATTTGAATTGACATCATGAATAATAATTATTTATAATAATAAATTATTCAAAATAAGTCAAAATAGTTCCTCGCTCTCTCAAGAATCATTGAGGTGATCAATCTCTCGATTTATCTTTCAAGTATTTTGGGATTTTTTCGCTAAAACAATTGTTCTTAAAAATTGGGATGTAAATGTAATCCCACCAATTGAAGCATCCGCCTGGTCTCCCCCAACGACGGCTAGAGAATCTGCACACGCATTGTCTTCTCTATAAATGTGAGAAATAATAAAAGTCATTTGAGTCGTAAGATGGATGCAATTTTTCCAACGCACTCTAAGCTTCCAAGGAATAAGACTAGGAGAATGAAAGGCCTAAACCACCAATAAGGAATCACATTCTAGCCAAAGTCTACGCCAACCCTTATCAACTGCAATCTCAATTGCTTTCATCGCTGCAGAAAGCTCAGCACAAAAAGAGGAAGCAATCTCAATATAATCAGAGAAACACCCTGCAGCGCAGGCCCCGAATCCCGGAAAATACCTTTGCAAGAAGCATGGCCTGGATTTCCCGGCAGCTCCATCAAGATAACTTTACCCGACCACTAATTGGAGGATTCCAAAATAGTCCATGCATTTACAATCCTATAAATTATAAAAATTAAATTAAAAGGAAATCACATGTAAAAATGAAAAGCCTTACATATTCCAGGCAGATGCTAGGGTGAAGTTTCTCAAATGTGGTAACATCTGTGAGGCAAACAAAATGACTGATTACAATGCTATGACAGATATGTAGTAATATTTTAATCAAGAAAAATAGGACTCTTGTGCAATTAAGTAAAAGTAGGTTTCCCACAATGCTTGTGCTATTACTCCCTAGTGTTGGCATCGACATCAACAACGTAAATAATGAGATCATGAGTAGTGGAGAAGGCGAAGCAGACAGAGATGTCGAGAGTGGGAATGGCAGTGATGGAGGGAAGAAGAGTGGGATATGGAGGATAAATGAGATTGCCATAATGGCAAATGGTAGGAGGCATGGATTAGGGTTTTTTTATAAGCGAGGCATGAGTTAGGTTTCCAATGATATTCATAATAATATTTGCCAAAATAGACGGAATGGGTTATTGTGTAATAGGCATTGGCATGCAAAATAATATAGGTAGGTCATAATTGGTTTTCATTTTCTTAATGTGACCTTTCATTATCTATTATCTATTCTATCTATCTATATATCTATTTTATTATCAATTTAAGCACCAAATGAGCTCACAAAATTACCAAATTAGATATCTCATATTCATGACACCTATTTTAGTTGAGGGTAAACTTATACTATTTAAGAGACCCAATCTCACTTGGTCAAATTGACTGTATCCTCTATTTTGGCACTTAAATATTCAATTTCAAAATTCAAAATAATCTCCTTCTTCATCCTATCTCTTCCCTTTCTGATCTACTTCTTCTCTTGTCAAAAGAGGTTCCACGTGTTTCTACTTCAAAGTCTGATTTTGTTCCTTCCTCACTTCACCAAGTTCTACTCTCATACAGAAACACCAAGTTCTCTCCTTCACCCACACACCTTTTTTCTTCTTCAAGATGTCTCTTTCACTCTTCTTCTTACTGCATCCATATTTCTCTATTTTATATTTTTGCAGTCATTTTTCCTTTTAGATTGGTGATATTGTTTGTTTTTGTTACAGATGTGCATTTGGCCAACAATTTCTGATGGTGGTGAAGCACGTGGTTGTTCGATCGGAGGCTATGGTGACATTTCTGGACGTCGATGAAGAGAGCGGGGACATCACGTTGGCTATGCTCTCTCTCTCTCTCTCTATCTCTTTATCCCTCCCTTCATTCCTCGCATCCTTTCCTTTTTATTTCTAGGGTTTAGATTTGTTCCCTTAGTTGTTTTGATTGATCAACGGTTTCAATCAGTTCCTTAGATCCGAAATCGATCATGTTTTTTTTTAACTGGCTCTTTTTTTTCCTCTTGCGATGCTTTGGTGTGTGTTTTCTTGCAGTTGCAGTATATTCATGGTGGCCTCAAATGAATATATGGTCATGGCTGAGTATTCGTTTTCTCTCATATCTCCATTATTCAATTGTTAATCTTTAGTGGGCTGTTGGGAAAAGATATAAAAAAAGCACCACACTTGGTTAATCTGATTTTTTTCTTTTGTTATTGTTTTTGTTGAAATTTGGTGTTTCATGCACCAGGATAGAAGATTTTAGGGAAAGAAGATTCATTGGGTTTGCTAATATTGTGTAAATATTTTGAAAGTATTAAGTTACAGTCTCATCAACCATTGTTTGTGAAATTATGACTTTTACAAATTGAGGTTGTAATGCATCTGATTTTTAATATTCTCATGTTAAAAGCTTATTAGACATGAATTTCTCTTCTAAATAAATACTTTGAACAACCATTTTTTCTGAAACTTAATTTATCAAACTCAATAAACACTACAAAGAATTTCATATCGATAACCATTTTCCGTTTCAGTAAAGCACGAAAGTCACGATAAATCTTTATTACCGACGGCCATCGACGGCCTCAGCCCTTGGCAAATGGCTCGTTGGAAATCTGTTACCGACGGCCATTAAAAGTTATCGGTATTACAGAAGGGTAAGCCGTCGGAAAACTATGTAGAGCCGCTTCTGAACTCGGTGGTATATTTTAATTTTTTTGTGAGATTTAGGCCGTCGGTACAACGCCACCGTGCACGGTGGCAATTTACCGACGGATCACAAAAAATTTAAAATATACCACCGAGTTACCGACGGCCTACCAAAAAATAAAAATAAGGATTGCTTTCGCGACGGCTTAGCCGACGGTAATTAAAAATTGAAAAGTTCCATCAATTTTTGCGATGGTGTGACCGTCGGTATTGTCAAAAAAAAAAATTGGAAACCTTTGTTTTTAAAACCTCCTCAAAATTTTACGGTACCTGACATATAAACACAACAGCAGCAAAGAGACATCAACATACATTTTTTAATGGCCATCAACATACATTGTCTTTAAGAGACATCAACATACATTTTTAATCATTAAAAGTCATAGTAAACAATCCATAATGTAAAAAACCACAAATCCATAATGTCAAAAGCCAGAAATCCATAATGTCAAACAAGTCAATAATAAAAAGTCCAGAGCCTAACGGCAAGACTAATCCTCCTCGCACTGCACTCTCATAGTCCTGATGGCGATGACGGATTTGTGGGTCTGGATGGGCAAAGAACACCGGGCGGTGACAACTCCTCAATCGCGTTGAAACTCCCGATCCCGCCTCCGAGGCAATTCTCCTTGCCTCCCGTGCCTCCCGAGCCTCCTCATTTGCCTTTCTCCTGCCTCTCGTGCTTTCTCGTGGCTCCTAGCCTCCTTCTCTCGCCTTTCTTGCACGCTCCTCGTGCCACAATCAGGTGCCCACCTTAGCAGAGTATCGAGCCCAGGACTGGCATCGTGCCGATGCATGAGACTCATGGGTCGCAGAGGAGACACTGCACCTAAAACGTCCTGACAAGCCTCCGACACCGCATGTACCAGCCTCGAAGCTCCACTACCCCAGCCAGATTGGGACCATAACTGCAATTGAGTTGAGGGGCCACCACTGCCAATTGCCTCCCCTCCATCAGAGGCCTGAGAGGCGGCCAGTTGCACTTTCTCTTGATAGGCTTGCTGCTCAAAACAAAACAAAGTAAAGATTGGGTACAATATTGTTTATGAAACAAAATAAAATTAATTAAATCAACAATGCAATGATCTGACTTACATATCTCTCCCTGGCTATGTTGTCCACCCAAGACTTATCCTTCTTTTTTGTGGGAGTCTTCAAGAAGATCTCATCCAACGTGGGCTCTCTACCCAACTCATCGATCAAACATAATTAAAAACATTAGGAACATATATATAACAACAAATTTATGTGATGAATTTTAAGCAATAAAATGTTTAAAAAATACCAGGAGTAAGGCATGCTCGATGATAGATATAGATCCACCAAGATGCATAGAACCACCCTTAGAAGAAGTGTGGTTCGCTGGCCTGTGCATTTCTCCTTATAGTCCTGAGCCTTCCACTTGGCATTAAGTTCTCGCATAAGCCCTCGCTTATCCAGGTTGGGCGCACTATTCTTCCTCACCTCCATAAGCATCTTAGAAAGACGCTTTGAACCTTTGTGTTGAAGAGCTTCTCAACCAGATAATGGTCTTTACGATCCCACTAAACATGCTCCTACAATATTATATTACAAATAAGATCAATATTCATTATTAATATCAACACACAATAACGAAAAACCCTTAAATAATAAAAGTAACATTATCTTACTTCAAATTTCTCAAACCATTTCTCCACCGCCTCTCTTGGAATCTCTCCCAAGTATGATATGGTTCCTGAATCATGATTGAATGATCACGGTGATGGCCTTAGAGGCTACTTTACCCTGATGAACCTATAAATAAGTTATAAACATAATATCAAGATTAACTAAAGATGCATTCTCAAACTACCTTTGTTTTCTTTAACCCTCATGTAAATAAGATATAAAACCAAAAATCAATGCTTGAATGCTCAATCGGGTAAGAATGAATGCTTGAAATACAAACAAGTGGGGAATGTTCTTGAAACCCTAAGTAAACAATTTTTTTCCTATCTTAGGTTCAGTGATCTGTATGTGTGAAATTTCAATTTCAATTTCAATTAGCATCACTCATGTATCTGACATTGTATCAACTATGGCCTTAGAGGCTACTTTACCCTGGATGAACCTATAAATAAGTTATAAACATAATATCAAAGATTAACTAAAGATGCATTCTCAAACTACCTTTGTTTTCTTTAACCCTATGAAATAAGATATAAAACCAAAAATCAATGCTTGAATGCTTGAACTGGGTAAGAATGAATGCTTGAAATACAAACAGTGGGAATGTTCTTGAAACCCTAAGTAAACAATTTTTTTCCTATCTTAGGTTCAGGGACGGTGTATGTGTGAAATTTCAATTAGCATCACTCATGTATCGGACATTGTATCAACTAGAAAGCCCTATATTTGAAAACTATAGCTTGAAAGAGATCTTTCTAACATGAGTTCACCATTTCAATACATGTTTAAGTTTGTTTATTTGAATCATGTATAAGCATATTCATTAAAATCAAAATAATGGGGAAGGCCAATAGGTAATCGCATCAAAACATAAAACTAAGGAAGCAAAATCAATTTACAACACCCTCAAAGGTGGATTAGTGTCAGAAATTAAACACGAGCAAAATTAATGCAACATACTTGCAATGGATTTTTAACATGGATTTAAAATTTCTTCAGCAAGAAAACAAATCAAAGTTGGCTCTGTTCTCTAATATGACTAGGCATTATTTAATTAATATCTCAATTTTGCAACCACAGGAAAATGATAACCAAGAAAAACCATGTAAACACACTTCTAAAGCAATAAAATGGTAATCGGTGAAACAAATATGTTTGCCCAATGAATACTTATAATCTCCATTGAAATCAAATGCCGTAAACAACAAACAAAAATCATCCCTTTGAATTTCAAGTAAAAACAAAAGGCAAGTAGACAAACAAATTTGAAATAAACCAGATCTAAATTGTTAATGAGGAGCCGAACTAAAGCAAAGAAAGGATGCATGCTCTCGAGAAAGGAAAATGAGATACTACAGACTTGGAATACTTGTAAACAATGTTCCAACCGCAATGGTTAAGAGCATAGAGTACTTTTCAAACCAGATTGCATATTTTTAGGTATACACAACAAGGTTCAAATCCAAAAATTAGGCTATAAAGTGACGACGATTTGCCGACTACATGAACCCTAATGATGGGTTTCATTAGGTATCACCTCATCCCTACGCCGATGAGAATATCGGGATCTCCCTGACGTCTGACCACTACGTGCGGTGTGCGGTCTTGCACCTCGCATCATCCTCGACTCGAGGAGTGTGCTTTCGAAATGGATGTCACCTCGCGATGAAGGGAAAACGTGCTCATACAATACAAATCAATTTGTTACCACAAAGGAAAGCAAATTAAAAAAATCCAACAACTAGTTAAATACACACCTGCATAGAGGAGGTACGAATCCCGAATTTGGGATCATCATTATAGGGACATGCAGGTGAGTGCATCACTTCTGCGCGCAGCTGCCTCCACCTGAGCAGAGGTTCACGACCAGCTCACGCAGTACGGTTGAAAAAGCTAGCTGCCGCCCTCCAAAGCTGGAGATCGTGGTTACCCTATTTGCCAATTGTCAAGTGGCAAAATCGCCTTAGCCTTCTTTCGTAGGGCAGCTTTAGACCCTACGATGCTCTTTCTCTTTAGGAGGCATCCGTCAAAAAAAAACAAGCATTCACATATATGTTCACACATACTTGTCACCAATAACATGTAAGCAATAATTAAATAAACAAGTATAATAACTTTACTAACTTTTTAGAATAAACAAGTACAATGATTTCAACTAATCCTTTTAAAATAAAACAAGTACAATGACTTCAACTAACTATTTAAAATAAACAAGTACAAACGTGACTTCAACTAACTTTTAAAATAAACAAGTACAATAATCTTTAGTCAATGTCTTCATCTTCATCATCCACACCATATCACAAGATTCTCCGCTGGTCAGAGTCAAGCTCGGGACTATAATTATCATCATCGGCTCGACATCCATGCCAACTCTCCATTATCACAGATGCCAGTGTAGCAACATCAATAGTTTGGAATTGACGTAACACTCTACTTCTTCATCACTACTGGTGTTCGACCATCACGCAAGCAACCATTTCCTTCAATTCCCCGCTTATCCAAGCTCTATGCGTGTACATCTCTTCATCTTGATAGTGGAATGTCATCGCCAATTTCATTCACCTCTTACACGGCCTACTCCGGGCTTTGTTTTTATCACTTCACACACCAATCCACGCTTTGTCCGTCTCCTCATATCTGGGTAAGGTACATAAATACAATTTGTTCAGCCTTTTGTGCAATTAGGAATGGATCGGGTAACGATCATAATGCTTATTCATCTTGATATCTACTAATGCCATATTGCGTGGATGAACTTTAGTTCTCTCTATTCTGGCCTTGGATCAAACCATTGACACACATAAACAAGGCAACCGTAAGGCGAGGCAAATCTCTGTATGTCTTTTTTACGTTAACTGTGAGATATGTTGTGTATGACACCATAGAAACCATCTTCTCCTCCTTCAGGAATCCCTTTGAGTCACATAAACCCCACTATTTATGGTCTTTTTACCCTAAGCCCATGCTCAGGTGTGATATTTTCATACTCCATTAACCGCCAACTTATGGCCTTTGGACTCGACCCCAAGCTAATGATATCGTAAGTTTATGTCACCACTGCTTTATTTGATTCATTAGTAAATCCTATACAAACAAGACACCTACAATGCAGGATAAGTTAAGACAATTTATTTGGTAAACAGGCTTTTAGTCAAATACTTACATAGGACCTAAACCATTCTCGAATTCAAAGCATAAATACGGAAGCCTTGCATACTAAGCCGATCTGGCTTCATCGATGGAGTTATATTGCAAAAAAGTAATCGCAAAAAAGACAGAGTTGTAGTCATAGTATATACTACTAAATACATTGGATGCGTGGGTTTAATGCAGTGTATTACTTACTCCAATATATGGCGCCAACCTCGATGTGCAATCGGATGAGGATGTGTACAATGTGCGCACTTCCATTCAAAGATCACTCAACCAATGAGCTTTGATTGCCCACTAGGACGCCCTAGACTGCGCTACATTGACAATGTTGATGTGATATCATCATTCACTAAGTTGCACTTTCATTATGTTGACTTTTTGGCATACAAGTCAATCGCTTTGAAATAATGTGAATAAAAATATGTTGTCTCCTGCCGTAAGTGCCAAGTAGTGACATACATATCGGAAAGCCTTCTACACTAGTCTTGTTTTTCATCGACTAATTTAAAAATCACCCATCATTCTAGCAAATAAAATGAGAATAAAATGGCTTATAATAAAGATATGACAATCAAATGAATATCACCTTCAAATGGATACATCCATCTAGATTGAATCGACTCACCGTTGTTGCCTCGTGCGGGAGGTGAATCGGGAAGATGCTCCATTGAATCAAAGAAAGTCAAAGTCATGGAAGATTTCTTTCCAAGTTTGCATAAGATTAATGGAATAGTTTTCGATTCAATTTGATCGCAAAATCATTCTGCTCAAATTATTACCGTGCACAAGCTCTCAAAGAATTGACTTAACTCGTAGGCGGTCTCCACACAAGGTCGTGCAATGAACTAAATGCAAATGGGAGCAAACACTCCATAAATACGTGTAAGGGCACTATGACTCTTCATCCCGCAGATATTTTCCTCTATTAACATCCTCAGATATCTTGCAAAATTTGAAGCATACCCATCCGCATCTTAATCTCTTTCATCCACTTCATCACATTTTTTGTCTCACCTCGGGAATAGACAAATAATTTTGCCTTTGGTTTTGTCATTTTTCCATTGACTTTGAATCAACCTCCAAGTCACTACGTTGGCATATGAGGCCAAGTCCATTCTTGCTTTTTCATTGTACTTTGTTCTCGCCTCTTAACATTCATGACTGGCCATAAACACATTAATATCAAATACATTTTTCTCTATGTGCATTACATCTAGATTTGCAGCCTTTAATAAATTGT